>RDRW01000365.1:0-314575 GCA_007896445.1 Puccinia hordei
GCGAAACATGTAGAGCTGCTTGTGAGTCTGGCCTGACAATGGGTTTCCTGGAGTCAAGGAGGAGTGATGAACTGAACCGGTTGGACGAGGAGATGTGTTTTGTTTGAGGGACTATCTGTGGGATTGTGATCGATGCTTCTTCATGTCGACTGGGCTTGTACAAAGACAACAGTTGTGGTTTGGCCAAGGCTTCAGTGGCTGCTGCTTGCCGGGGGGGAGTGATAGAGTCTGTGACAGGGAGTGACAGACAGGTTGGGCTCTGGCGGAGTTGTGGCGGAAACTGATTGCCCTTGGCTCGTGTTGTAAAAACTTGATCGAGTACTCCAAGACCTTTTGGAGAATACGATGGCTTCCGAGTCCAATCCAGCCAACTCAGAAACTCACGCATCGGAACCAGCCAAGTCTACCAAGGAGACCTTTCGGGTACCATTCTGGACGAGGAGGCTGCTATCAAATAGGGACGAGGATCACGAGATTGCCTACAGCGTGAGGTACCTGTCTAGCTGCATTATCTTCACTCTCTAATATCAGTACACAGATCTATCTCTTGGTCATCATCCCCCTAATTCCTTTCAATTGCATCACTGACCCTTGAAATCTCCCGTTGGAAAACCTATCTAAACACCTGAATTATTCTCGCCTACTCTCAAACAATGAAACCTTATGCTGACAACCTCTTGTAGCTTCAAGTGAAAGGTGCCACTGAGGTGCGCGAGATCCTTTCATACAACAATCCGAAAATAATCGGTTGGGTTGATTGTCATCTTTTTTTTTCCTTTCCTTCTTCTTCTTCTTTTGGTTCGAATATTGGTTCTTTACTAGGGAGGTGTTCGATGGGCAATATACAGCACAATCCTCTGCGGTGTTGGACATTTGTATTGGCCGTTCTTCCGGAAACAGACCCTAGCGTTCAAAGGCTTCCTAATCTCATCTGGTAATCCTTTGGTCCCGCCTTCCTTTTCTTTAACTGTTTATCTTTTAAATCAGACTTCTTTTTTTAACCGTTCTTGTGTATTTCCTTTATGTTTTTTTTGTAGCAACAATGAGCGGGATGGTGATTTGGGCAGACTACTACTTACTCAGACACGAAAAGAAAATCAGAAGAGCGGATGACATGATGCGTCGACAAGCTAGAAAAGGTACATTTCTTTCCTACGTGTCTAAACTTGATGATTTAATTTTTCTTGAGTTTCTCAACTGGATGATTTCTATTGACTGACATGCAGAACTGGGCGAACGAGGGATTATTGCTACTGAGACAGAGTTAAACAAATGGAAGCAAGAACAACTGGCCAGTATCCGAAACCAAACCTCTGGCGCTACTGATCACAATTGAATATTACATCCTATGGGTTGGGTTCCGTTTCATTTCCCCGTCCCCGATTCTTTTGGTTTCTTCTTTTTCATTGTTTTACTCTTGATTACTTTGTAACTTTAATTTAGCTTTTTGAATCGAGGATGATTGATTGTAAGTTGTAAATATGTGCATACAAAATCAAAGTACGTTTCAGAATTCTTATTTCCATTAGCACCTTGAAAATCGTCACACCACATCTAACTGTGAGCCATGTTGGACTAATCAAAATTGAAGCAATATCTTACATATCCATTAATTGACACTTCTTGGTCAAGAAACCTGCTATTGATTTAGGCTTCAGTTTACAAACAAAAGCTAGGAAGATATGAATATGATGGTGGTAATATTCATCTGAGCCAGCTGCTGAATTTGGCAATTGTTCTACTAAAGATTGTATCATAACTTCCATTCACTCTTAAACTCGGTTTACGAGAGGCAAGAAAAAGAATAAAGAAACCCGCGCTGGGCTACATGGTCACACCGATATGTTCTCATGGGACATCTTTCAAAATACGCAGCTCTTACTAGTCGGTGATCAAGTGTCAACTTAGTATTCATATAATTATTTATCTACAGTGTTTGTTTTTTTTTACAATCAAGCGATCATTTATTTTCTTCCTGTCTCGAGTTCCTCTTGACTAATTCAGAATACATAACGAGACATAAATGTCAAAGAAGAAAGCAAAACAAAAAACTAAGATGTAAGAAAGTTAAATCAGTTTGATCCGACACTTTTTCCCTTCCTCTCTTTCTGCAGCATTTTCCTAGAGGGGAGGACGATCGGAGATGAAGTCAGTGGTTTGAAGTAGAGTAAAGCGAGAAATTGGGGGAATGAATTAGAATAACAAACCATCTGGATTCAAGGACCATCTTAGCTTTACGGTCTTTGAGACTAGAAGAACCGGGTCCTTCATCATCATTAGAGGCCGTATGTAGCTTCTGGTCTGTAACTCTCGAGCAACACTCTTCCCATGTCCAATCTTTGTTTTCGCGAAATAGTTGATCTTGATCGGCTTTGTAAGCTTGGAGATTAAACTTGGTAATCAGACTTGGATTGGTTTTCTGCAAGCTTGTTTGGGAGGATGCAGATTCTGTCGAAGTACCACTGCCACTGTTCGTATTCGATTGTGGTGTGGCTGGTGGAGTATTGCTTTGGGGAAAGAAATTCGGTGGTGGCTGTAAATACAAATTGGAAAAAGTCAATAAAATTCTGCCTGCTATTATTATGATTATAATTTTGATGTAATTTGAATAGAATATGATGATTAGCAGTGTAAGATGATGGAGAAGGAAGCTAGGGTTCTGATCAGATGTACGATTGGGGGTCGTCGGTGGAATGATAGTTTATTGGGAATCATTGAACTTTTGATTATCTTGATTGTAAAAAAAAGGGCACTTACGGGTTCCAAACCGCCTCTAATCAGTACACGCTCGGCCACAGCCTCTACACCGCCACGATTAACGACGAGAGCATATCGAACCTCGTTTTCAGTGAGTTGAGGGAACATTGTCAAGAGCCGATCGACTTGGGTTCTTGGAAGGCTCATTGCCCGACGTTGGAGTGCAGTAAGAGTTCCCGAAGAATTCGTGCCATTAGGAGTTGTGGTAGGAGAAGTGGTAAACCATCGGTAAACGAGTGCGATGATGCCGATGGCTGCCAAGACCGAGAAGAGGTCCTCCGACATTTTCTTCTCTCTCAGCTAGCGTCGTCTTGAACTAGATCGATTATAACCTTCGTAGTCGAAACCAAACTGTTGGTATCTAAGCTCCAATCGAAACCTCAGTACTGACCAACGGAACTTTCGAGGTTAAACCTACCAGTGATGAAGTATGGACTTACACCAATGACCCTCAAAACCCCCCGCGGGTGTCCGGCCACTACATCCCGCGAGTACCCTACTACAACGGGCTCATTTCAGGGTGGCCATCGGGTCGACCGTTCTCGCCAGAATAGCCTTGCCGATGGCACACAGTATGTTTCTTTCTGCATTTCATCACAAACCACAACAGTTCATGGAAAGCTTGGTATTAGTAAAAAAAATAATAGTAAGGCCCTCTTTATCAGTGTTATAATCAAGCATTGTGAATATTATGAAACCAGGTGAATCTTGGTGAAACCCTCATGTTTGAAAAAGGAGAGTTGTCACATTTCACATGGGGCACATTATTCATGACACTTGATTGAATATGTGTTTTTCAAAAACCATAGTTTAGTGTAATGGTCCAATTATGATAGAATCATAGTCCATTGAATTGAATTCATGAGGTGGAAAAACTTTTGTTCCAGAGAATAGTTTTGGTACCTAGAATGTCAAAAAATATTCTTCATGATTTTCAAAGGCATTAAAATTGGTAAAAAATTTATTCAAGTTTCAATACTACATCCAAAATTCAATAAATGTTTAGTGTGTAAGAAGAATGATGAAAAATTGAAAATGGCACCATGAAATATTATGAGTTCAGTTTCGAGGCCAAATTCCAAGTCAAAATTGATTCCCTTCCCCTTTTCTACTGCCTTCAAATTGCCTGGTCTTTACTTTTTGAAAGAAAAGGGAAAGAAAAGAAAAAACAGAGATCACCAAATTATTGGAAATGATGACCCAACAGAAGTTCAGTCAAAAAAAGAAGCTGGTCTCACTTTAGAGGGCAGAGGTTGTATGAAAAGAAACCTAAGTATGCTAGCTTGAGAGGTGGAAAAGCGCACTCTTTAAAACAGGGTGTATCAGCGGCCTCAGGGATAACATCCAGAACAGTGAATGTTTTGATTTATATCTAAGTAGCTGAATCAAATTCTCTTGTGATCAGGGGGAGAGGTTGCATGACAGAAGGCAAAGACTATGCACATTTATCCAGAGAGAGTGAGACAAGCGGAAGAGGAAAGAGAGAGAAAAGGAGAGTTACACTAGTGAAATTCCAACAATACTTTTCTCCAGATTTTCATTCTTTATGAATCTGCGGGCTACTCTTATTTTCAAATTTTGCTTTAGTTTTGGAGTAGTATTGAAACTTTCCAAAAAAGTTCAACAATCACCATATTACAATATTTAAATTTTACAAAACAATACTCATTATACTGGTTATTTGAATCACTCTTTGAAACCTGGTTGGTACCACTTGACAAACCCTCATGACGTAAACTTATTGTTTCAAGGCTCTATGATCCACAATGACGGGTGATAGACATACAAACAAATGAAAAGCATTTGAGTTAGTCCTTGAAAGTGAAAATTGGTTTCAAAGCATGCACAAGTTGACAATAAAATGTTGTTTTGTTGATCCAAATGGGCCACAGCCTTCTCAAAATTCCAAGTGCATAGAGTTCTGATTTGGTAGCACTTCTAGGTGATCGAACAAGAACATCATCTTTATGGTTGTAGTGAAGACCAGTATCAAACCAGGTGTACTTGCTGAAATTAGAGGCCTTGTTGGCGTGATTCTGGTGCAGAAGAAGCATAGTGGTACGGGAGAAACTCTATTATTGGAGCGCCCGTATGAATCTAGCTTTGGAAGGACCAAGGCGAAGAAAACGGCGGGGGTCGATTCAGCATCGCATCGTAAACATTGAGCTATGTATTCAAGTAGTTCTTCCCCTTCATGGTCTTCTCCTGCAAATTTCCCATTCGCATTCTCCGATGTGGCTGAGGAGAATATTAGACCATGAGGTCCGACTGAAATTACCGGAAAAAAAGCCGCCGTGAGATTTGGAAAGCTTTGTAAAGACCATATACGGGAATCTTCCGATCATTAAACAAGGTCAAATTGGCCACACTTGTCATTAGGATAGCTGTTTAATGGATTAAGATAGCTGTTTAATGGATGACTGAATTTCCCAAACACTCACAATCCAGTAAGTCATCCAAAATGACCGGGAGATCAGCCCAGTAGTCGCCCAAACAAAGACGGATATATAACAGTAATCTACTATATACTGGTGAATTCCTGCCGACAAGTCATCGGGTGTTTGAGTCCCGCGTCCCCTATCTTTTTGGGGCGAGCCAGTTGAATACAGAAACGAATAAGACAGATAACCGAGTAAAGAGCTGATCAGGTAGTATACCCCATATCTTGACATCATTTTCTGTGAAGAAAATACCAAGATTGACAGTAAATGGATGACCTGGTTTGTGGATAGAACCATCAGTATTACCGCAACACAATCGCGTCCTAAATACGTGATGGAACGTGGATCGGAGAGATTTCACTCAGACATTTGAGCCGATCAACAATTTCGAGAGCAATTGAAGTACACCTCGGTTAGAATCGGACAGCCTCTTCAAATTTGCCTTTGCCTAACAACCACCGATCCCATTCGATCGAAGTTCAACGACGCGCCCAAGCAGAATGAAAGATCAAAAAAACGATTGTGATCACGTTAGTATCCCAGCCGGAAGTTTTGTGGACGTTAGTATCCCAGTCGGAAATTTTGTGGATATAGGTAAGCATCTTAACAGACCATTTGGCACTGTGATGCGGAGCTGGTCGTGCAAGGTGCGTTGCAGTTTGCTTGGATGGTTGAAAATGAGAAGGGGCCTAGACCCCGGGCACGAGTCCGGATGCAGCGCGGACGCGCGATACGTCACATTTGTAAATCGGCGGTGTGGATGCATCATGCACCTCTTCCCAGCTGAACCACCAGGCGATCTCTATCACCTCACCAACCGACCCATCGAGCACACACGAAAATTGAAACAACCCGCAAGAAAGAAACATGCCCCGCTTATTTCAGTTTAGGGTCCGTACGATAATAACCAGCTGACATGCGACAGCATCCCGTCGACGTAAAAGTGATTTGACTGATCCTCGGTGTCTGTTGACTCTGGCGATCACATTAGGCCGGTCGTTGCGAACGTCGAGGCGAAACAAACATTGTGGATCCACTGCCTTCCAAAGGGTTTGTTTCTTTCCGATCAGCCCTCAAACTTGGATTGGAAAAACATTAGCTCGATCCTATTGACGTTCCCAACTTGTTGCTACTCATTACACCACTTGAACCAGGCTGTTGTATGTCGAACACAACGAAGACGATGGAGTACTGAATCACTGTAAGCTCTGATATGTTTGCTCCCCCTGTAGCTACTTTAACGAACAATGCTGACTTTTCGGCCTTCCTGATGAATTGGCAGTGTGTTACAAAGATTTAGAATCTGGCGCCGTGATAGATGATTTTATCATCTTTGCTGGTATGTTTTTGATATAATCTATTCTGTTCGTTAAATATACCTCTGACTAGTTGGTTTTCAGGCGACGCATCCTTCCAGAAAGTACTGGTCCCCGACTCCGCAACTGCGCGAGTTTATGCACTTTGCTTCTCCTCATCAAACCAAAAATTACTCTACTGGATGCAAGACCCTGACCCCACTACCGACGGAGCAAATGTAGCACGTCTCAATCAACTGATCGTAGATGATGGTCAGATGTCGATGGAATAGTAAGTTCTTCTACTTCCTTTCCAGTTAAATCTCTGTCTCTCTACTTTTTTTTCTTCTTACCGACTCCACTACGTTTCCTCGCTTTGCTCTCTCAACCGCGCTTTGACACCTATACTCCACCTTCTCATCCGTCAGGTTGTTATTGGGCTACTCCTGACCATCTTCGAAGATTCAACGCCACTGGCGTGAATCACACTCGAGCCAACTCCACCAAATATCACCACGCTGGTTAGAAGCGCATGTCGGTGGTCTTCGTGCGCCATCCCGGCGAGTGGCATGATCCCACACATTCCAAGCTTCATCTTCCAATTCATCTGTTGTGATTGCTTGGGCCTGTTGTATATTGCGCGAGCTGTTTTCACATGTCCCTCTTACAGAAACAAGACCTACCCCTTTCATAAAGCTAAAATACCACATAATACATATCCCAAATAGCAACGGGAGAATGTCTTTTGACACCGCGCCTGTGATTGTCTCCGCTGGCCGTCAGTTAGATATCAATTACTGTGGCTGAAGGTGGGAATGGTGCAATCAGAGTGTTGGCGTTTAGGTCATTTACTGCTGTTCAGCACTTATATTTAATTATGTTGGATCCCCATTATCTGCTGATAATATCGGAATCACAGTATTAACATTTTTACATCTTTATGAAAAGTTCTACCACAGCTGATGGAAATCGGGTAACTTCTTCCGTGGGAGCACAATCTCGGCATGAGGTGCCCGCCCCAAACGGAGTTTCAGGTAACTGAGATAAAACTACTCTCTTTTTCTTCTTCTTTTGCTGAAGTCGATGATTGATTTGCTTTATCATCATTCCTAATACAAGCTGAACAGATGAATCAATTACAAAGTATTATTGCAGGCTTTGGTCAGAGCAACGCTTCGTTTGGGCAACCTGGTAAATGTCAACTTGAGCAGAAAATCCATCGTATCGGAAGGATGCAAAATCTCCCGCTTACAACTTTTATATCCACTCATGCTTGTAGCGTTTAGGTTAGGTGACATTCTCACCATGGAAGCGATCGAGCCAATTTTGGACAACCCGGAATTCCTCAGTAGCTTGCAGAGTTATCTACCACCTGGGATAAAAGCAGATGCTCCGTCAGTTGGAAAAGTGATTAGGTCCGCGGACTTCAAGGCAGCCGTCGAGAACTTTGATGTTGCGTTAAGACAATCTGCTAGTGGTAATCGGGACGATGGTTTGATGATGTTCCTGCTACATGGCCTGGGTTTAAATGCTAATGAATGCGAAGGCGTTGAGGGTTACGTGGACATGGTTTTGAACATGAAGGACAAACCAAAGCAATAAGCATCCATCACATCTCTCGGTTTTTATCTACTACTCGATCAGCCATTCAAAATTTCCCACCTCTGAATGGTTAATCAAACGTCGTTGCCTTGATATGGCTTGAAACCTATACGACAACCCGAAACAACAAGCATGGTTTTTTTCTCTTATTCCACCCTTACTTGATCGCGTCTGAAAGTATGTTACATAGTCAAGCTTGCACGGTCTCATTGTCCGTACTATCCTTACTTGCAGTTGATCATAGCATTTCCATCGTTACATTGTTGAACACAAAAAACCTATTCCTAACTCCAGCGTATCATAAAATTCATGTGCACTGTGGTTCTAGGTAACTTCTAGAGCTCTCGCTGTCTGTGCTGGATCAATTCGAAGGTTAGGACTGGCGTTTTGACTTGAGCGTCTTTGCTCCACAAATGGCGAAAAGTGGTAGCTTGTCACAGCAATCACGAGCCAAAAGGAAGATAGGCGCCAAAAGGAAGATAGGCGGACCAGCTCGAAAGCCGGCCCGTCCGTTCAAGAGATTGAGCATCGGCTTGCATCATGGACACAAACCCGCCAGCAGTTCTTCGTGAAGCGAATGGGTCGCTGTGCAATGCGGAGACCTACTGACGACAGTCAGGCATCCTTGATCGCCCAAGACTGCGAACGCAAGGTAAGTATGAAGAGGGGCGCCAATGTTGAGTATAAGTAGTTTGCTTGCGCTCCCACGGGTTCGAGTCCGGGTGAAGGTACTATGCCTTCTGGGGCTCTAAATACGTACACACCTGTTGTGTACTTAAATGAATAAATACATAGTCGGCCAAAATGCTGCCTGTATGGACACCAAGGCCATAAAACTTGGAGGTTGGGAGATCCTCCCAAGTTCCCGCCAGCAAGGGAGAACGTTACGGACCTTAGCAGGGGAGAACGTTAAAGGCCTTGGTTGTGGTGAGAATGGGAGAATATCTGATGTGGGAATTGAAGATTGGTTGGCTCCTGTTGGAAGGATGTTTGGAAAATTCTTGGAGTTGGATTGGAGTAGGTCATTTCCAAATCTTCATTTGGAATTTTCCCAATGCAACTCCAAAAACCTCCAAACTACATTCAAACATCCTCCAAAAAATTCAAGACTTTGAGTTTTTCCCCATTGAGCCTTTGAATGTCATCTGAGGAAGATCCAAAGAATGAGCAGCGGGACCCACCCGGGCCTGCTCAGGCAATTAATTTTTGGACCTCATGATTTGTTTTTCATATTGCTAGCATAAGAGATATGTGGTATGATAAGGTGATGTGTGTGTTTTCCATTGCTAGTGTATAAAAAGACAAGCAAGAGAGCCTTGATAAATCAAAATAGAAAGCATTGTATTTGAGACTAGAAGGGGATTTAGATCGGCAAGAAGTGAATGTGTGGTTAACTAAGGAATGATTATTAGGATAAGAGAAATAAGGATGAGAGAGACCAGGGCAACATGTGGTAGATAGGGGGGGAACTACTTTTAGTCTAAAGCAACTTTTCTTGGGCTTGGGTCTTGGGTGATGGATTGAGCCTGTTCATTTGACTGCTCATCAGATGGGGATTTTTGATCACCTTCAGGAAGATCCTCTACAGTTTTGACATTCTTGCAGAGGCAACAGTCAATTTACAAGATGAGTTGACAGTATGAAGTCCCATACACCAATGACTTCCTCCATTTAAAGCAACAAGTTGTGTATCAAAATTGTTCCAAAAGGAGTTTGTTTGGTTACAATGTCTTATTTGATTGAGATTGGCCATGAAGTGCAGGTAAACCAATCAAAGTGTTGCCTGTGTGGTCACTTTATCATTGGTGTGAATATGGCTGGTGCTAAGGTGTCTAAATGAAGGATGAAAAGTGGTGCATACATCACCAACAAGAAGAAAAGGCTCCAGATCTTCACTGGTGCACCCCCGTGCAAGCCTGGCTTGATGGGGAGCACAAGAGCCATTTTTCCTGTTTTGATCACTTTTTTGAAAAGTTTGGCAAATCTTCTCCTCTCACCCCCTTCAATGTAGTTGGCAGGCAGGTGGGTAGTCCAAACAATTTCAAGGTTACTGCTCAGTGGCTGCCTGTGGGTTACATTTCATCAATTCTCATACTGAGTTTAGGTAAGAATTCAAGGACTTACCTTGACAAAGTTGAAAGGTATGTCTGCTACTTGTAAGAAAAAAATGCCTGGCTGCCATAGCTTTCAATTTCCTTGTCAAGGAGGACTTTTTGAACCATGTTATTGTTGTGGATGTGGCTCCTGAAGCCATAGCTGAATGCATGCAAAGCGGTGCATCATTGGTTAAAGTTGGGTTAGGGGCTGGGGTGAGTGAAGCCCATTATTGAGGGAAAGTAGTAAAACTGCTGTGGTCAGCTGCAATTTAATTTTCTCAGATTTTTTTTCAGGTGCTGATGTTGGTTTGTTCCCAACTCACCTGAAAGAGGCCCTGTGCCCATCAAAGTAGGGCCTTCACTCACATGAAAATTCCCCACAATTACTTGGAGGGAACTTTGCATTGAGTTGAGCTTGTGTGAGTTGTCATATCTGCTGGCCATAGATTGAAAATGGGGGGGGAGGGGGTTGGTGGTGGAGTGAGGGGGACAAATGGAGGGAAGGGTGTCTCATGTCTAAGTTTCCAATTCAGTCAGGGTACAATATTTCTGTGGACTTTTTTGGGAAATTTTTACAGGTTTTGTCTGTCCCACCCTTTCTCCTGCAAACTGTTTATGCAATATTTAGTGACATTCTGTACCCTGGCTGCTGCACCTCAGTCCTCTTTTTGTATAAGAGGCACATAAAATTATTTCCTAGTTGCACCCACATCCTTCAATCAACATACATAAAATATTGGCTGAAATGATCATTCTTGAGCCCTAGATGTGGCTAAATAAACAAATATTGTGGCTCAATCAACATATATTTCTCAAAAATATCTTTTTCCTTTAATCCAGTATGAAGGTATTTCCTGAAATTTAAATTTTGGTTCCAAAACTCTACTACCAAAATAAAAATGGCATCTACAAAAAGTGAATCTAGAGAAAATTTACCCCCAAAGATACCCCTGGATATTTCATTTCCTACTCACTACAAAAAAAACTGGCCCAACTGCCTGAAGTTTCATAAGGAAGCTGGTGGTGTTACTGAAAATTCCTCAAAGACTCAATGCACAGTCACTGTGCACATGTCACAGTGACCCTGCCAAAAAATTCACATATTTAGACAGGTAAAAACAAAATGGTGTCTTGGTTGGAGCATGCTGAATTATAACTGCAGGCAGTTGAGCCACTTTTGTTGAAGTTACAGTGTAATATTCAGTAAAATGAAAGAGATTTGCTGGAAATCCCTCTCACATGTTTCAATAAGATATACTAAGAGATATGTCAGCCTAGTGGAACCTTAAAGCATGGACATAAGACATTGGGTGAGCAGTATTTTGTATTTACAACCTGGGCTTGAAATAGGAGATATTTTACCCAATGAATTCATTTACTTGACTTAAATAGTATGTCTTCTCAGATAAATCAATCCATATACCTGTGCCCAATCCCTGGAGAACTAGGGCTTGAGGAAGCATCATACCACATTTTCCTGTCACCCTTTCTTTTTTATGACAATTCAGGCAACCTGTCCAAATGGTGGAAAAGAAAAATTTCATACTACTTAATTCCTCCCCGGCCATGAGGTTGTATAAACTTGATTCCAGAGATTTCAAAGTGTGACATCTCTGACGTCATCCATTGGTGTGCCCGCTGGCACACCAATGGATATGCCATAGGCTATGTGTCAGCCCCCGTCTCTTATGTGACGCGGGGTCAAATAACAGATATGTAATAATACTTTTATATAGTATTATTACCTGTACTATGGGTCTCACTATAAACTTGTGAGGCCAGTGGAAATAAAGCTCTTCTACGCAAACATGCGGATGAGCTGGCACCCTAGTGTAAACAAGGGAACACGGGTATGTAATACCTCAGCGCTTAGATGCCTCAACTACTCCCTGAGAGTGGGAGAGGACTTCTAGTCACTTGAATAAATGTTCCAAATTTCTTAATAATAGTTTATTAAAATGATAAATATTAGATAAAATAAGTATAAAAATTATGAGTCATATGGGAATTGAATTTATGAATTAAGATAATTTACTTGGTTCATTTTATTCCCTTTTTTGTAAACACAAGTCCTTAACCATTGGGTTATGTGACTTGTATTATTTTGGAGACATGTGGGCTTATTGTTTCAATGTCTGACACTATGGGAGAGCGGGCCCACCTGCACACATATTGGCATGCGGGTGGGCCGCTGTTGAGCATTAGCGTGTCTCAAAGGCAAGCCATGGCGTGGGAAACACGCTGGCGTGCCTTGAAAAACGCCAAGGGCCAGTGGCGTGCCCATAAAACCTGCCAAAAAGGGCTGGCAGGGGCGTAAAAACATACCAAAAAGGGTTGGTGTGGGCGTGCGTTTATCAAGCCCCCAAGTGGAATACCCTGGAAGTTACATCTTGTAATTTATCATCTACGCTGAGTGAATTCAATGGATTGGTTTGTCAGGTTGTTTTCTGTGGACCAAAGTTGTAATGTATTACCCACATAACCCTTCAAAATTGATTTGCAAACTTCTGGTCAGAGTTGATCATAATTTATGAAGCCTGAGAGGGATATTCTTCAGGGAACACAAGGTCTGTGTATTTCAAAACTCTGTCCCCAATTTTTATACAACATATATCAATCCCTTGATGAAAGGGATAGGCAGAAGGATACACAGGTTTTATGACTGCTGTCTGCCTATCTAAATCCACTCATGTGTATTCAGTTTATAAATATATCATACTGCAGGGTTGAATTCATCATTTTTTCATGTGGTCTCTACCAACTACATGTCTTTTTGGTGATCTAACCTGCCTCCCCCAAGACTAGTCCAAATACCACGTGCAAAGAGAAGCTCTCTCCTTGAAAATTTCCAATAAGTTATTTTAATGCAATATTTGAGCTTTCTTATACAAACAATGGTTGAAGTTTCATCAAACCACAAATAAATATTTTTGTGGGTAGTTCTTTATGCAAGAAGCATGCAGCTTGAATGTGGTTATTCAAGATCCTTTCATGCAGGTAAAAACCAGATGAAAAAACTGGCAGTTGAGTTTAATTTTCACTAAAAGTGTTAGAATCTCATCATTCACTTCTCTCCTTGTTTTCTCTGTTACCATATCTATCACTCCTTTCACTCCCTTTCACTCAATTCTCTCCATAAATATTGAATTTGCATGTAATCCACCATCTTCTGTCCTCCAATCTGACCCCAAAGTGGTTGTAAATTTCAGACCTAATGTTTAGACAGAAATCAAAATATCTGTTCATCTATGCACATTTGCTCTAGGTCAATAACTCTTGTAGGATGAGTTCTTTTCTGCCATGCAATCTAGCAGGAAACTTTTCTTTCCTGGTGCCTGCTTCTGCAAGTATATAATCAGGAGTTTTTTTTTATACAAAAAATAAATAAAGTACAACAGACAGAAATAATTTATTCTTTTTATGCAAAGAGACATACAAGATAGGAACAAACAGGAAAGATAGGGAAGAGATAGAAATTTACTGAGAATGAAGTGAAAATATTTCACATGGGTTCATAGCCTGCTCAACTCCAAGCTTGAGCAAGACAGCAGAACCATACCAGAAACCTAGCTTCTGGAGTTGTCATGGGGAAGTTTTTTTTTGGAAAATTGACCAGTGGTGTAACAAGTGCAACTTGATGAGTTAACACATGAGGTATTTGTTGGTGGGCATATGGCAGAGGGAAAGATAATTTTCCATGCTGATGTCAATAGGGTTTGAGCAAGGTGAGGAATTGGTTTTCAAGCATTCCACCATGGTGAGGTATTTAGGCAAAGGGGTGAGTGACTGCAGTTGATTGAAGTTGGATGCCTTTGATTGGTTCCCATGTTGTGTCTCTGCATCTGATTTCTCTCCAGGAAAGATTTGGCCAAGAAAACCTTTTGTCAGATTACAAGTCTCATTTGGTTGGTTTATGGAGAAATACGGGAGGAGCCTTGCTGGTGGGGTCCTGTTCATCCACAATAAGAGAAAGGATGTTGTCAACAACAAGTGTACAGGTGAGGATATGGAACAGAAGTACTCATCTCAAGCAATATAGGCCGGGCCAACTTGGACCCAATGGCATTGGTTGTTTTCTCAGTAGACTTGGGGTATTGACAAGTTTTTTTTCAATATTGACCATTAAGTTGGCGGCGGTGGAAGAGATGGATTGAAGTAGGAGGGGATTTTTGGCGGGGGTGGAAGAGATGTATTGAGGTAGGAGGGGATTATTGGTGACTGGATGGTTGCTTGAGGTGAGGATGAGTGCAATCCGGGAGAAGGAGAAGAAGGTCTTTTAGATTCCAGCTGGATGCAGGGGAAATGAAAAACACGACTTGGAGACAAGATTTGGGAGAATTTTCCGAAGGATTTCCTAACTTTCACCCAGGGACACCGGCCCTTAGGGTCTGTGAGATTGCCCCTTTAATGAAATGTATGTAAACGAAAAAACCTTCAAAACTCCGTCCGTGGTATCCAAACCCAGCCAGCCAGCCTTGTCAACCCCTGAAACTATTATCATACCACCCACCATCAAATTAGGATGTCCAACCAACCATCAACCGAACTCGAGTTCTTCCCGTATCTCAACCAATCACAACTAACAGATCTCAAGAAATTTTGGGAGGTACTCGATCAAACATTATTAACCCCCAATAACAACCAACACGATGGGAAAACGACAAAGTCCAAAGCTGAATCGATCGTACCAGAACGAATCAAGAACTTGGTCGGAGAGTCAGAGAACGAGAGATTATCAAATGAACTATGGACATGGATCATGATGGACGACCCAGACAAAATGTTACTCAAGTACATCCGGGCTAAGAAGTTCAAATCGACGATCGACTCTCTCGAGTTACTCATCAACTCACTCAAATTTAGGCTCGACCGGAAACTATCTACGATCTATTATGAGGACCCGAGTATCCTCAAACAACTCCAGACCTCCAAGGCTTTCGTCTTTGGCTTTGATAAATCTGGATCTCCCATCTTTAGAATTAATGCTGCCAAACATAAGATCAGCGATCAATCCCCAAGAGAACTCGAAGGTGTATATCTAATCACTTGAATACCACCAACTACAACACCCATAGACTGAATCTTATCAACCCACAGATTTCATCCTCTATTCCATGGAAGTTACCCGACTGTTTGTCGTTCCACCAGCAGAAACCGCATCGATGTTAATCGACTTGAGGTGAGTAAAATCCTGACAGTAACAGATATATCTCCTTCTGACCGATTGATATCTATTTACGTATGATTTATCATGATTGTTATTGTTATTGTTAGTGGATTCGGGATGTCCAACATGGATTGGAAGTGTGCATCCTTCATGATCTCCACCCTTGAATCATATTATCCTGAAGTAAGTCAATCTTGATATCTATCCCTCATTCAACTAAATACATTCCAGAATACTACTTTGGCAAAAGAAACAAAACAAAAACCTAGAAAAACCCCGAGTTGCTGATCAAGACAAAAGTGGAATTGGGGCTTTCACACGATACATACATTCAGACTCTAAATCATCAAATCATACACAACGCACCTTGGATTTTTCAGGGGTTCTGGAAGGTGATTTCGACAATGATTGATCGTAAGTATCCCTCTATCTAATACTCAATCGGCTCTATAAACAAAAACGACCAAGAACCTGAGTGATGGGCATGATGTTTTATACCTACAGCGGTTGTTCGGTCGAAGGTATTATTTACGTCGAAGAACGAGGATCTGGCGAAGCTAGTAGATAAGCGGAACCTGTTTAAGGCCGAGGGCGGTGAGTCGCCTTTCGAATGGACGATCCCAGCCAACTACCCGGTTGATATCTCGGCCCCAGCGTCCAAGTCCGACCCTGCAGAGGCTGAGAAAGACGAGCAGGCCAAGCGTCGACTCCACCTTGACCTCACTCCGGAGCAGGAAAGTACCAAAATCAATCAACTCAACACCCGCGCTACCGTAGTCTCCCGGTTCACCTGCCTCACTCAGCTCTGGTTGACTGCCTCTGACGGCCAAAGTTCGGCTCCAGAAAAACTGGTCAAGATCTTGGCGTTGAGAGAGTTGCTGAAACTGATCCTACGAGCACAATATTTGAGAATGGTTGAGTTCTTCATGTGTTGTTTCTTACTAATATCTCTCCTAAAATATTTCGCTGAATCTTGAACCCAAATCAAATAATAAAAAATGAAAAATGAAAAACAGATGCCGTTGATCATTCCAAAGACAATATATCACTACCGAGGGATCCTGAACACCGCAGAACCGGGGACGATCGATTTTGAAGCCGAAGGAGGCACTGGCAAGACGAACGGGAGCCAAGAGATGCAAACCGCAGAGACGGCCAAGCCTGCTATGATAGGCCAAGAGTATGCCCGACCCAGTCTGCTCAAGACCATCGAACGCGAAATCTCTCGCTTTCGTTCCACCTACCTTCCCTCCTCTTCCTCTTCCACTGATGCCTTGCCTGATTCATCGTTCCATAACAAGAGTCCTGAACAGCTTGACCCTATTGACCGGATCTTTACTGAGATTACCCAGCTTGAATTTTGACCCTCCTGAATTTTGACCCTCCTAAATTTACCAGCATCTCCCTCTCTGTGTGTCTTGATCATATTGTCTTCTTATAATCGTCCTGGTGATTGCAACCACCAGAGTTTCTCAAATCACCTCTACGCCCTGCTCTTGTTGTTATTGTTCTTGTGCATAGCTCTTTGTTGTCGTTGCCGTGGATGATGGTTATAATCTAGTGCTCATATAAGTAGAAGATGGGTGGGAATGATCTGACTTGCAAATATCTGTATTGACACTTTTTCTTTTCTTTTTCTGGATGATATCCTTCTGTTTGAATTGTTTTTCCCGATCTCCCTGATATCTATCAACAGCTTGCAATGCTCCTACCACAAAGCTCTTCTTAACGCAACAATCACTGCAAAAAGAAGAAAAAAAAAAACTCGGCCAACTGCAAGCAGTCATGATGTGCAGAAACTTTCCAAGTCGTTAATCCGACGAACCGATTCCCCAACATTGAATGTATCAATGAAAATTACGTATCAGACTCGATCGACATCGGGTCTATCTTCAAGACCTCTTTATAACCCCATGCGATCAATTCGGGTGCTCCGACTGTGGTTAATGCTACCGAGTTGGAAGAAGCATTACATAGCTAAAAGCAATTCGAATTCACACTCCCAATCACATCGTCCCGGCCTCGGCCGGCGATCTTGGGATAGAGGTTCCGGAACCAACAGACAGTGGAACGAATCTGGAGCGATCAACGGCTTGGTTGATAGATCTCATTTAAGGTTGGCCGTCATCTCAGACATCTTCAGGTAGACTCCAAAGAGCATTATTCTAAGCATATTGTCTCTTAACAAAGCCCCGTCGAGTTTGACTTGGAGCTTAATCCGACTCTCCTCCGGCGTTTACTCAAAATCACCAAGCTCCATACATGGACCCAGTTTCTCTTTGGTTAGTATTAGTTGGTTCACTGCAAACTGTCCTTCGAATCCGCACTTTTCCTCTCTCTCTCTCTTTTATCCCTTGACTTCCAAATAAATGTATAAACACAATTAAACAAATGTTATTGTAATCCCTTCTCATTGATAAGTCGAGAGATCTATTTAGTTATGACATGGAAAGAGTTAGTGGAGACAAAGAAAGACCAAATCGATCGATGCCGTTACAACCAGTTCAAGCTTGGTTATCTGTTTCTTTCAGGAAACAAATGAGAAAAGGCAAAACATGAAACCGGATGAATTGGCTGGGGTGACCGTAGGCAGGCCCTAGGCAGGCATGGACCGCAGGAAGGCATGGCTCCTGGGGTCTCAAATGTTAGAACCAGTTTAAGCTCGATCATCTATTTCGTTTCAGAAACAAAAAAATAAATAGAAGAGTGCCTAACTAGATGAATTGACTGGGTTGACCGTAGGCAGGCATGGCTCCTACCTCAATTCAACCAGCCAAAGTGTTGGTTACTTGGCCCAATGGAGTCTCACGGCTGGTGGTCGGAGACTCCACTAAGAAAATTTCGAATAAGAAGGCCCGACGAGGTCCCCATTGCCTCTCCTACCACTCACCTCAAGCACTCATAAACAATCATCTCATTTGATTATCTATTCTATTCTTTAATATCCTGACGGTACTGGTGACCGGCAACTTTCCAAATCCTTTCCCCAACCTAGTAGTATCAGTGTTTCTTTTATTCCTTAATTACTTTCTAATTTCAACCCCAGACTTATCGGACTTCAGCCAAGCATTTATCGGATTTCCAGTCAACTGCCTCTAATACATCCCAGAGCCAAGCCAAAAATTCAAAACACACTTGAACAAAGACGTCCATCCATCAAGATGCTTTCAAAATATGTTTTGACTCTTGCTCTTTTTTTCCAATTGGAAGTGGGTGCCACGACACCCAGGTAAGCTTATTCTTGATTGATTCTGACCACTTTCTTTTTTTATGGCTGGCTGACCCCTCCTGGTCCCGATTTCCACCATATAGCTTTGATTCTGCGACATCCCCGGTGCAAACACCTTATCCAAAACAAGACGCGATCGGAATTGCGATTTTGACCTCTTATCCAACCGAGGAAGAAGGGGCATATGGAGATGCATCCATGGATAAAACTAGGGAACTTGGCCTCCAATCCCCTTCGGAAGGCAGACGTCTTAGAAGAGGTGCACCACCGCAAGGCAAGGATACTACTAACTTAGCATCAGCACCACCCCACGGCGTACCCGCCCATGTCCAAGCCAGAAAACGTGATCAATCAGTCCAGGTGACCAAGGTCCTGTTTGGAATTGAAAACTATACACCTCATCAACAGTCAACAGAGGATAAATTTGATGAAGAAACTCCATCGCTATCTGTGGATAAACGTGATCTACCAGCCCCCATTGCAGCTTTTTTGGCTCAAGTAAAGAATAAAACTAATACCACCCCTGCCAAGCGCGACCTCAAACCCCCGGCTGAAGCAAAGAAGAACACTGCTGCTATTGCTGCTACCACCCCTGCCAAGCGCGACCTCAAACCCCCGGCTGAAGCAAAGAAGAACACTCCTACTGCTGCTGCTACCACCCCTGCCAAGCGCGACCTCAAACTCCCAGCTGCAGCAAAGAAGGACAACTCTACTGCTGCTGCTACCACCCCTGCCAAGCGTGACCTCAAACTCCCAGCTGCAGCAAAGAATAACAACTCTACTTCTGCTGCTACCACCCCTGCCAAGCGTGACCTCAAACTCCCAGCTGCAGCAAAGAATAACAACTCTACTGCTGCTGCTACCACCCCTGCCAAGCGTGACCTCAAACTCCCAGCTGCAGCAAAGAATAAAAACTCTACTGCTGCTGCTACCCCCCCTGCCAAGCGTGACCTCAAACTCCCAGCTGCAGCAAAGAATAACAACTCTACTGCTGCTGCTACCACCCCTGCCAAGCGTGACCTCAAACTCCCAGCTGCAGCAAAGAATAAAAACTCTACTGCTGCTGCTACCACCCCTGCCAAGCGTGACCTCAAACTCCCAGCTGCAGCAAAGAATAACAACTCTACTGCTGCTGCTACCACCCCTGCCAAGCGTGACCTCAAACTCCCAGCTGCAGCCAAGAAGAACAACTCTACTGCTGATGGGCCACCTACGAGACGTTACCGTCTGGTTTGAGGATCGGGACAAGTCGGACGACTGGATTTTGAATCTTTTATGTGATCCCAGACTCTTGTACCTCTTACTTTTCATTATATTATATTATCATTGTTCCCTTATTGGTAAGGTTATCAATTGATTGAGTGATTACAAAGATTAATGAATGGGTTTGAGAAAATCCGGTTTATTGGCTGAGGCTACATGAGGAGCATAAATGATCCATCAATATTATGATAGATCAAGGAGATCTGAGGCTTGATCAAATATCTAAGTATGACCTATAACCAATATTACCGCCGTTGTAGTCTTTTCAAGGTCAAGGCTCGAGGAGAGGAGGACTGGATATTTCGGATTTGATTGAATCCTTTCTTTTGAGTGGGCCTGAGTGCTCTTGTACTTTTTCTTAGTTGGTTGGTTAAAATTAAACAAAGATATCAATAGTTGGTCGTTATAATAGCCCAGTTCACGTAGGCGTAGGTGCTCGTCGTCAGATAAAATAAAAGCGACGAGCAGGTTTATGCACGCTTCGATTAACTTCAGTGCCATTTTACGGCATTTTATCCAAGAACTTGTAGCCACGAGCAATGTCGTTTTTTTCCACATCTCCATAAAAAGGCCCTACGTGAACTGGGCTAATCTTAAGATCACACTAGACATTTTACCCTCTAGTTGAACCTTAGCCTTGATTTAGTCAACATATTGGCTTATGTCATTGATTCAGCCTATTTATCGATACAAAATGATTATCGATCGAATCATGATTTGGTCATGAGTCGAATGGATGACGTCAAGAAGGAGTCTTTCATCATTATTATGATCTTTGTGACGTCATTACACCGATCACCTTGAACCTTATTGAAAACCTCAGACTATTTAAAAGCTCGGATTGGTTTCCAACTTTCATCCTAACTCATCAAAATTAAAAAAATTAAAAAATTAAAAATAAAATCACCCACCTCCAGCTTATAAACAATGTCTACCGCATTCCCTACTGACTCTATCCAAGCTCAGACTCAGTCAGGAACTGGTCTGGATAGCCACTTAGATCCAAGACCTATCTACACTCTGCTTGAACATTTCCATTCGGAAGATGGTACTCCATCCTTTCATGAATATACCGGCTGCGGTCAGTTTGATGATGATTCGTTCGTCTCAGAAAGGGTTACATACTTGAAATCAACTTCAGTCAACCTTTCTCCTTTTACACAGGTAAACTCAAAAATAGAAAAGTCTTGATTACCGGTGGTGATTCTGGAATCGGACGGGCGATAGCACTGATGATGGCTCGAGAGGGGGCGAGTATCTCTATCGTGTTCTTAGAACAAGAGTTGTCGGACGCTAAACAAGTGAAAGCACAAATCGAGAAAGAATCCAGAGAGCTCGAAAACGGTAGCAGTTGCACCCTAATCCCACTAGATTTGATGAGCAGAGATAATTGCTTTAAAGCTGTTGAGAGTACGATTTCTTCTTCTTCTTTTCTTTACACGATTATCCCTTTGACTTTTTCTTATAAGAAACGTTAAGGTGGAACCTACGTACCCTCGATCGCTAATCTCGGTCGTACTTCCTCCAGAGCATGTTCATGAGCACGGAAGAATCGATATTCTTATCAACAATTCTGGCCGTCAAGACCTCTGCGATAGATTCGATGACATCGATTTGGGTAAATGTCCAGATATTTATCTTTTGTTTTCAAACCTTTTCTCATGATGATCACCATCTGTGGTCGAGCGATAGCTTATTAAAATTAATCTTCCGTGCTTGACTAAATTATTATCACAGATCAAGTCGAAAACACCTTCCGCCTCAACGTTTTTGGTATGGTCAGTCGCCCCAGCTGCCTCCTAAAATAGGTTGATAGACTGCTCAACAAGCCAAATCATCTCGCCGGGCCTCTAATCACATTCTACTATATCAGTTTGCAATCACAAAAGCTGCACTGCCCCACATGCGCCGAGGTGGAAGCATTATCAACTCTACTAGTGTTGCGGCTTACAAGGTAGACCACTCATTTTACTACCTACTACTTATCATGAGTGCTGAAGCTGAATCGACTACCTTTCTGGTTTTGGCATGATGTTACAAAAACACAGGGAAACCCAACTTTAGTCGATTACGCGTCTACCAAAGGCGCAATCGTTGCCTTCACCAAGTCCCTCGGTCTTCAGTTGGCACCAAGGGGGATCCGCGTCAACGCCGTTGCCCCCGGAATCATATACACGGCCTTGCAGGCTGCCACGGGAAATCAAGCACCAGAGACGGTCGATAACATTGGTGTCAATGGAGCCCCCTTAGGCCGTGCGGGACAACCCTCTGAGGTGGCACCCGCTTACGTCTTTCTAGCCTCCCATGAGAGTACCTACACTACCGGCGCGGTCATCCACGTCACGGGAGGGGCAGAAGTCTACAGCTGAATGTATTTCTCAGATAAATTCACTTTTCAAGAGAGTCGCTTCTTACCTATGAGGGCATTCGGGCTGCGCCCAAGTCTGTCAAATGCGCTGGCCCTTGGGGTTGAGCCCAATCTACCAAAGAACATATATTAACATTGTACCAATTTAACCTGATTCCAACCAGTTACATTCCCACTTCCTTGACCCCCAGTTGAACTTTTTTGATCTTCAAGGGCCTTCATGGGATGAGAAATAAGATTAAAAATATAGCAACATCAACAAAAGGGAGGATACAAGAATTTATGATTTTTAGTTTTTTCTTTTTTGACAAAAAAGTAAAAAAAGTAATCCATTGGTAAGTATTGTGTTTTTACAAATGCTTGGACTGATTTGCATCAAGATTTGTTAAAATCTGTCAAAAAAAAAACAATCTTTTATGCTTCTCAAAACCCATGATCTGTTCATTAATGATAACCATGGCTAATTCCTGATGCTGTGTGTGGCAGTAACCTGAAGATTAAACTGGGTCACTGGCTGTAATTCCATAACCTTGCCATCCAAAAATCTTCAAAAAGTCCAAGAATTTGTAAAAACACAAAACATTGATGGATTTAGGAAGAAGGAATAAAAAATTCACAAGTTGAAAAAAAATGAACTTACTTTGTTTGTGTTGTAGTGTGGAGTGGATAAAATCCAAGTTTTTGGAGTATATGGGAGTCAAGAGGAGGTTGGGATTTTGCAAGCCTTTTTGGTACCTCTGGCACTTAAAACATTGAACACTGTATGATAAATACCTTCAGGGATAAGACTGATCTCCAAGGTCCACTCCCTCCCCCAACCTGCGTGAAACAACCTAAACAGACAAAGGCCTACAAAGCACTCTTATCACTTCCCCCACTACCTCCATCTCCAGCCAATACATCTTTGGTTTTGATTCCAGATCCTCTTGCAGAAGCTACTTGATCACCTTTAATCTCACAAGTATCATACATATACTTGCAATACTTAACTTGGCACCACAGGTCCATTGATAAGGAAGTTATCCCACCATTTGAATTCACTTCAGCTCCCCAATCTCATATGAAAGATAAGCGGCCAATCAAGCATAAATCCACCTCATATAAACCACTCAACAAAATTCCCTGAGAACAATTCTTTTTATCAATACCATCCCCCCTGTCTAATTCAAACCATTTGGAGATCCCCAACAACACACTAATTGATAATCTTGCTATCCCTAACCCAATTGAAAACCTGTTAACCATACAACTTGATTGATTCTCAATGTCACAAACTGGTTCCTCCACTGACGTAGCTCCTAGAACCAAATTTCCCCAACAACAAAGTATTTATGAAAGGAAAATAAAAAACAACTTAAAGCTGATGGATCAAACTTCAACAAATTGAAGAGAGACTTTACTTGTATCATATTACTTACACTTGGACATCCAATTACACCAATCTATAATCATCCCAGGAAAATACTTTTCTGCTCTATCTCATTCAAACTACAGTACACAGCAACAGATCTTCACTTGCTGACCAACAGCACAGGTACAGTATAAGAGTTTGAGAAACTAAAGGATAATATTTCATCAGATGAGAATATAAAGAGAAGAAAACAAAATAGAAATAAAAGAGAGTAATATGTACCTGTGAGCCTGTGTCTCTTGAGTGAAAACAGAACACAAGGGATTGGGGAAAGTTAAGTAATAAATTACTTAGTGGGAAAATAAACACACTTTATGAAATGGTAATGAAAAGATCTTAAATGATCTGGGGAGCAGCCAACTGAGGGTCTGCCTCTTCTTCCTCAAATGAAACTGGGAGAAGGAGCCTGGTCAAAAGAAACTGAACACCAGCCAATATTTTTCTGGTCAAAAGAAACTGACACAAGGATCCTTAGATGGAAACCTGGTTGATTTTCCCTGATAAAATCAACAAAAATGCAGGGGGATAAGATCTAGGAATGATCAATTAATCTGGTCTTATGAGAAGCTTTATCAAGCAGGACTTTATCCTATAGAATTATACCAATATTGGTGTGCCAGTGACTTAGTAGGAAGAGGGAAAGGGGGGAGGATAAGACAGAACAGACAGACTAGAGATAAAGGACTTGGGAGGAGTTGATGATGTTGCAGAAGAAGGGACTCACTGGTTGATTAAATGACAGTTGGACTGGGAAGTAATCAGAGAAGTGAGGAGCCTTCCTTAGTATTCCAAAATCTTGTTGAGGAAGCTGCTGGGTTCAACTGGTTGAAGTCCTTTTACTGAAGTGTGTGGTTGTTGTGTGGTATTCTGGAGTCTGTGTATCTTCTGGGGTGTAGAGGATACTCAGACTCGAAAATTTTCATAGTTTGATGACATAAGCAGTGCAGGCTTGTGGTCAGCTTGCATCTGAAACACGGTGTAACAATATATAGAATAAATTCACCAGTAATTCATTACTATGTGAAGGAGTAAGATATAGATAAAGTGCTCAGTTGTAACTAGGGCTAAAATATGACGAGGAAACAGAATCTGAAGTCAAAACAAGTGTAAGTTCAAAACTGTAGAAGATATGATTAAGTTTTGGTCTAAAAATGTGTGTAAGGAAGACTTGTAGGCTAATGGTATTAGCTCTAAGACTGACAGTACCTAAAGGCAAACACAACAGGAAAAGAGAGGACAACAGGACTTGGATGAAGGTGAGAGAAAGTAGAGGAAAGAACTGAGGAAAGAGGAATGAGTTAATGGTCTGATTGTAGAGCAAAGGTCGGCAATGAATACATACAAGCTTTGAGGTTGTTATGGCAATGTTGAGATGTTTGTTGAATTGAGCAAGATGGATGATAAGAAATAGCGCAGCTGAAGATCTTGACAAAAGACCTTTGTCGACAAGAGGTGGTTAGATTGAAGACAAAAATAGGAAAGTGTTGACAGGAAGGAATTATGTTGAGGACAGGAATCAGAGGTGTCAACAGAAGTGGAGGAACAGGATCAGAAGAGTGGAAATATTCTTGACTATGCAATAATGATGCAGTGGAGTTCCCTGAGGAGAAGACTGAGAAGAAAAAGGTAGTGTTGTTTTTAAGGCTGATAGGAGAGGAGAGCGAGTTCAGGAGTACATTGCTGATGGCGTCACTGAGAGCTGTGCTGATGACGACATCAGTCATAGCGTAGGGGTTCGAGCTTTGATTTATCCGGAAGGGAATTGATATACTAGTGTTTAAGGGTTTGATTCTGAAGTTGGCCATTTGAGTGAAAGCAAGATTCTAGTGGGCACATTTGATATGGCTAGGCATGTCACGACTAGGGGAAGAAGATGTTACAGAGGTTTCAACATACAGAAGCTTACAATGCCATTTAAACCAACTTCCAAGGGACCATCCTATTTTTTCAAATAGAGCTCATTGATAAAATCCTTGCATTAAATGTTACTGGGCCCCCCATCAATCCTTCTCAAGTAGTACAGGGACTGTGTAAGAAATTATTCAACATTTTTTCCAATCTCAAAAAAGGTTTGGCAAAATTACCTCCTGTTGAAGCTATGAAGCTGAGGAAGAAAAAGGACCTTGAGGAAGAAAAGCTCTGAGGCTGAGAACAAGAGAAGGAACCCCTAAAAGAGGGATAAGGCAGCTAGCTTGTGAGGAGGAAAAAGGATCCTTGCTACAAGAGACTCAAAGGGTCTCAGAGAAAAGGTGTGCTGAGGAACTGATGATTAATGACTATGTATCTTCAGGCTTTGTAACTACTACATTATTGAGGGGCAAAATTTGGCTCAGAAGGTGTATGTGAATATTCATCTGAAGAGAAGAAATGAGTGACAGATGAGGGAAAAGGGAGAGAAAGCAGAGAAGGAGCCATGAAATTCCAACACCTCCCCCTGTTGAAAGCCTTATTCTTCAAGCAGTTGGACAGACACCACCAACGAGTTCATGTTCTCAATTATTTCAACATATCACACACCCAGGTTGAAAACCAATTTTATGGCACAAAACATCCAAACCATCATCACATTGGTTTATGGAAAGAGCATTTGGTTTGATTCCAATCAACCATCATTGGTCTTGGATTACCGTACTTGGCCAAAATCTACTCAACTGGGTTCTGACTCCTGGGGTGCAGCTTCTACCAGGAATTCCTGGAAACAATCAAGACCCAATCCAATTTGACCTCCCCAAAGCAATCCTTTTCAGTCCCAGAAACAACCAAATCCCCCACAACCAAGTAGTCAGAATCAACCCCAAAACATTGGCTTTCCGGGCCACCCAACTATTGATAACATTGGGGCAGCAATAAACAACATCAATAAATGAAATTGCAGACCAAGAAACCTCAATATTATTCAAGGCAAACACTGTTCTTACTGTGGCATCTCCAGGCATTGGAGATTATCCTGTCCAACTTTCCGCAGGGATGCCAACCTGCAGCCTCCAGAAACCCCAATTGGTTGCCCTGCTTCCAATTTCGCCCACCAGGCCGCACCCCAATACAGTGTGGTAGACATTTCTGTTCTGGAGGGAAAAATTTAAAGTTTTTTGTTTACATATATATTTTACAACACCCCACTATTTTTTTCACCCCAGTCATTTTAGTTTACATACACAGTTACACTATGTGTACTGTATAAAGGGTATATATCTAAATTACATCTGTATTTCTGTATAAATGAGGCTGTGTAGCAACCACAAGCCACATACAGCCTGCTGCATAGTAACCATTGGGGCAGTGCAAGCCACTCAAGCAGACTACACAGCAATACAGAAAGCTGTGCAGGTCACTTGATATAAATACATAGCAACCAGAAGGCTGTGCAAGCCACACTTGTAACTAGATCACTAGCTAAATTTGCTCATTACTACACTGCCACCCTGTATGCAGCTGTATTCTGCACAGCATTCCAGCCAAAAAGCCTCATTTGTAAAAGCACACCAGCTAAAACCCCTCATGTAACTAGAACACCAGCATAAATGCCTCACATTTTTCTATATAAGGAGGGGCTCTCCCTTCCTCTTTCCCGAGGGGAGCCCATCTCATCACACCAGATCATCAGACCAGTTCCCCCCCATCTGATTAAAATTAATTACTATAATTTAACTCTCCGCCACTTAACAAATACTGAAACTTTGCAATATACATATCCCATTCACAACCAATCCACTCTTGGAACTTGTGCTATAATTATTCAACTACACTAGACCACTGTCTTCTTCTTCCAGCCTAGCTGGGGGTGTTGTTAGTCTTTTGCTTTCAGAGAGGCAGGGTTTTTCACCCCTCAATACTTCTCTACATTCAGCCAAAAGAGGTGAAAACCACTTTTGGAGTCTCACAACTGGTGTCCCAACAGTGGCTTAGTTAGTTGAATATTAGTAGTCAATTCTCCTCTGGAACGGAACACGGATAGATGCAAGCATAATATTTCTACCTTTGGTTCTCCCAGCATCACACTTCTAATAAACTTGGTATTTTAAAAGATCACTGGATAAAGAAAGGAGTTAGTATACAGATATAAAATTAATAAATTTGGAGATATTAAACAGCTTTTGAAGTAGAATCTAGACAAAACATTTCTTTGAGGCTAGCTATTCTTTTTGAAATCCCAGTTTGGATTGAAGAATAAGTTAGGTTTTGATATTTTAAGGATAAATCAAAGTTTGCCCTGGTTATAGAGAACCAGAGAACATAAATTTATTAGTTTTTTGACCATTAGGGTCTTCATCATTTGTCTAGAAATACACATCAGCCTATAGTATAACAAAAAATATTAGTTCATTACCTTTATAAGAATTCCTTACTATATTCAATGTCTTTTACTATACCTGGAGATTTGGAAGGAAGCACGGGAAATCCTGGAGATAGCAGTATGACGTTTGATCCACCAGGCTTCTCTCAAGCAAAGTCAAGTAATACCATAAGAAACTCCTCAGCAACAAGGATTAATACAGCAGGAAACATACAATCAAAGGGAACTGCTGTAGCTTCTGGATCTGGAGCACCTTCCACTTCTGCCGCTGATATGGCCGAGAAACTATTCAAAACAATAACCCCCACCAAGCATAGGAATCTTTCAACTCAGCTAGGTGCTTCAAATCCACCAGATATTGGTCAACCTACGTCTATGCATGAAAGAAGACAGAAAGTGGTCAAAATCGAGAATGATACCTTGAAATTTGAAGGAGAAAGGTTGAAAACCTTTTTAGCCCGCTATGAAAGGACTGCAGAAGCATGTGGTGCCAGCAACTGGGACATGGTAATGCAAATTGATCGATTTGTAGTTGGCGAGGATCTGAAGGAAGAACTGGAAACCCTGGAAGGATACGCCGAGAGGGACTGGGAACTGCTTAAGGAAAGTATGATGGAAGTTTGGGGGGATTATTACACCCAAATCAAGTATACAATCCACGACCTAAGGGAATTAGCAGAAGGAATTTCAAAGAAAGGGGGCATCAAGGACATCCACGGCTACCGGGAATTTGTTTCCAAGTTCATGATGATTGTCAAATACCTTGTTACCAATGAACATATAACCTCTCAGAAAGATGTAGTCTACTTGTTTTTGGCCGCCTTCTCTCATGAATCACAAACCAACATCAAGCGGGAACTCATAAAAGGAAACATGATCACGTATGGAAAGGATGGATATTGCAAACCCCCAGAGCTCAAGGACCTCCTCAATGTCAGCGAAATGGAAATGAAGGCAGGATCCGAGGACACCTTTGGTTACGGGAGAGTCTTTGCTGAATCCAATAGAATAATGCAAAAATCCCTAGATGCAAAGAAAGGACCAGAGCAAGGAAAAGCACTCCGGGAGAAAATGATGACAGAAAACCCAACAGCCTCCCTAGAAGGAAAAGTAGAAGACATTGCAAAAGGGATCTTAACACTTACCCAAAAGCTTGCCCAGATGCCAACTGAATCAAGGAAGGAAGGATCTCGAGAAAATGGTCCATCAGGAAGGAATTTGTATGAAGCAAAGACTCCAATCTGCTTTTACTGTAGCAAAGAAGGACATATTCTTCCCAGGTGTTTCTTCCTAGCTGAAGATGAGAAACAAGGGTTGGTACGACGAATTGGGCGTGACTTCCACCTACCAAATGGAGACAAGATTCCCTATGATCCTGATAGGCCTATCAGAACGGTAGTTGCAGGAGCGTCTGCGGACCCAAAAATGAAACAGTTGTCAGCTCAGTTAGCCTCCTTTGGGCCGGCCACATTTCCAAACAATATTCCAGTAGAAGAACCTAAAACTTTATTAAAGAAGGCACCACAAGCTTCCAGGGATATTGTATCTTCAGTTGGAATGGTTCATTGGAAGGACTGGACTGCACCAACAACAGGTGCCGAAAATTTCATCAACCAACTTCCCCTAAGTGCCAATGGCGTGCAAAGTAGAGGCGGTGGATTTTCTGGAAGAAGGGAACCGGAGGCACTTTCCAAGCCTGTGGGACCCATTGATATTCTGACCAAGCATAAGGAGGATACACGAATGGACTTAGATCACGCTGAAACACCGGAAATAATTGTTAAAAAACCTAAAGCTAAAATAAGTGCTCCCAAAACAGAAACTACGGTGGCTAATGAGGTTGACAACACTCAGTTATCACTCACTTTTTCTCAGCTCAGTAGTATGGCCCCTAGGTTTACAGAGGAAATGATTAAAAGACTTTCTGAGAGGTTGCCACAAAAAGCGGGTGCTACAACTTACCTATCCGTGGAACCACAAAACGAGGCGGAAAAGAACCTTCTTGCAGCATCCATGAAACTGAATGAGGATAAGATAGAACTAGATGGATCCAGCTTTTACAGTTGTGCCTTAGGTTTCATTGGCACTAAATTAAAAGACCAGCAAATAAATTTCCTCGTGGATTCTGGTTCTATGGTCAACATGATTCCAGAAGGATTGGCGTTTCACTTAGGACTGGAAATTACACACATAGATATTCCTTTATCTGGTGTTGGAGGAGAGCAGTGTAACATTACTGGTGTTGTGGAATTTTGTCCTGTAACCATAGGAAGCTTCTCTGGACCCATTCACCTCTTTACGGCAGTCAAAGCAACACTTCCAATTCTGGGTCGCCCATTCTTATTTGATAATAAATGCCAACTGGAGTATTTCCAGCGGGGAGAGATACTCACTTTCCAAGGTCATAACGGGAGGCGAGTTCAAGTTACATTGGCAAAAACCTTTGAAGGGTACGGCTGGGAAAAGCGGAAGCAATGTCTTGAAGAACCTCTCACTGCTGGGTGCCTTTTGAAGGTGGAGGTACCTCAAACAAAGGCAGAACTGGCCAACACATTTTGTTCTACCGCTAAAAACACTTTAGAAAAATTAAAAATCAGTCTTTTTTATAAATTCAGGTGCTCCCTTGAAAGAAGGAACTTCAATACCAACCGTTGAGATTTCTTCTGGAGTACCTGCGCGTAAAGGTTGGACAGACAAAATGAAATGTAAATTTAACTCCTGGATATCTAAATGTAAAACAGCAAAAAGTATAAAAAATAAACCTATTACCCAACTTGAGTGTTTCACAAGTGCCTTCTCCATTGGGAATCGATTGAGACTAGAACAGAAGGAAGATTTACTTGAATCAAAATTCAAAGTATGTTTCACGGGGCTGCTACAGCGTGGATTTGGGGCCAAGACACAGGCAGAGATATGTGAAAATTGGCAGGCTGGACGACTGTGGTGTATGACCAAGTACAAACCTGTTGGGAAGAAAGTCAAGCCTGTAAATCAACCAATGCCCCAAGCAATAAATCCACCCTTAAGAGACCAGCACTCTCAAGAGATCCTTACAACTCACCTCTCACCCCTTTTCCTCCAGAATTCAAGGAAACATCTCGAGTAACCCAAGAAAGACTTAAAGTTGTAAACTTTGGACCTAAAGGATGGCTGTCACCGGAGGAATTGAAACTGTTCAAACACATTATGGTCATCCGGGAGAAAACATTAGCTTTCTCTGAGGAGGAGAGGGGTATTCTCAAGCATTCTTATGGGTTGCCCTATGTCATACCAGTAGTAGATCATATTCCATGGCAGAAGAAACCTATTCCCATCCCAGCGGCCATTAAGGAAGAATTCACAGAATTAGTACGGGAAAGAGTCAGGACAGGCCTATATGAACAGTCCACTTCTAGCTACTCAAGTCCAGTATTTTGTGTGGCCAAGCATGATGGACGGTTGCGGATTGTACATGATCTTCAAGAAATGAACAGGGTTACTATCAGGGATGCCGGACTCCCTCCAGCAACAGAGGACTTTGTGGAATCCTTTTCAGGAAGGGCCTGCTATGGTCTGGGTGACATCATGGGAGGATATGATGAACGGGAATTAGCTCATGAATCCCGTCCTCTTACAACATTTGATACACCATTAGGAAGGTTCCAACTTACCAGATTACCACAAGGTGCAACAAATTCAGTGGCAGTATACCAAGCCCAGATGATGTGGATACTTCAAGATGAAATCCCTGAGAATGTGGGAGTTTTCATTGATGATGGCGGAATCAAAGGACCACGGACAGACTATGGCGGAGAAGTTCTTCCCGAAAATCCAGGTATCAGAAGGTTTATCTGGGAATATGCAATCCTCTTAGAACGTGTGTTGTTCAGAATTGAAGAAGCAGGTCTCACTATATCCGGAAAGAAGTTTGCATGCTGCGTACCAGCTCTTGATATTGTAGGCCATGTAGTTTGCAAAGAAGGACGAAAGGTGTCAGTTAAGAAAAAGAACAAAGTATTAACCTGGCCAACACCAACCAATGTTACAGACCTTAGAGGGTTTTTGGGAATTGTCACCTACGTACGGATGTTCATCCAAAATCTTTCTGAAATTGCTGCACCCCTCCGGAAGCTGACACACAAGAGCCAGGAGTGGGAATGGACTGACACCTGTGAAGAGGCATTTCTGAAGCTAAAACATAAAGTCGGGGAAGATATTGTGCTCAAGAAATTAGATTATTCAGAGGATGCAGGCCTTATTATCTTAGCAGTAGATTCAAGTTTCATTGCTGCGGGAGCCGTACTGAGTCAGCAAGACTTAGAGACAGGATTGAATAGACCAGTACTATATGAATCTATTGTGTTCTCACCTGTAGAATCAAGATACTCTCAACCTAAGCTAGAGCTTTGTGGAGTGGCTCGGATTCTTAAGAAGCTACAAACAGTCCTTTGGGGTCAGCATTTTGAGTTGCAAGTAGATGCCAGATCTTTGATTGAGATGATCAACTCTCCTTCATTGCCCAATGCTCCAATGACTCGATGGGTGGCATTTATCCAATTGTTTTCCTTGATAGTGCATAAACCGGGAAAACTTTCACAATGCCGGATGGACTTTCAAGACGACCTTTAGGACCTGATGACAAAGAGTACTATAACGAAACTCCAGATTTTGATGAGGATGAGCCATTAGTTAGGCCCTGCTTCCAATCTTTTGCAACACACATAGTTGATGAAGAAATTCAGGAGTGGGAAAGCTCTGGATACTGGATGGACATGAAGCGCTACCTACAAACTCTCAAGAAACCACAATCAATGGAAAAAGACAAGTTTCTGAAAATGAGGAGGAAATCAATCAACTACTTTGTGAAAGATTCAAAACTCATGAAGAGGCATATGCCTGCGGCACAAATGGTTATCTTCAATTCAGATTTTCAATCCCGGCTACTTAAGATGGTGCATGAAGACCTTGGTCATAGGGGAGTGGAAGAAACCTATCAACGCCTGGTGTGTCGTTTCTGGTGGCCTAGTTTGAAGAAACAAGTTAAAAATTGGGTCAGAAGCTGTGAAGCTTGTCAAAAACGGGACCCCACAATACCACGGGAAGTCAGAAATCCAACAGGGGAAAGTTTCCTTTTTGGGCGAGTTGCTTTGGATGCTTGTCACATCAAGGCTGGAAGATTCAAATATCTGATTGTAGCCCGGGACGACCTTTCTGGATGGGTAGAAGCAGCTGCTTTAGTCAACCTTACGTCTGCAGCGGTTTCAAAGTTTCTCCTAGAAGATTGGGTCTATAAATTTGGCTCAATAAGAACTGTCACTACTGACAACGGGGCAGAATTTAAGGATGAATTCATTGAGGCAGTAAAACACATTGGTGCAACCCTTCGATTGAGCACCCCATACTATCCGGAGGGAAATGGGATGATTGAAAGAGGGCACAGACCCATTAAAGACGCCCTGGTTAAAATGTGCGGGGAATCTGGTGGAAAATGGAAAGAGTTTTTACCATTAGTATTATTTGCGGACCGGATTTCAACAAAACGCTCAACTGGCTACTCACCCTATGAGATAGTATTTGGAAAAAAGGCAGTTCTACCGGTAGACCTAGAAGCAGAAACCTACCTAGGGATTGATTGGTCAGAAGTCAATACTACAGAAGAACTGCTGGAAGCCAGGACAAGACAGTTGGAACAGCGGGAAGATATGCTTCAAGAGGCTCATGAGAAGCTATTACAGTCACGGGAAAATTCTGTTCGTTACTGGGATAAGCGGTTAGCGTCAAAGTTACGGGACCCTTTGGAACCAGGTACTTTAGTTCTTACCTACAACAAAAGCTTGGAGGATCAGTGGGGGAAACTCTTTTCACACCGGTGGAATGGCCCATATAGAATTGTCAGACAAGTGGAGAAAGGTGCTTACATCTTAGAAGAACTGGATGGTGTTGAGTTGAAAAGGAAATATGCTGCTTCTCACATTAAAAGGTTTTTTCCACGGGGGAAATCACTGCAGGAACTTGAGGAAGATGTACTGGAAGTTGATGGAGAAGAGTCAGCAGCATCTTCTGAAGGGATGAATAGAATCAAATAAAATAAAAAAAAATAAATATAATAATAATAAATAATAATAAAATAAAATAGGCTCCTGAGTAGGAGGATAAACTGCTTAAATCATTATTGCTCAGTTTCTTTTGGGCTCAATCTCTCATTTATACTTACCTGGCCAAAATAAAAATAAAATATAATAAAAATAAAAATAAAAAAATAAATAAATAAGGGGGTTATAATTTTTTAAGTTGGGGGAGGTTCCCAGTGAAGATATTTTATTAAAGTGATGATGTTTTAGATAAAATAGTTTTTTTTGATGCAGAGTAAGCTGCAGTTTCTTTTGTATGCTGAGGGTATGGGTGGGCACATCAAAACCAATCAAAAAAAAAAAAAAAAAAAAAAAAAAAAAAAAAAAAAAAAAAAGTTAATTTTTTTTCGAACATAGGCAAGAAGGGACATTGGCTCATAAAAACTCAAGGTAAAATAAAAAATAAAATAAAAATAAAAATTTATTACTTTTTGGGGTCATCACTGAAGCTAACAAATTGGTTGAGGACAACCAATAAGTTGGGGGAGGGGGAACAAGATTGTGTAACATAACAAATAATAATAATAATAATAAAAAAAAAAAAAAAAAAAAAAAAAAAAAAACGTGTATTGTTTCATAACAAGTTGTGACATCAGATTTTTCGTGATCAAAGATAAAAAAAAAAAAAAAAAAAAAAAAAAAATAAAAAGAAAAAAAAAAAATAATAATAATAATAATCTAATTTTTTATATCAAACCATTCGGGTAGCCGGGATAACTGAAAAAAAAAAAAAAAAAAAAAAAAAAAAAAAAAAGTTTTAAAATAATTAGTCTAATAAAAATAAAGAAATAATACATAAAAAAAATAATAAATAAATAAAACATACCGTTGATTGTAAATAACCCAGAACCAGTCACCGGCAAACGCGAGGGCATCATCGATCTCGGCAACGGCGTCGATATCGGGGTGACCAGCTGGGAAAGCAGCGAGGAATCGAGTGACGAGCTCGCAAAGGCTGTTGAACGACCGACCGAAGGCCAAAAAGGGTCGAGTAGAGGGGGCTGCTCCGGTCGGAATTGCAATCGAGGGTGTCCGGCATTACGGGGATGTCGTCGACTGTAAAAGTATAAATAAATAAAAATAAATAGATAAAAAACAAAATTATAAATCATAATCGACGATGAAAAAAAAAAAAAAAAAAAAAAAAAAAAAAAAAAAGAGAAAAAAAAAAAAAAAAAAGAAAGAACATACCAGGTGGGAATCGATGGAAGGGATCGATATCCATCGCAATCGACTCGGATCGGTGAGAAACGACGTCATCATCGTGATCGACCTCCGACTCGTTTTCCAACATGTATAAAACTGAGGATAGAGGCATAACCTCGTTGCTCCCTACAGAAATTCCATCGGCCACCATCAACGGATGGCAAAGGAAAGGGTCCTCGAGGCCGGACCCGAAGATTTGGCGTTCCAGACTAGTCTCGGAGGTATTGGAGGGCGTCGATCCTTCGTTGGTGTGATTGGGGCTTGAGTTACCTGCGAAAGCCGGAGGTAATTGAGGAGAGGAGACGGGTAGTGAGTGTTGGAGTTTGAAGATATGGATGATATGGAGGGGTGGAGCCATGGAGAGTGAAGTTGGGGGAAGTTAGGTGTTGGCTGTGGAAAAGGAGCTCGACGAAGCGACGAACCTTCTCCTTTTATACCCTTGCAAACACGCCTCACATCGACGAGAACTCCGGTCGATATCGGAGTAATTTTCCTCTTGAAGCTCCGAATCGGACTTAAAATCAAAACTGTATGAACAACAAAGCAGTACGTCTTAATTAGCACTGCCTCTATATACAAATAGAGAACATCCAAGAAGAATACACGACTTACTGTTTGGACAAACACCTCACAACGCACGGTGTATTCAGTATCGAACCTTCTTTCCTGGCGATCGAAGCGTGTACAGAAGCAATAAAGGCAAACAAGATCGACGCTGGTCGTTCGTCCAATTGAACAGCTAACCTGTATAAAAAAGAACAGGATCAATATTGTAAAAAAAAAAAAGAATAAATAAAGAAATGATGATAAAAAAATAAAAATAAATAATAAATAAAAATAAAAAAGAACTTACGATTGTTTGCGACCGAGACCAAACAGCAAAGCGAGATCGAGATCGGCGTTTTGGGTAGTTTTCTATTGGCAGAAGGGAAGCCGAGCACTCAGTGCTGGCTGAGACCCACCTGGGCCAAACAAGCTAGGCCCGACTCGAAGCCAAGGCCGGACCGAAGGCAAAACCCGAACCCGGGAGCTAGGCCTCAACTTTGGAAGCAACTAGGCCCCCGCGCGAGTCAAATTAGCAGAAAGAGCACCAACGCAGCGCTCTAACCACTGCGCAGGCGCAAAACCTCACCACAATTGAAGCCAGGTCAATAACATGCAAAAATAGATAAAATGAAAATAAAAATGGAAAAATAGGCATTTTTTTTTTGGAATCCCCACAGGAAAAGTGAAACCAAAGGGTGATTGAAGTTTTTGAATGATTTCAGCCCACATTCTAGGGAAGGATTGTGGAAAACATCTCAATTGAAATTCTTTTTTTTGAAGATACTATGGACAACTAGCAGATTTGGGTTTAAATATACATCAAATTTGAGGTTTCTTTCTCACATATTTATCTTCAGAATATACTTACTGATTATTTTAATGAAAGTGTTGTGAGGACTGTTAAAACCTGAATTAAAAGATTCCACATGGGAATATCAGGTGTTAAAGTCCAAGATAAACATTAAAACAGATAATTAGTTATCACCCAAGTTTTTTAGGTTTACTTACCATAACAAAACACCTTTTTTATGGCGCGTATGGCGCAAATTTTTTTAGTTGCAAAATATTTACCTTAATTTAGCCTGACTATTGAAAGTCAGAGAGCAGTAAAATATTCACTGGGTAAAATAATTTGTGAAACTAGTCATTTCAAATCTTATATATATTTATGAAGAAACTGGCAAGTTAGAGAAGGCATCATCAAATGAAAATTTCTGTCTGGATATACACCAGCAAATTGGACCAAGGGAAGACGGGGAAACTCAACAATTCTTCAAATCATCATGGACACATTTTTATGGCTTGACAGCTAACCAGGACACAAGATCTCAAGCATGCAACTCTGGTAAATTGTCTGGGGACAGACAATAAGTTGGGGGAGGATGTGGTAGACATTTCTGTTCTGGAGGGAAAAATTTAAAGTTTTTTGTTTACATATATATTTTACAACACCCACTATTTTTTTCACCCCAGTCATTTTAGTTTACATACACAGTTACACTATGTGTTACTGTATAAAGGGTATATATCTAAATTACATCTGTATTTCTGTATAAATGAGGCTGTGTAGCAACCACAAGCCACATACAGCCTGCTGCATAGTAAACCATTGGGGCAGTGCAAGCCACCTCAAGCAGACTACACAGCAATACAGAAAGCTGTGCAGGTCACTTGATATAAATACATTAGCAACCAGAAGGCTGTGCAAGCACACCTTGTAAACTAGATCACTAGCTAAATTTGCTCATTACTACACTGCCACCCTGTATGCAGCTGTATTCTGCCACAGCATTCCAGCCAAAAAGCCTCATTTGTAAAAGCACACCAGCTAAAACCCCTCATGTAACTAGAACACCAGCATAAAGCCTCACATTTTTCTATATAAGGAGGGGCTCTCCCTCCTCTTCCCGAGGGGAGCCCATCTCATCACACCAGATCATCAGAACCAGTTCCCCCCATCTGATTAAAATTAATTACTATAATTTAACTTCGCCCACTTAACAAATACTGAAACTTTGCAATATACATATCCCATTCACAACCAATCCACTCTTGGAACTTGTGCTATAATTATTCAACTACACTAGACCACTGTCTTCTTCTTCCAGCCTAGCTGGGGGTGTTGTTAGTCTTTTGCTTTCAGAGAGGCAGGGTTTTTCACCCCTCAATACTTCTCTACATTCAGCCAAAAGAGGTGAAAACCACTTTTGGAGTCTCACAACAGCCTGTCTACCAGCTCAATTGAGAATTTGGCAATTTGTCCAGCCAAAGGTGCAGATGAAACGGGTGCAGCCAGTGCAGGCACCGTTTCTGATTCTGGGGTGATCCAGTGAAAATCTCAACAAATGAATGAATTGAAGCTCGGAAGCAATTCTCTTAATCTTTTCCTTGTGAATCCATCCTAATTATGAACCTCCCTCTCGCGTCAGTTATTTAGATAATTTTCACAGATGCAAGTTTGCCCATAGCCTATATTTCGCGTCAAGAAGAAGATGATTCTAGAACCGACAGTTTGATTCAGAGTGATAATGTTTAGAGGACTGCACAAGTTGACGTGGTTTCCATCCAATCATTCCTCAGAACGATGCGATCTACTTTTCGTTCTACTTGCTTGTCCATTTTGTAGCTTCCTCAACGCTGGCAACCACCACTTTTGACACACCAAACCCTGGACTATCAATAGATAGAAATTAATACGATTCGTAGTTTGGTACAAGTATTTAGACTGGAACTTGAAGCGAGATGGATGGATGTATTAGTTTTGTAAGTGGAGGCCCGACGGGGTCGCGATTTTGTAAAGTTGAGAAGGATGAGTAGAAGTGGAGGGAGAAGGAGTAGGAAGCGAGTGAGTTCGTGAGCTGTTTGCTTGTTGTTGTTGTTGTGGTGGTGGTGGTGGTGGTTGCTGCTGCTGCTGTTGTTGTTGATCATGATGAGGTTCGTCGAGGGTTAGTCGATGAGCGAGTCTACTAACGTTATAGAACTCGATAACTGAAAAGAGGGAATACAAAGCAGAGATTAGGGCGTGTGATCTGAGTGTTGAGAGAGTTTATACTAACATTGTTCGTTCATGATATGGTGTTGGGCGCCTGCATATCTTTGAGAGAAAGAGTGTGTGTGTGTGAGTCAGTGTAAGTGTAAGTAGATAGGGAGAGGGTCTAGGGTCAATACCTGCGATACTCTTCAAAGATCGAGGCCAGGTTCCAACCCTGCAGTTTACGTAGACAGCCGACTACGGTACCCGTTCGATGAGAGCCACCTCCACACATGATCCTACGTTTGATGGGTATAGAGTGGGGGAGTGAGTGGTATATATGGATACCTATACTAGAATTGAAAGTACTGACATGAGTGGATAGATGGATGGGTTGAGGATGAGTTGGAGTGCATGGGTGACGGCTTCTTCGGTGACAGCGTCTAGTGAGGCAGCATGTTGGATACCTAGGTCATGGAACTTGATCGAGTTGATGAGTAAGAACTCTTGACTATAATATGATGGGGGATGTTTTAATTAGTAAGATTTTTCTATAGATTATTATTTCTAATATATATATCTTTAACTTACAACTTGAGACTGGGTGGATGAGGGGCGAGCCAGAGTAATGAGTTTAGGTTGAGTCTTTGGATAAAGTTTAGACTTAGTTCGGCTGGTTCGCCTGCTCGAAAGAGTGATCCTTCGATGAAGCCAAAGTTAGGGGGTGGGACCAGTTTGAGAGTAGCTTGACGTAGTCTGGAGGGTAGATGAGGCAGGGGATCAAATAAGTTTTGTTGCTGCTCGTAGGATGAGGATGTTGATGTTGATGTTGATGTTGTTGTTGATGATGATGATGGTTGTTGTTGTTGTTGGTGTTGTTGTATTGGTTGTTGGGAATGTGATGGTTGTTGTAGTTGGTTTGGTTGAGTGTCGAATGAATTTGATCTGGAGATGGTGGTTGTTAGTCTGAAGCTATTTTCGGAAGAAGAAGAAGAGGAGCAAGCTAATGAATGAATCAAAGGTAATGTTAAGTTTTAAGTTAAGTTAATTTTAAGTTTAGTTTAGTTTAGTTTCAACGTTACACTGAGTTGGATTTGACTGACTTGAGCTTGAGTGATTCTCCCTGGATGAGTTCCTTCGGTTCATGGTGTGTTCGTTGTTGGAAAACTCTTCCGGCAGATCAGGATCATGATGGTCAAGTCGATCGAGCCGGGTTCGGGGAAATTCCCCGTCTGCAGAAAGCTTAAACCGAAGCCCACGAAGAAGACTTTACATATTTAAAGATTTGAATCATCAAAAAAAAAAAAGGAAGAAATTGTCTAGTACAGGATCAGCAACCCAATCTCATCAAAGGGCTTCTTGAACTGATCAATCAACAAATCTTTCTCAAGAAAAATGAATACCCAAACCAAAGCTGCAGTACAATCATTCAGCCTATGAGATCAAAATCTTTTCTCAGCCTGAAGATAAGGACTACACAAAGATTTAAAAACTACGGATCAAAAACCAACATTTGGGGTAACCATCTTACTAAGTTAGCCTCTTGAAACACATTTTGAAAGATACATGAAAAATAAAAAAAGGGTGTTGATAATGCCAGCCCATCAAACAAGGGGTGTGCAGCCTACACACCCCTGGAGGGAAAGGGAATGTGGGCTTTTCCCTGACTGGATCATGTCCCCTCAACCAGAGGGGCTTCTGCTGGTTAAAAATTCTATACAGAGTCTTTGACCAGAGGAAACCCCTCCAGTTGAAGAGGCTATATAGCCTCCTGAATAAGAGGGGTTCCTCTTGGTCAAAGAGGTTATACACTCTCTTTGACAGGAGGAAATCCCTCCAGTAAACAAGCTGGCGTTTATATAGCCTCTTCAACTGGTTTCCTCTGGTTGAAGAGGCTGTATAACCTCTTCAACTGGAGGATATCACTCCAGTTGAAGAGATTTTATAGCCTCTTCAACCAGAGGGATTTCCTCCATTTGAAGAAGCTGTATTTGACCAGAGAGAGCCTCCATTCGAAAAATCTATAAAGCCCCTTTGAATGGAGGGAACCCCTCTGGTTCAGGGGAGAGGGTCCCACCATGTCAGCTGGCTACTATATCAGAGCCAACTTGGCCACAAAATATAAAGAAATAAATATAAAACAGAGACATTTTTACTAAAATAATGACAACAAAATAATAATAAAAGAAACATTATTACTAAATACTAATTACAAAATAATAAAAACCTTACAGCATAAATATAGAGAAATTATTACAATTTTCACAAAAAATAAATAAGAAAAGCAAGAATATTGTTGTAAAATTCTGAATCTACTCCCAAATTAACCTAGGGTACCTCACTCATAAGTACCCTTAAACTCTACTCCCTCAATTTGCCATTAAAGATTTACCTCAAATAAAACCGCGAGGATACCGGGACTTAAGAAAAACCACCTTCCTCTAGGTTTGGAACACGTGAAACACTTAAAAAATCTGAGTGTTTCATAATTAATGAAACACTCCAGAATATTCCAGGAAGTACCAAACCTCTGTGTATCATAATATATGAAACAGAATGGCCAATTATCCAAAAGGATTTGGATGAAACATGTAAAAATTTGATGAAACACAGAAAAACTTCAAATTACGCTGAATTGTGGTTATTCACCCACAATCCAGCCAAATACAGCCAGAACGCAACCACAAACTGGCCAAAAAGCTGTATAAGCCACAGTTTGGCCATTGAATGAAAAATTGGGCGCTCCCTGGTACCAAAAGGTATTTAAGGAGCTCCATTTTCCCCCAGGAAATGATTCCCGAGATTATTAGACAGTACATTACTTAGAGTAACCGCTTTCAACAAAGCATTTCCACCAGCCTCTTGCCTGGTAAGTTCCTTAAGTATTTGAAAAATAATTCCAATGAAAATTCCCCTCAAAAGCTCCCCAAACAGATAATAATTTATTTTGGCGTGTAGACCCCGCACGCCAAAAAAATTGGTGTGATTTTATCAACACCCCCAAAGAGGTGATGGGATTGGAATCAGCCAATACTGCTACCCTCACCCAGAATTCTCGGGTACGGACCTTGTTGCGCCCAACACCGGTTTGAGTGGTCACCAGAGATTGCTCTCAGCAGGCGTCTCCAATCTCTGGCTTGGCTTTTCGGCCAAGGGGCCCGCGCAGTAACGGTGGGGGATTAGAGGAGGCCATCTCCTCTTACTTTGATCCAGAGGCTTGTCAGGAGCGCAAAAAAAACCAAGAAATGGCTCATTTTTATTCATTACACCTGCCAGAAGCCAAAATGTCTATTGTTCAATTACAGGAGAAAAACTCCCAATTTTAAGAGTCCCATCAAGCTCAGATTCTCCAATTACAGGAAGAACACCAACGAAACCAACAAAAATTGATTGATGAGAATCTGAAACTCAACAAAGATGCAACACAGCATGCAGTTGAGCTTCAGGGCATGCGGAACAAGCTTTATCTCCTCCAATTATGGATGGAGATGTCCGTCTCCCAGCCTCAACATCACTTTGGTCCAAATCATCCTCAGTTTGGTGGAAATACACCTCAGTTTTTTGGCGGGAGCATCCCAAATCTCTCTAGTTCTGGCTTTGGCGGTGTCCCTGGAACCGCTACCAATCCAGGGTTGTTCAACCAGCCCACTGGCCAAGGGCCAGTAGGGGGAGCGGTTGGCTTGGCAAGTCATCAAACTTTGGTGGCAGGTCCTATGACCACAGCCCCTTCTTTCTGATCCAACTTCCCCCAGTGTTTCACCTGCTTGGCCTATGTTATCTTTCCCATGAATGGAATTTTTTTTTATATCCGTCCAAACAGTGCTTACTACACACTGAGAAACAATAAAAAGTGATTTACTGTGCATTTAAAAAGTGAGAAAATCCATTTGAGACCCCAATTGGAGCATCTACATGAAATCTTTGTAGTACCGACTGACTTGGCAGTTCCTCTGGATATCAGAGAACAAAATCCAAATGAATTTACAACACAATATCCTGTGCTCATCCCAAGCTTCCTGATATACACTTTGGGTCTGATTTATGCCTACCAACCGGCACCAAAGCTGATGGAGTTGGCAAACAACTTGCAACAATATTGATCAATATTTGTGGTTGCTTGCAGGCAAAGGTAACTTCAATCTAGCAAACAAGCCTTGGATTGAACGCATACCCCATTCTGTGGCTTGCCTTGCAGAAACCAGATGCTCATTCAACAGTTTCATCCTGGCATATGACTGCAGGGTCTCAGGAAGTCAATCACCACGTTTGATTGGTTCCAGGATGCAATTTTTGAGCTGCGCAGCCTTTCTGGGTAAAGCTGTATCACTAATGAATTGGTGCCCTTCAGGTGTCTGAGTCAGAAGCTTATGATACAGTTGGGCCACCACATTTGAGTTGTGCCATGAACCGGGGGTGTTTAGAATGGTGTGGATGAGCATTCCATTGTGCGCAAACATTAGGATGCAACTGCAGTAATGTGTGCAGGTCCATCCATTACAATACACATTCTGTATGCTTTAAAACATGTGAATATAATATTTTTCCATTGAACACTTATGAGACAGCACTCACCTGTCATCCTCCAAGTTAAAGACGGGTAGGTTGAGACCATCGATAAATGCAAATCACTTCTTGAGTTGTGGGTGTTTTGTTGAGATAATTTGACTAAAATTATGTGCCTCTTCCTCTGAACTGGGCCAGCATATCCGAGCAAGGGGCATTTTTTTGAGTACTTCCAGAAGGAGATTTAAGCCGGCCCTAATGTACCGCAAGCATACAGCTGGAGTCAGCGCAAAGATCTTCTGAAGTGAGTAGTTGACCATTGTTGAGCTGATCCAATGGAGAACCAAGCCCAACACGCCTGCGGCATCAAGTGACCTGTGAAGCAATTGCGGCTCCCTGTTGGGGTTTACATTGTTTGTGGTCCCATTTAAGGTTGAATTGCGCAAGTAATAGTTTGAAAGTGTTGACATCCACGCCCTTTGTTATAATGTAAGCACGGTTGTTCCAACTGTTCCTCATGAATACCCAAGCGCTGTCTAGCAAAGGATTTTGCAGTAGATCTTGTCTTGTGAGATAGGTTTGAATCTGTCTCATGAGTCCAGGTCTGCCAAGGATGGCCATGCCAACATTCACAATCAGCGCAAGAGATTTTTTTGTCAAAATTTTGCCAGAGGTCATCCATTATGGCTGTCAAGATTGATTTCTGGTGGGGAAGCAGCTTGGAATTTCTGACTGTGGGTGGTGTGGAGCTCTATTTTAGGATTTTACACATGTGTGTGTTGACGGAAGAGAATTTTTTACAGGTCTGGTTCTAATTTTGTAAATTAGAATTTAGACCCTGTAGTTTAGAATCTACAGGGGTCACCGGGGTGAAGGGAAGTCCTCCAGTAAGTACCCCTGTAATTAAGGCCCCTCTGTAAATAAAAGCAAGTCCTTTTACATCTTTCACCTTTTTTTACCCACTTTTCACTGCACCACCTGCAACTGTTTTTGCCTTCCAATTTTTGTAGCTAGAAGAATCCAGTCCTTGGCATAGAGGCTGAAACCAGTTGAAGATTCACAACCAGGGTGAGTAATAGCTTGAAGGATCAATTTTGAGCTACCAAGGTGTATGTATCAAAATAATGCTTCATATGCACTTGATTAGGGGGTATCAAATATGCAAAAATCCACAATTAAAACCAGTGAATTAGGTTTTTCCAAAAAATTCCACTTTTGAGATTTCTGAACCCTTTCACATAGATATTCCTTGTTTTTAAAAATGGTGGATTTTCAAAACCAGTTGATTAGTAAATGGTGGATTTGGTCATATTTGATACCCCCTATTATTATAAAACAGACTCATCTAGCTTTATCCCACAGAAGATACCCAAATTCATTTTTTTTTTTACCAAGAAACCACATTGATTGTGGATTTGGCCACATATGATACCCCCCTAAAAAAAAGGGGGTATCAAATAGGAAAGAATTCACAATTATCTCATCAATGGGTTTCACCAAATCCACAATTATGAAATCAGTCAATAAAATTCCAAATAATGTGATTATTTGCCCTAGAAATGCCAAGTATCAGCAAAAAAAACCCGGTATAATTCTAAAAATCCATGATCCTCCATAACTCAGGATTAAAACTTGCCAAAATACAACCCCAATACAACCAACATTCCTCCAAAATTCAACCCCAATACAACCATTATTCCTTCAAAATTCAACTCCAACCAAAAATTAATCCTCCCCAATACAACTCCACCCAATCAAAACCCCAGATTTATTCTCAAAACCAGAATCTGCTGGAACATTGAATATCAAAGCCAAGAGCGTGCCTACAGGGCAAGGGAGGTATTTCATCAAGCCTCACCTCCAAATAATGTGATGGTACTGATAGTGATATTTGTTCCCTCAGGTTATTCATGCAATGCTCTGTGATGAGTATAGTACATTCCAAGATCAAATTGTTTGGTCCAACCGCAAAGAGAATTGGAAGAAGTTTGGCTACTTCAAAGAAATTCAGTTTACCAGCAAGGAATGGATAATGATCAATGAATCAAATCAGGAGTTAAAAGTAAGATATGTTCATTCCACAGGATTCCCTTATTCATTTTATACGTAATGATTATTTTTTTTGATAGCCTTTTAACTGTTTGACCAAGGAGATGGAGGGGAATGGTCCTACAGGTGCTTTTGTATTGCCAAACTACTATCAAACTATCTCTGATTCAAAGAAGAAAGAGGCAGGATGCAATTGAGGGCATCCATTACATCTGATGTATGTGAAAATGATACAAAAGCTTGAGGTCTACCAAGAAGAGGCACTTGAATGCAAAAAACTTGTAATGACAACAATTCTTCACCCAAAGTTTCACATCAAAATCTTCTCTCATTTCTGGCCTGAAAAAGTGGTGGAAGCCAAAGAAACTTTGGAGCACATTTTTGCTGAAGAAAGGGATTTGTTGAACAAGAAGAAAAAGACAAACATTTACATCTTGGACAAGAATACTTTGACTTTTGAAAAGGATAATATATTTGATTTGTTCAACACCCCTGAAACATTGGAAAAAAGCAAAGAGCTAGAAGTATATCTCAAGAACATGGATTGCTTAACTAGGCCAGATGGAAAGGATCCCAATAGTATTTTGAGGTGGTTGAAGGTATAGCTTCTATTTGTTCTCAACTTGTTCCACTTATGTTTGTTAGCTCATATTGACTTTAACAATTCTACTTTTCAGGTTAATTCATCAGAATATCCAGTTCTTTCATCATTAGCAAGGGACTACTTGGCCAGCTCAGCATCATCTTGTGCTGCAGAGGGTATATTTTCTTCTGCTGCCAATGTTTGCTCAAGTGGCTGAGGAAGCTTGAACCCATGTACAATTGAAAGATGTTTTAGTAGCCATATGTGGTTAAGAGACGGTATACAGGTGGCTGGAAAGTTTTCAAAAGCTCAAGGAATTTTGAATAGCTATACAAATTTTTCCCAAAAAAACAATGAAAATAAATGATAATTTATGTTTTATTATTGCTCTTATTCTTTGGTCTTGATATTTTTTCCTTGTTTCTGTTTAATGAATATGAAAATGAAAATGAAAAGAGCCTCTTCTGGTCCACTATGGTTGAGTCATATAGCTGAGCAGAGTGCTACGCAAAAATTTAGCGTAGCTGACAAGAGTGCTATGCTAACAGTTAGTGTAGCGCTTGTTCCAGCTAACACCACTAAAAATCAGCTAACAGGCAATTTCTGTAGCATTAATGTTTTTTTTTTGATCTTGCTGATGCTACGCTACCAGCTATTTTTTGTTTGATGAAAATTTTTCAGCTATCAGTAACTTTGTGTTAGTGTAGCAAAAAAAGCTAACATTATGCTAAACTACAGCTGATGTTAGTGTAGCGGGCCCACCATTGCCTAAACAAGGAGTACACCCAGACAAATAGACTTACTGCTTCTATTTCAAAGCTAAGGGGTCTTCAGGAGGTGAAAAATGGTCTTAAAGCTCTCAAAGAGTAGAGTATAGATTGGTGGAGGAGTTCTGGGTTAAAGTTGTTGGTTTTTTTTGGTTGATAATCAATATAAAACTAGCAAAAACTGGGCCAAAAAGCAGTAATAAGACTGGTTTTTGAAGGTACAGCTAGTAAATTAAGATGATGATGATGGGGATATCATTTTGTGGGAAGCAGGGGCTGTTTATATAGAAGTTCTCATGGACCTCTGGAGTCATAGCAGACACTCTTCTTTGCACGGTCAAAGCTCCTACTAAGCCCTGGTTACATGTACAACCAACATGGTTATTGTAGTGCCTTGCTACATGTGTTACATGGCCCAGGGTGATTTGTATACCTTGGTCAGGTGAGCATTTTTGACTCCTCTTCCCTTAAACCCTTATGATCAACTGGTTGGGCTGGTTTTGGCCTTAGTAGGAAAAAAGGTGTTGGTTATGGCTACATTACAGATGCTATGTACAAGTAAATATGGTTCTGATGATGTAAAACTTATCAATACACCATACCCCCAAAAAATTGAACTTTACATATTCTACTATAAGTATGCATTTAGTTGTAGGTAAGTATAGTGTACTGAGATTTATTGTGGATAAACCATAAGACCTTCAAAGTAACAATTATGGGGTAGCTTTGGTGAGGCACCCTAATTTAATTTTTGTTTAGATTTGGAATCAGCAATAATATTTCAAGTTTTCTAAAATTTGTAGAAGTGATATGTAGATTCTGTGGGAAATGTCTATTTTTATATGATTGTAATTTCTTTTGAAACAAAGAAATTTAAGGTGTAAAATTTTAATGAAGTCTTTCTTTTAAATATCCAATAATTAATTTTTAAATGTTTCAAGTTCTTTAGATGTTCAATTCATTATGCTATGGTCAGGATGTCTCTGAACTAGTTATAGCAGGCTGACATGAACATTAGCATCAATCTTCTAGCTTAACCGCTCTTGATTTTCTTTCTTTCTTTCTTTCAACAAGACCAAGCAATCATGTGCGTTAAGACTGCCAAATGGCTGATAGGTATAGATATTTAGATAGATAGATGCAGTTTTAAATAGTCTACAGCTGACATATTTAACATAGTTTTACAACCGCAGCTGGGTTTATAGCGAATTGGGATGGAATGAATCTACAACAGCTTGACGATGATGATTAGGTTTAAATAAATACTCAGATCACCCTAAAGGGTCACCGGATGTCTATGCCCAGCTTCCCCACTTTCACTTCCATCTAAACCCTCTAACGATTCCATATGGCCGAATAGGACACGTGCGGAGACTATGCCGGTTTAGCCGCAGCACATGAAGATTGTACTGGAATTTAATTTCTCGATGATTTTTATCTCCGTTAAATAAATAAATAAATGTAAATATTTATTTATTTATTAATTGGAAAGTTTTCGTTGAATCCGATTATCATCTAGAGATATTCATGCATTGGTGGATTGTTCAGCTGACCATTCTACATGTACGATAATCCTCTCCGCACCGTTTAAAACTATTCATCAATACTGCCTCGATAAGAGTTTTTTGTCTTGTTATTGAACAACCAGAGTGGTACGGTTGAAGAACTAGGTTCGATGAGATAAGAACCGACACCCCAAAAATTAAAAACAACGAGTCAGTTGAGAGGTACACCAAACGTACTGAACCATATTTAATCTCCACCTCAAAAGAATTTACTATCACCACCGTTATGTACAAATCGAAAACTCAGCGCTATCAGAGTGGGAAAATTAATGGATCGAATCACAATTCAATAAGAGTTCAAACCTTTTCTTCACCCGCAGAGAATTCCCCGAGTCAAGAAGCCCTGGAAGTGTCTGAATGAGGAAACTCACCGAATTCTCTCTATAAATACTCCGCCCAACTCCCTCTTTGTGTCTGATTCAACACCACAGTCAGTCAAAGCCCTCAAAAACTACCATCCAATCCACCAGAAATCCCCTTGGACTGATTTACCATCATCTTCACCATCTACACGCCGCCTGGTTACTATTGTTGTTATCAAGTCACTCCTCCCTTACTCTCAATCTCCCAAACACACTCATCCTCATTGGAGTGGCCAGTCATCGAAGGCCAAAAAGCTGATTATCAAAGGTGAGGCCAATCTTGAGCTCTCACTGACCCAGGCTCACAATCCAAATGACATACTGATCATCCATCTTCCCATCTCTCTCTCACATCTCTCACATCCTTCAAATCAGCTTCTTCAAACTACAAACTTCCTATATCGGTCATGTCAAGTCCCGCAAAACCTGGTCAACCACGCTGGGTAAGTATACAACTCCTTTATATTCTATCTTCGTATTTAGGTCAGTTGGTTTGAAATGGGACCCTGAAACATTGATTTGATCATCAATCGATCAAATTTTCAAAAATGTCGATCTTCTAGTATTGTCCGTTTTGGTAAGTTTTTTTTACAGTCCCATTAATCGATTCTTTTTGTTATTCATTTTTCAAAACGCTTATTTATGATCTATTATAACCTTTTACCATCTCGAAAATTGTCATTTAGTCAATGGAGATACTATTGGTAAGCTCAAGAAAAATAAATGTAATAACTTTGGCTGGATTTTCATAATAACCCAAAATCGGATTTATACTTCCTCAGGTCTTCCGAAACGCTCCATGTTCACATCGCCAAATGTACCGGTGTGTGATCCAGACAACGTCAACACCTAAAAACCCACCAGACTACCAGTTTTAAAGCCCAAGAACTAGTTATAAACTTTAAATACCTGGCACCAGTTTTTTGTTGATTATCCTCCAGCTAGTTTTTGTTTTTCATTACGCCTTGATCTTTTCTACGTGGCCCTCAATATCCTACTTCTAACCGGTTTCACTCTTCTTTCTTAGGCCTTAAGGTCGGCTGTAACTTCAAGGCCCCGATGTTCTTTTTATGGCTGAACGTTTTACTCCTTTTGAGCTATTATACTTCGTGTGATCTTGTAACTTAAGCTGTACTACAATGGTTGGATTGATCGATCCTGAATGACTTGTGTTGTATTACGATATGATAATCAAGTTTCTATGTATCTCATGGTTCTCACTTATGGAAAGGGTTTGAGAAAATTTTAGAATGAAGACGAAATTGACGAAGAACCATAGGATGACTTTGAGCTTTGATTTGGACCATGACTCATCCCATCTTCTAACATAACTACACCATCTAATGCGCTGGGATGGGCCGTTGGTAGGTGAGAAGATAACAGAAGAGAGTAAGGAAAGAAGAAGTTCACCGGCATCCCGGCGAGGAGTGTTTTAATGTTAAAGCTAAAGATAATATATACAATCATTGCTACAATAATATGCTAATATATGGTACATAATTATATATCACAACACACCACAGGTGCATCAATTCAAAATATGTGTAATTGAAAGCATAAGTAAGCTTGGTTTGCCTGTCCGCAAGGGCAAACCATTGCCTGATTTCAAGAAAGTTTTGATAGAAGATTTTCAACATACGTTTAAGGAAAACATGAAAAAATGAGTGGAGGGAAATAAACAAAAATGCCTCAATGAAAATATATCATTTCACCAAGTTAAAAATTTGATGCAAGACACAATCATTTGAAGAAACCATTTGCTTACCATCATTCAACTACCCATTAACTGACCAGCATTTGAGCTCTCATTGGCTTTGTTGTCTTACTGTCACTGAACCACTCATTTACAACAATTTTTTTCTGACCATTCATGAAACCTTTATTGGACCCAACCACTTTCTTACTGTTGATAAACCACTGATCAAGCCCTAAGTTACCAATAAGGTATCCATGGCAATCATATGCCATTTTCTGGAAGCCAATCCAATGGGGTGAATGTTGATGAACCACTTGTTGAAAAAAAAATGTTGGATTAGTTTATCATTCAATCAACAAGGAGCCAAATAAAGCTATTAAATCAAAAGAACAAAAAATATAAAAATTAATCAATAAACCCTTTCGACTATTGTGTTTTTTTGGTCTTTTTGAAAAAGCAAATTTGAATTCATTGGTTTTTTTTATTCCTTGGGAAAAAGTTGACTAGCTCACTGTAAAAGTTACTTTCTCAAGTGCCTGCGGTTGACACGTGGAAACTCTAAGGAAGCTGGTGTTTTTATTCTAACCTTTCTCAAAGGGTTACTCAACCATCTTCAATACACAGCTCTTGTGTACATTTTACAGTGACTGTTCCAAAACAGCCACATATTTAAACAGGTCAGGATAAAATTGCCACATTTATTGAGAATTCTGCATGTCAAATTCAGGCAGTTGTGCCAGTTTTTCTTTTTGAAGTGCATAAACTGCAACTGAAAATTAGCCATTTTAACTTTCTAATATTCCAAATAATGTTTGGGGAAGTATAAATGGTACACATTTGGAAATATAGGTCTCAAGACAATTTTAGAAGCTGAAGTTTGACTCAAGCAGTGTGAGAGTTTCTTGGAGACATGGAGGTGTGTATAGTTTTGAGGAAAATTTCAACAATGGGTTATGGATACTGTGAAATGTATTCTTAAACTGTAAGTGGAAATCTTCAAATATTTAAGGGAGTGGTAAACTAAATTTTTTCTAGAATAAAAGGTGTAGATAAGTGTGTACTTATTCTAACAATTTATGTTTGTTTATCATGCAGTTTTTCTTCTTTTGCAAACATGCACCATGGGGCATCTCTGGCACAAGCCCCACCTTAGCAAACACAAGCATTCAAATTATCTGTTTAAAAGAACATGTAATTAGTTTCTGAGAGTATCTACATGCTCAAATATGGGAAAATAATATCCTAAATTTTCATTTGTTTGGAGGAGAAGTTTAGCTACTTCTAAGGATTTTTCTGTCAGGCCATCATAGATTTTAAAAAAAATCTAGTGAAAGGGGAAAAGGAGCTGGATCATGAGTGTCCATTATTTCTCATTAAGCTATACAGTTCTACAGATCATTTTTTTTATGATATTCCTTGGATGTGTTGGCCACTTTTTCTTGTTTCTGTACCTTGATCTTATCAGATATAAGTCAATTTTCTCAAGCACCACTTTTTCCAAACTTGTTTTCAGAAACAGAAACATATTATTCAATAATTGGCTCAGTAATGATTGATTCTGATTTTCTCCTCTCAATATGGATGTTTTTTTTTTTTTTTTCATGGTCAATAAGACCAGACATTGGGAGGAACAAGTTGCATATTCTGTTTTCAAAAAAAAAAAAGCAAGTTTCTCAGAACCCACTGCTAGCCACTTTTTTAATGTTTCCTTAAACTAAAAAGCTGTAAGCTGTCATGTGAGCTAGATAACAAAAAAGTTGAGAAACTGTTTGCAAAAAATGTTTTTATTAGAGAAAACATTTTAGCTAGGAATTTGTTTTTCTTGTGGTGGAAATCAATTTAAAAGGAAAACATCCATGTATTTATAACTTATTTTGTTGTGACCACTGGTGTCAGATGATAAAGTTATGTTTGTACCAGAGTTTCTAGTAAAATTTCTGGTTCCAGGGGTGTAGGTCACTTGTACATTTCTGAGAGAAATAGACCAGTGGTCATTGGTTTATTTCAGATCTGGAACCGCTTTGGGTTCTCCTTAAAATTCACTCAAATTTACATTCACTTCTTTCATCAATTCCACTTTGCATCCACAATCCTTGCATAAAGGGAGTGAAAAGCTTAATCAAAACCAGAATTGGCTCATCTTGTGAATGAAAATATCAACATCCAATGACCACAGGCAAAATTCTTTAGCTGAATTTTTCTAAAAAGACTAATTTTGCTGAATCTTTGATGAAGTTTGACTGGAATTGTGCATTGGTTTAATTTCTGGTTTCAATTGATGGATTGAAGAGATATGGGTGTCCCAGTGTTTTCCTTAATTTCATCAACAGACTTTGAAATCCTGCTTTGATGATCTGCTTTTTCTTTGAACCTTTCTGATATATTGAGGTGATGATATCAGCATTCCTTGAGAGAAGAACTTGGCAAAGCTAGACACACAAAGGTTATGGGATTGTTAAAATTGATGGTCACCTGTCTTTGTAAAGGTCTCATGGTGAGGAAGATCCAAGACTGTTTCTGTTTTTGCAGTCCAATCTGTCAGTTGACTCATCTAAATTTTGTCCTCACTTCTAAGCATCTAGGTTCTGGTGATTGTTTGGAGCCCTACAATGAGTCCTTCAGTTAGACTTAAAACCAATGTTGAGAATGAGTAGCAGCACAGAACCCTAGAATACACAAAGCTCATGCAGAATGTCTAACATGCAACCAACCCAACATACAGAAGGGGATTCATTTGATTGAAGCGCAAAGGAAAATGAATAAGTCTCAAGGATAACTTCAAGGATAAATGTGAGAAGGGAGAGAGTTTGAAGATTAATTTGAATTTTGAAGGTGTGATTTGAACACAAGGAAGTACTATGAATAATCAAGGTTATGATTGACTGAATGCAAAGCAGAAAGCATAAACATATTATATTAATTAGAGCATCCACATTTGTCTCAATAAGCCGGCTCAATAAGCTAACTTCATCAAGACAATTCCCCACTCGTGCACTCAATAGTGCTCAACAACTATGAAATCTCTATGATTCTTAATAAGGTAACTTATGAATAAATTTCACAGGTCACCTTATCATGAACCTTCCCCCATTAAACACCCCTGAGAACTCCCCACTTGTAAAATTCCCCCCGTGTGCACCACAGACACAAAGAAATATTTTGGAAACCAGGTAAACTGGTTTTCATAAATATTTTTTCATTAACTCACTGGCAACTTTGCAAGGAACAAGTTGGACAAACTATTTTCAATTTTTTTTTAAATATCTTTCAAACCACTTGAGGTGGTTTCAGGAATATGATCCAAGCCACCTCATAATATTACACCCAACCAAATTGGTTGGCAGATGCCTGGTCTACCAAATTGGTTCAGACGACCCAATTATTTGGTTGTAGAAAGCAATTCTGCTTGCTAAAAGGTTCCTAAAACCAAATAAGTTGGGAAAAAATATTCCTGCGGCCACATTTGGTTACAGGAATTGTCAAAAATTTACACTCTACTCCACTAAAAGTGGTGTGTTTAGAGAGGAATATAAGAAAGATACACTTATAAAAGTGTAATATAATAAAGTTCCACAGAAGGGTTAACCAAAATTTAACACGGTGTGGAACTACTCACGGGACAGAATAGAGCTTGGAAGGGAGATGTATAACTACACTAGTACTAATGTAGGTTATGACAAAGGTGCTGATATAAGAGCTGCCTTCCTGACTAATGCTGAGGGGGAATGAGTGTAACACTAAGAATAAAATAAAAGTGTGGCTAATTTCTATCTATTCTTAGAAGACTAGTACTGATGAACTTACTGACTACACACACCAGGTGAGAGGAATGGAGAAAAGGGGGTTTGTGATGTATGAAAAGCATATGTAATAATTGGGTTAAAGTATTTGTGGTGTGAGGAAAGGTTTTATAACTCTTGAGTCAAGATGGACCACACAAGAGAGCGGGATAATCTTATGAGAAATGGTTTATAACTCTTGAGTCAAGATGGACCAAACAAGAGAGGGGGATAATCTTCTTATATGTATTTTTAGCTGAGTAACTGAGCTGTACTGGTATTTATATGTATATTTATATTTATAAGGGTGATGGTGACTCTACTATTTATGTATACTACTTTATGGGATCCGTAATGTTGGTGTATGTAGGGGGTAATTTAGTAAGTCTGGGAGTCCATATAGTAAGTCAGGGGGTCCATATAGTAAGTCAGGGGGTCCATAAGGGAACAAGAGGGAGGAACAGGTGTCCTTATATATCTGAGAGAGAAGATGAGCCATCAGGCTTGAGAAAGGAAACAACAAGGCTATGACATGTAGCTGGTGGGAAAGGAAAATATTACAGATGAGTAGAAGAGACAGTGACACATATGAAATGGTCATGACAGTGACAGATGAGTAGTGGAAAGGTAGAGTTTATGTAGATGATGTAATATGTTATGTAGGATATAATTTCTAATATGTATTATGTATCTTGGTTGTGAAATATATCTGATTATAATATGTACTTATTGTATTCTATACCTTGCTTTATACTATATCTTGCTGTATTATTCTGAGTTTGCCTGTAACTCTTGAACTATGAGGAATTTGGGGGTAGTTGTAGTGAGTGACTAGGGTTAAAATGGGGTGTAGAATCTGATTATGAAATAATAATAGTAAATATATGTAAGGTTTAGGATCTATATGTGTGTATGTGTAAGTATTTGGGATTTATAAGTGATTAATAGTCATTGAAAATATGGTAATGAAGTGGAATGAATCACCACAACGGTTCTTCCAATTAAAATTAAGTGATATTAATTTTATTGGGGGGATTTGTGAGGAATTTTAACTATTTAAGATAGTTACAAGAAAAGGCCAGTCCTCCTTACTTACAGGAGAAGGTGAGTGCCTTTGTAGCTTATAATAATTTATCTGATTTATCGTTGAAACTGATGGGGGAGGTTGTCTTCAATTTAGTGAAGAAAACCTCTCCTTAAATCATAAAATGGTTACTCTGTCACATCCTTGTTGGCAGTAGTGATCAGAGTAAGATAACCAGGGGGAAGTGATCACCCTGTTTTTGATCAGGTGTGAAATATGATGTGATTTTTAATTAAAATGATCCCATAAATATTTCACATTGTCTCAATTTAGTGTGATATGTATTTCAGCATTGTATTATTTATTTCACTAAGGAATACATGTGAATAAATTATCTAGCAGTTTGGGCTTGAAAAGGCGCTTGCCCTGAAGGACAATTGACTTGAAATCACATGTACTAATCATGTAATACATAATACATAAACTATTTACTTAATATATATGTAATCTTATATTATGTATTACTATTGGTTAAGCTGGGATTTTCCAGGATTTTCATGGAAAAAGCTATACCAATAAATTGTTCTTTATCCATTTATTGCATGTTTGAAAATTGATTTTCCAAGGATTTTCTTTAATTAAATTTCTTTATATATTTTATTAAACAGTATGTATAATGTTTCAATCAGATGTTGAATATGGTCATGAATGTGGCTTGAACTCAGATCCTTATGTTCAATTCAGATATTTCTAAGCTTGTTCTTAACTGTTAGACTATTACACAATTTGATAAATGGTTCTAATTTGTGTTTTTGTTCAGAATGTTAAGTAAAAATAAACAATAATATAATAATCAAAATAAAGAAAAATTATGATTATTCAAGTTTGCAGTTTCAAGTATTACATGTTACATACTACATGTAATATCTTGGTGGCTGACAGGAATGGTTTGGGAAACCATTGCTGTTTTCAGATTGGTTTGCACACCATTTGACTAACAGACACGTTGGAGCAATAGAATGAGGGATTAATCAATAATCATTCATTTCCATACTATCAGAGCCTCAAAGGCTTGGGTGCATAAATCAGTGGAGAGGTATAGTAAGTATATAAAAGGTAAACAGGAATGAATAAATAACTGACAAAATCAGTCTATCATTGATATATCCAGAAAAAATCATATAACAAAGATTTGTAGTGAAGAAAATTGGGCAAGAAAATGCTATATAATCAACTCACAAGAAGAAGAGGAAGAGATACCTGGGTAGATACAATAGTATGTGAATATCTCAAGAGAAAAATAGGAAGAGAGACCTATAGGTCTAGTTGAGCGCATTGTTAATTTCTTCATCTTCATTACCCCCCAACAATATTTCCTCCATTTTTGCATTGATCTTGTCCTTGGTGGGAAAAGCTGCTTGTTCACCAGATACCATTGATGCAGGGGCTTGGCCATCCCATAGTTGGGATTCCTTCTTCCCACTAGTAACGCAAAGGCAAATTTGTAAAGCTGTGACTTTCCAGTGCATGCAGCAAGATCCTCCTCAATCTGAGTCCAGAAGTTTGGGAGTTTAGTTGATGTGCCCTTGGCTTCTTTTTTCTGGAGGGTGTTGAGGTGGATGAGGAGCCTGAGGTGGCTAATCAGGCCTTTGCCAATTTTTGATTCTTGGGTCTTTATTGATATTCTTACTGTTTGCGTCCTTGTGCACGCCAACAATTTTTGGTGTGTTTTTACGCCCCCGCCAGCCCTTTTTGGCGGGCACGCCACTGGGCCTTGGCGTGTTTCAAGGCACACTAGCATGTTGCCTACCCCTTGGTGTGCCTGTGAAACACGCCAATCAATATTGGCATTCCTCAAAGGCACACCAATCCTGATTGGCATGCTTCACGGCGGCCCACCCGCACACCAAAATTTATGCGGGTGGGCCTGCTCTCCCATAGGCTATACCCAAAGCCTATGGGATATTCATTGGCGTGCCGGCGGGCACGCCAATGGATGAAGTCAGAGATGTCCAACTTGGACATCTCTGGCGTTGAGGTTATACAACCTCATGGCCGGGGAAGGTTGGTTGGTTGAAGGAGCTGCACAAATTTTGTTATTGCTATGATTGTTTCCAGCCTTGCGCCAAGCAGAAAGGACAGAGCTCCCAGTGGATATTTTTGGTTGCAAGTTGGTTGGTCTGTTGGAGGAACCACACAAGCCCTGTTATGGCTCTGACAGTTGTAAGCCTTGCGCTCTGCAAATGGTACAGAGTCACTTGGAGACAAGGGGCTCCTATGTTTGATGCTGCCGGAATAGAGCTGTTGTGCAGTGCAGACAATAATTGAGAAATTGTGAGTTGAGTTGATGTGACCAAGATAAAGATAAAGCAGAGAGTTTCAGGGGCCAAAATTGTGAGTTGATGTGACCATGGAGCTTGAGATGAAGTGAGGGGGACTTGATAAACGCACACCCACACCAGGGGCACACAAGGGGCGTTTGGCGGGTTTTTACGCCCCCGCCAGCCCAAAATGGCGGGTTTTGCGGGCATGCCAATGTCCTTTGGCCTGTTCCCAGGCACACCAATGGGTGGCCCACTAATTGCCAACCCGTTGGTGTGCCTGTGATACATGCCAACGGGTATTGGTGTGCTAATGCCCATTGGCATGCGTGTTGGCGGCCCACCCGCACGCCAATGGTTGTGCGGGTGGGGCCGCATGCCCTGGAATATGGCCTATGGGAGACTGTAAGTCTCCCATAGGCCATAGGCCAAGGGAGATTGGCTGGTGTGCCTGTCAGCACACCAATGGTTGTGCGGGTGGGGCCGCATGCCCTGGCATATGGCCTATGGGAGACTGTAAGTCTCCCATAGGCCATTGGCCAAGGGAGCTTGGCTGGCGTGCCGGCGGGCACGCCAATTGATACACATACACATAGTGTATGTGTATTGGCTGAAATCAGCAAAGTGTGCAACTTCAACATGTTGCTGATGTCAGCAGGCCAGTTGATATGATTTTGGCTGGCCTGCCAACCCAGCCCCCCCCTCCCCCCCATTGGGGTGGCAGGCCAGCCAAAATCATATCAACTGGCCTGCTGACATCAGCAACATGTTGAAGTTGCAAACTTTGCTGATGTCAGGTGATACACACATACATAGTATGTGTGTATTTTTTGGCGTGCCCACCGGCACGCCAGCCAATACACATACACATAGCGTATGTGTATGTGTATGTGTATGTGTATTGATACACATACACATAGTGTATGTGTATGTGTATTGATACACATACACATAGTGCATGTGTATGTGTATTGATACACATACACATAGTGTATGTGTATGTGTATTGATACACATACACATAGTGTATGTGTATGTGTATTGATACACATACACATAGTGTATGTGTATCAATTGGCGTGCCGGCGGGCACGCCAAAAAATACACACATACATAGTATGTGTGTATTGGTTGGCGTGCTGGCGGGCACACCAGCCAATCTCCCCTGGCCCATGGCCTATGGGAGACTTTATACACATACACACAGTGTATGTGTATTGGCTGGCATGCCGGCGAACAATGTGGAACTACTCTAAGGCCAGATAGGGGTTGGAAGGGATATGTATAACTACACTAGTACTAATGTAAGTTAAGACAAAGGGGCTGATATAAGAGCTGCCTTCCTGACTAATACTGTTTGAGAAGAGTGTATCACAAAGAATAAAATAAAATGTGTGGCTTTTCTATTTCAATCTTAGACTGACTAGTACTTATAAGCTGACTACTATTAACTCTGAGGTATGGGGAGTGTTTTGAGGAGGAGGTGTGTGGAAAATGGTTTGTGTAAATTGTTTAATGGCAAGGGTATCTAAAATTGTCTAGGTAAGAAGTGTCTTTGATGAATTTGAATCTGATATTTGGGGAAAAAGGTCATACAGATTGTATGGGGTAGAAATTGCATGGTGGTAATACTACAACAGAGTGGAGTATATATGTGTAAAGGCCCTTCAAGAGGGGAACAAATTATGAGCACAGTATTAGAAAATATGATGATGAGAAATGACCATAATAGTAATTGTGATGAGCAAAAGACTACAAGTGTAATAGTGAAGTGAATGGATGTAGTAATGATGAGAATTTGTTGTAGATTATGTAAGATGGTTTATTTACTGCAATAATAATCACTTGGATGATGTAAGCCAAAAGGAAAAAGAAAAGAAAAGAATGTACCTATGAAAACTATGAATGTTAATAACTTCTGATCCAAAAGGAAATCAAGGGTGATTTAAGTGAGTGAGTAGGGGTACAGAAAGTTGTAGAATCTGAATCTGGAATAATAATCATGGATATATGGATGGAATATAAGATGTAGAAGAATGATGTGAGAAGGAACAGGATTACCACAATGATACACACATACATAGTATGTGTGTATTGGTTGGCGTGCTGGCAGGCACGCCAGCCAATCTCCCCTGGCCCATGGCCTATGGGAGACTTACAGTCTCCCATAGGCCATAGGCCAGGGCATGGGGGTGGGCCGCCAACACGCACACCACCACTGCCAGCATAATTGCCTAGGATGAAGTCATCCCAGTTAAACTGGGATGCACTCAACCAATTTAAACTTGGTTGAAATCAACTGATGAAATATAAATCCAAGGGACCCCCCTTGGTTTTATATTTCATTGGTTGAGGTCAACCTACTTTAAATTGGTTTTTTGCATCCTAGTTTAACTGGGATGAACTCAACCTAGGCAATTATGCTGGCAGTGCCAATACCCGTTGGCGTGTCTCACAGGCACGCCAATACCCGTTGGCGTGTCTCACAGGCATGCTAATACCCGTTGGCGTGTCTCACAGGCACGCCAATACCCGTTGGCGTGTCTCACAGGCATGCCAACGGGTTGGCAATTGGCGGGCCACCCATTGGCGTGCCTGGAAACACACCAATGGGCAACCCACCATTTTGGGCTGGCGGGGGTGTGAAAACCAGCCAAACACCCCTGGCGTGGGCGTGCATTTATCAAGCCCTGAAGTGGGGAGTTGAGATGTTATTGAGGCTCAACAACACAATGAGTTCCAGGTTGGGTGGTTGAGTGCAATATTTCAATGGGGAAGAGTGACTCTGCGTCATAAGATCAACTCTTTCTTGTGTGAACATAAACATTCAAATGATGCTATAGAGTGTATAGAAGATACCTAAGAATGGGTTTCTGGGGCCAAAACGTGAGCTGCTTTGGATTCTTATTGTGATTCCAAGCTTGAGATCACTCATGATGGATATCTGTGCAAGGTTGTTTGGTCAATCTGGAAGTGGATTTGATTTTTCTGAACATTGGATGAAGGATAAAAAGACAGAGTTGGAAAGGTTAGAAACTGACCAGAACAAGATGCAGACGTCCAGCATCCAACACTCACCCTCTCAAGCCACCTTCTCACACACATTGACCACCAACACCCTCAGAAGACCAAACCCATTGATCCTTTCTCAAATCCTTGCTTGATGTGGCTCTCCAACCCCTTGCCTACTCTCCAGGACTAACTCAACCGTCAATGGCTTTACCTCCCCCAGCTTGTATGCTAGCAAGAATTCACCAGGTTTTGCCTTCAATAACCTCTCCCTAGACTCTCCTCATCAGCCTTTTGTAGAAAATAACACCCCATTTGAGAAAACTATTGAAATCCTCAAAGCCAATCAAGAGTAAGGCGGCTTCTGAGTTCATCTCTGACAAAACCTTACTCCCCAACCTCCATTATAATATAGCTTACAATTATGAAAGGCTGCATGGCTTACTCTTAGCCACTCAGGTAAATAGTCTCCTCCTTCCTTTTCTCAACTTGGACGCATATTAAATCTTCCTCACTCTCACAATAGATTTTTGAATAAATTTCTCCAAAATCAAATTATTCCATAATTGGAGTAGGTGAAAAGTTATCATTTATATTTGTGACAGCCTACTTAACAGATCATGTAAGTTGTTCCAGATTACATACATTTCTCATAATTGACTTTGGGCACTAACCAAGATGATCACCACAGGGATTCAATGTTGAGCTTTTGTTTCTAGATAATATTGTCAAAACAATCAAATTTGAGACTGCAGATGGCGGTCTGGATGGGCTCTACCAAAACCCCGGTGGTCAGCTCAGGCAACCATTCTATGATTTTTTAGCCCTACAACTTGGAAAAAGGTTGAAGCAATGAAAATATCAAATTGCAATTGTCACTGGTTTCTTTGGTTTTGTAACAGGATCACTCTTGACTCAGGTTGGCCATGGCTGCACCAATCTATGCACCTTGCTCTTTGTGTCATACTCAGTGCTGCTGAGCTTCAGGTTTGGAAAGAGTTTGATGGGATCTATATTGACTGGGAAAATAATTTACCAGTGATTCTCCTACCGAGTTGACATATTAGTAGTGGTCAAAGGTTTGTTTTTTTCTATTCAAAGCATATAAAAGATCACCTTCTCGGCTCACTGTGTCTATCTTTCACCAGATCATTAATTGCATTATCATTGATCATCAGCCTTTGGAAAACTCATTCATCTCCAATATATGTCCTTGATGGTGTGGTAATCCTGTTCCTTCTCACATCGCTTCTTCTACATCTTACAAACCATTCATATATTCAGCAATATTATTCCAGATTCAGATTCTACACCCTATTTTACCCCTAGTCACTCACTCAAACCACCCTTGATTTCCTTTTGGATCAGGAGATACTAGCTTTCATAGTTTTCATTGGTACATTCTCTTCTTTTATTTTAAATGTCTTACATCATCAAGTCATTAATATTCAGTAAATACAACATCTTACATAAGACACAACCATTGCTCATCTTTACTACATACTTTCACTTAATCATTACACTTGTAGACTTTTGTTCAACACTAATTCTAAATTAGTAATTGCTCATCATCATATTTTGCAATACTGTGCTCATCATTTGTTCCCCTCTTGAAGGACCCTCATAAATAAATACTCCACTGATGTTGCACTATTACCACTATGAAATTTCTACCCCATACAACTTGTATGACCTTTTACCCCAAATATTAGATTCAATTTCATCAAAGACACTTTTTACCTAGAAATTTTTATATATCCTTGCCATTAACCCTTTACACAAACCGCTTTTCCCACACAACTCCTCCTCAACACTCCCCATACCTCAGAGGTATTAGTAGTCAGCTTATAAGTACTAGTCAGTCTAAGATTAAAATAGAAAAGCCACACATTTTATTTTATTCTTAGTGTTACACTCTTTCCCATCAGCATTAGTCAGGAATACAGCTCTTATATCAGCACCTTTTGTCATAACTTACATTATTACTAGTGTAGTTATACATATCCCTTCCAAGCTCTATTCTGGCCTTAGAGTATTTTCACAACAGCAAGTCATCCCATCATAAGATATTTATAATTCCACCCCAGCTTATAAATTCTTCTTCATGCTTAGAGGTGGAAGCTGCACTTGATCTGCAGCATACACAAAAATTAGGCTTACTATTCAAGCATTTAACAGTTGATAGTGCCACATTACATGACAAGGTCACCTGCTGAAGACAAAACTTCTTTACCTTAGCTTTAAGGGTAGTCAGTCCATTATGTTAGTGCTCAAAGAAGGTCTCTTTACCAATGCAAATGTCTTGTACCAGACCCGATTTAGGTAACTGTCTTGTTTTAACTGGTGCCCTTTCCAGGTATGATCACTGATACATAATTCACATTTCACAGGGATGGGACATAAATTGTTGAACAGAATGTTTCCAGGTCAACATCCAATCTGTATAGTGATGATGGAGCAAACTTGTTAATTCACACAAACAAAAATCCAAATTGCTGAACTGTATACTAGATTCATGTGCATTTTTAACAACTAATTCTTTCTATGTTCTTCATTTCAAAACAGTCTGTATTATCAAATATCTACTTATTTGCTATACCCAAAGCCAGACTGATCAAATAATTTTAACTTAAATAAGGAAGTAACATCAATCAGCAGAAGAATTTCCAGATGAAGTGATTGATATCAGTAGTAGACAACCAATAGAATAAAAAAATGGAATTATATTGTCTGCTACAGCTGCAGTGTACCGCAATGCCATGTTTTAATGGCTTTAATTGTCCATGATATTCAATTAGATCAATTGCAAAGCTTGCAATCACATGACAAAATTGAATTTTCTTTGTACACCAGCTAGAATGCCAGCTACTGCAGAACGTATGGGGCCAAGCCAGGGATGAGATGGGATTGCTATTCTTGCAATACACATCACTATTGGATGTGCCTAAATAGGAACTAGGTATTGAAAATTGACAAGTCACTCCCAATTTTGTCAGCTATGTTAAATAAAGATTGTACTGCATGTTCCCAAAACCTTTTTTGTTTCTTTTATTGAATTTACCTTTAATAGTTTAAGTTAATTGTGCCTCAGTATTATCACTATTTGAACCAAATAAAAGAATTCAACATTTTAGAGTCCATAAATTAGCAGTCAATGTGGGTGAGACCACTTTTTCTGTTGTGTTTTGAATTATGTTTCTGAGAAAATAAAAGAAGTACAAAGTTCCTATCTGTTTCTCACAGTACCATGCTATTCCAATTTTATTCTCATTATTTTCCAGATATTCTGATGGAAATCAAAGCAAGATGCTATTGTTTTATTCTGATTATAGTCATAAGAAAAAATCTCATTCCACAATAAAAAATCAGAGCAGGATAAGGAAATGTTATGTGATGGAAAGTGTATAACAAATCATTTCTTCAGATGGGGGAGTAATCATAAGAAATACACTGAAATTTCAAGGGAGGAGGGGAAAGACTCTTGATTTATAATTGTAAATTAATCAGTTTATTCACCATCAACCTTACAGAGCTCCTTGAAGCCGGAAAGGATGATTTGGGAAGTACCCCAAGCAAATCCAAGTTTGATTAGTGTCTTTTCCAAATCAGCTCTTAAGCTGGGTGATCTGGTGGGCCAAAATTAGCTTGTTTACTTCTTCATTTGGAAAAGGAACCTTTCATTGTAAAAAAACACCGCCATTGACAAGTTGGAAACATTGCCATCTTCTTCTTCATCAGAGTGGAGTTGATTGTTTGGGATTTGATCCTGAGCTGCTTCAAAATGGGGCAATACCTTCATGCAATAAATAAGAGAAATCAGCATGAATAATTATTTGTCATTAATGAAAGGTACAGTTGCTCACCTTGATGACTTGGCCTTTGTCTGGTACCTTGAGCCTGATTGATATTCTAGCAGCTGTTGAGAATTTTATGACAGTATTGATGAAATCATGGAAGGATCAGCCCTGCAATTTTGTCATTGGACCAGTGGCTTGGCCCCGTCAGGCTGTCTTAAGGTTAAATCCCAATGAAGCTTCTCTCCAATATCCACATCCAATTCCAAGAAGTGCACAATATCAGATTGACAGTTTATCCGGAGATGGCAGAAGATTTGAGATTTGAAAGCCAGAAAAGTCAAATCTTGCAATTGGATGTTCAATCAGGGGAGGCCGGCCTCAGTGGTAAACAGTGTTGCTTTTGTTGTTCTCATCACAGCCAATCTGGTCAAGGAGTTTTTAGAGAATGATACAGGCAATTGTGCTTGGAGGGCAGTGTTTCTTTTTGGGGATTATTATCTTGGATCCACTTTTGGAGTCTTCTGGTATAAAGTTGTGTGTGGTGTTTGCAGAACAAGGGCCGGCGGGGCTGCTGGTGACTGAAAGGACATGGCGGCCAGGATTTTCTTCTTTGTTTGACAGGGTTGGCTGGTATGGAGTGGTTGCATCTGGAAGTGAGTGGGCTTTTGAAAACATTGGCCATCAAGGCCTTCAACCTGTGGGTGGGAAAAGGTGGGATTCCATCAGCCAACCTTGTGGGAGATCTTGCCGGAATGAAGTTCAGAAGGGTTTCCAGAAATTTTTCTGTGAAACTTCCCTCTGAGAAATACCAGATATCGCGGTGAGCAACAAGGAGAGATAGACACCAAGGAGTGAAGCAGAAAAAGGAGGGGATGTATTACCTAGAGGTGGAACGAGTAGAGATGACACAATAGTTGAGTGAGGAAAAAGAAAAGGAACAAGGAAAACTGAGATGATGAAACTATGATGTAGAGATGAAACCTAATCTAGTTACAACGTGGGACGCGCAGAAACCTTAACCCTATCCATTGTGACCTACTGTCTTGATGTGCTCATTTTCACAGCCCCCCGTGCTTGTCAGGCTATCCGCTGGCATAGGATTCACAGGCTTGAAGAGAGATATTCTTGAGAGCTTGTTGGGTTTTTATGGGAGTAAGTGGTTTGGTGAGAAAATAAGCTATGTTCTTGTCGGTAGGAATTTAGGCCAAGCTAAATGAGTCATCCTGTTTGATATGGTGAAAAAGCCAGTGGTGGCTTACATTGATGTGGCAAGTTCAATGCTGGTAGGTTGAGTTTTTTGGCAGGGCCAGAGCCCCTTGTTTGTTGCAGTGAAGAGTGACAGAAGGTGGTGGAAGGGATATGAATGGTTGCAGAGACTCCAGAAGCTGTTGAGTCCAGATGATGTCCTGATCAGTTTTGGAGCAGGCCTGATATTCAGCCTTGGTGGTGGACAGGGCGGGCACGTCATCATCCATCTTGGCGCAGCGCCAGCCAATCAGTGCATTTTGAAGGATGATGCTCCCCAAGAACGAGTATTCTTGAGAGGCTGTGGCATAGCTTGCATTGGAGTAAGCCACAAGAGTGAATGGGGTTGAGGAGAAGGTTCCCAGAGTTAGCCCATAGTCCTTTGTGTGCTGGAGATATCAAAGGGTGTGATAGAAAAAGTTTTGATGAGATTGAGCCGGTTTGTTCAGGAATTGCAACAGGAAACTGCAGGTGAATGCAAGGTCCAATTGCAAGCATTGGACCAAGTAGTTGAGCAGACCAACGGCTCATCAATAGTTGAACTTGGGTGATGGTGATTTCTCTTCAGTGGCACAGGTGGTGCAGTTGACTTGAAGGGGTGAGGTGATACCACGGCAGTCACTCATTCCAAATTCCTCCAGGATCTCCCTGCAGTAGCGATCTTGTGACAGTGTGAGCGTGCGGTTGAGTCAGTAACGAGTGACTCTCATCCCAAGCACCCACTTGCAGTCGCCAAGATTGTCCTTCTCAAAGCGGTTTTTGATGGCTGTTTTGAGAAAGGCAACATCTGGTCCAACTATAACCAGGTCACCAACGTGTATGTATACACAGCAGAATTTTTCAGGGTCTTGATGAATGAAAGTGCAAGGGTTGACTGATGCGGGATGGAAGTTGATGGAGAAGAAGAATTCCTTGAGCACTTTATACCAGCATTGCCGACTCTGCTTCAGTCCATAGAGTAACTTTTGAAGCTTGAGGCTGTGTCCTGGCGGCAGTTCAACCCCCACGCCATCCGGTACTTTGATGAAAAGATCTTTGTTGGGTATGCCATTCAAGAAGGTACAATTGACATCCATTTGTTGGATGTCAAAGTTGTGGATGGCTGCCAGTCCAAGAATCAACCTGAGTGTGGTGAGGCGGCCAGTTGGCGCGAAGGTAGCATCATAGTCAATGCCCTCAATTTGGCGGAAGCCCCTGACACAGAGGCAAGCTTTATACTGCAGAAGTTCACCGTTGGCGTCAAATTTCCGTTTGAACACCCAAGTGGTGTCAAGTGGCTTGGTACCTGAGATGAGTGGTGCAACCACCCAAACTTAATGCCAATGAATGTTGTTCAGTTCAACTTTGACCGCCATGAGCCAGTGAGCCTCGTCAAGACAGCCAAGAATGTTGCCGTACGTGTGAGGATCTTTCAAGGACAATGGTTCTCCAATGATGAGATTTGCTTCATGTTGGTGGATGACCAGTGCATGGTGTAAACGTGGTTCTTTGATGATGTTTGAAGGGTCAATTGTGGAGCTGATATCTTGTGAAGCTTTGTTGTAGTGGGTTACATAGACATAGCCTTTGGTGATTGTATCATTTGCCACGGCAATGGGCTCGGAGTGGTCAGGGGTGGTGGGAAGGGGAAGGGAAGGGGATAATTCTAACACAGCTGTCGTAGGTGGGGAGGTCTCAAGGGAGGTTGCAGTTTGTGATTTCACTGCTTCTCCACTCATGTTGGCAGGCTGGCTGGAAGCGGATTGTGGGACAGATGGATGAGAGGTCATGGCGTCGAGCATGGAGAAGTCAAAAAGGGAAGTATTGTCAAAGCTGCTAGAAGGGGTAGGGGAAAGGAAGGGAAAAAAAGAAGGGTAAAATTTAACATGATGAGAAACAACTATCTTACAAGTGGAGGGGACCCAAAACTTGTAAGAATGATGATTCCCATCATATCCTAGAAAGATGGCTTCAGTGCCGGAAGGAGAGAATTTTGATTGTCAATTGGATTTTTCAACATAAACAACCGCACAACAGCCAAAAGGAACGAGATGAGAGAGGTCCAGAGAGGATCCTTTCCACATCTTGTAGGGAGACTTGAAGTTGATGGAGCTGTTGGGAGACCAATTTTCAAGGTAAACGGAGGTGATGATGGCTTCGCCCCCCCATTGAAGAGGCATGCCGGCAGCTAGCATTGCACAGCATTTTTCTATAGTTGTTCAATTCCTGCATTTGGAAAAACCTTTTTGTTGAGGGGTGTATGGAGCAGAGGTCAAATGTTGAATGCCTCTGGTGGCAAAGACAGACTTAAAGCGATTGTTGAAAAACTCACCCCCGTTGATGGAGACAACGGACATAATTTTGCTGCCTGAAGAGGTTTTGGCGGCAGCAAGGAAGGAGCAGAAGGTGCTATAGGTGTCTGATTTGAGCTTGAGAGGATAGATGAAATGGTATTTGGTGTAACCGTTGATAATTTTGAGGAAGTAGAGATTTCCACCCCTAGAGGCCAGGGTCATAGGCCCACAGAGATCCATGTCGATTAATTCAAGAGGGTGCAAAGTGGCTGGAAAGGATCCGGAGAAGGGTTGTTGGTGCATCTTTGAGGTTTCACAAGTTAGGCAATTGATTTTTGGAATGTGTAAGTTGGGATAGGCCCTTCTTAAGTAAGCAAGACTGGGATGTCCTAGAGCGCCATGGAGATCCACAATGGACATGGACTTTTCCTTGACCGCTAGTGCTTGAGGGGTGTTCAGATTTATGAGCAGCCCATTCTCTGAGGTGTCACCAACACAGAGAGTGTGATTGGCTCGGCGACATTCAAAGCGTTGGCAGTTGCGTAATGGATGGAGGGAGTAACCCTGGCGGATGTAGAAAGAAAGGGGGATGAGGGAGTTAGACAGATCAGGGGAATAGTAGGCTTTGGAAATGACAATGGGGCAAGTGGAGGCCTGGATGACTGCGGATCCAGTTCCAAGGATTGGGATTGCTGCTCCATTATCCCCAAAGACAAACAACTTGATAGAGAGAAAGGACATGAAGTATTCTTGTCGTTTGAGATAGTGTCCCGAGGCACCAGAATTGAGGACGATGGCTTTTGAAACCCCATAATTGACGCTGAGGAGAGCTTTCTTGGCAATGGCAGTGTTTGCTTTGTTGAGTAATCCCTGGGCATATGCAGCTGCTTTTGCAGGGTTCAGTTTGTGGCAGTCAGCTGCACTGTGGCCGGTGCATTCTGGGTTATGAACTCTGTTGGCGCAGAAGAGTTGTTGTTTTATCTCAGGGTGAATCAAGGAAGAGGGACCAGAAAAGCAATGAACATCTAGAGCAGTAGCAGTTGAGTTCAGCTGAGCTGCGCTTTCCTGTTGTCGTCATAATTCAGTCTCAAGATCATTCAGAAACTTTGACATAGTGACGCCGGTAGTTTCAGTTTTGAACAAGGCAAATTGAAGGGATTGGAACATGGTGAACAAGGGAGGAAGTTGTTTAAGGACAAAAAAGACCCAGACAGCTTAAAGATTTTTCTTGTCAAATTTAGTCAAGTTAACCTCAATCATGAGATGGAAAGTTTGGCGGAACATGTTGATACTTTTTTGCATTTCTCCTTTGACAAAAACAATTTGATGCAGCTTCTCCATAACATTGGCAGAGTTTTCAACCAATTTAGCTGCATGAAATTTGAGAATGGAGTCCCATAAGGCTTTGGGTTTGTATAGGTCCAAGTCTTCCACAAAACGGTTTGAGTCATTGCGTCCCAGATGTAATCTAATGTAGGTGGTAACTTGCTTCAATTTCTCCTGATAGTTGGGTCTGCTTCTGAGGGCATCAGTGTGTTCTTTGATGAACCCATCCAGGTGAATAAAACCTAAGGCGCATTGCATGTTGTAGCTCCAGTTTGAGAAATTGGTCTCATTGAGCTTGTTGGTGCACAAGCAAATGGAGTTGGAGTTCAGAGAAGCGCTGCCAATAGTAGATTTGGCAGACATTGTGAGTTTGGTGGTTGTTGGTACAGGGGTGTGCTTGCGAGAGATCAAAAGAGATGAGTCCAAGGGATTGGTGGACGAAGACAAGGATGTTATTTTAGATGGATGGTGACTTTTGGGTACTGAGGAGTAATTATCTCTGGACGTTCTAGGAAACACAGGATCAGGGGTTGGATCCAGAGTGGAAGGTAAGAAAGAACCAGGAATATTTGAAGGGTTTGCCACGGTTGTTTGCCTAGGACCAAGGTTGTCTCTGTAAATAAACTGCGCTCAGAGTGCTGGGCTCACAACCTGAGAAATACCAGATATTGAAAACAAGGAGAGATAGACACCAAGGAGTGAAGCAGAAAAAGGAGGGGACATAGTACCTGAGAAATACCAGATATTGCGGTGAGCAACAAGGAGAGATAGACACCAAGGAGTGAAGCAGAAAAATGAGGGGACGTAGTACCTAGAGGTGGCACAAGTAGAGATGACACAATAGTTGAGTGTAATTGCATGATGAGCAAGAAGAAGAGATGAAACAGAAAGACAAGCAGAGAGAGATTGAAAGGAAAAGAGAAGAGATCAAACCTGAGAAACACCAGATATTGTGGTGAGCAACAAGGAGAGATAGACACCAAGGAGAGATAGATACCAAGGCGTGAAGCAGAAAAAGGAGGGGACATAGTACCTAGAGGTGGCATAAGTAGAGATGACACAATAGTTGAGTGAGGAAAAAGAAAAGGAACCAGGAAAACTGAGATGATGAAACTATGATGTAGAGATGAAACCTAATCTAGTTACAACATGGGGTGCGCAGCAACCTTAACCCTATCTATTGTGACCTATGTAAAAATCACAGAAATTTCACACACTCAGAACTTGTGTAGGGATCTGTCTGAACTCTTACTCAAGGGAGGAGACCGACACGCATTCCTCCTCATCCTCATTTGATCAACATCACTTCAACCTCAACTCAACTCACTCATCACTTCAACCTCAATCAACTCACTCATCACTTCAACCTCAATCAACTCAACCATCACTTCAACCTCAATCAACTCCTACACAATCAATCCCTTATTCATTTCCAATCACTTCCTTCCTTCTTTTCTTATTTACTCCTTTCCATCCATTTCTTCATTTACTCTTATATTGATCTCTTGTTCCTACTGCCTGGTGAGATTTGTATTCCTTCTTTCTCAACTCTAACAACCAACTGATCAATCATCTCTTAGTCCTTCATCCACTCCAGTCTGCCTTATCACTTCCCTTCATAGCTCACTCTTACAAGCTCCTTGATCTTACAGTGTTGGTTCCTTATCTTTTTATCTCACTTTTCCTTCTTTCATCTTTTGTCTCAAGTTTTCTAATCTTTTTTGTTCTTTAGTTGTGCTGGCTTCCATTTCGTAATAAAACACAGAATCAAAATCCTTTAACCTACTGTCTTGATGTGCTCATTGTCACACCCTCCACGAATTTTGGTTTTTAGAACCAACTCACCAATAACATATGTTCTCCAAACATTTCTACCAATGGTTTTGGTCTTTAAAACCAAAACCACTGGTGGAACAGTTCTGTTGTTAAATTGGTTATGAAAACCATTTTCTTATTATTATCTTGCAATTTGATTTTTTTGACCATTTTGGGAACAGAATTGGTTCCCCTGCCAGATTCAAACTAATTCTGTCCTGAAAACCAGGGCTGTAACCAATTTGGTTTTTGAAACCACCTCAAAAACTTTTAGTGCTCCTCTGCAACTTGAGTTATCAACTCAAGTTGCAGAGGAGCACAAGTGTGGAACCGGCTCAATAACCCAGCAATAGAGCCAGGTTATCAAGCCTTGAGTGGGGACAGTCTTGATAAAATAACTATCAAACTCACTAAGAGCTCCACAGTTGTCAAAATTTTATCAAACCAGTTGTGGATGCTCTTAACTGATGTTGTCCCAGGAACCCCGGCATCTTCTTGGTCATTGGGTCCCCTCAAATGTCCTTTGGACACTTGTGGAAGTGGTCTCAACCATCTGATCATCCTAACAACTTTACGGCTTGGAGACTGGCAAAAGAATTTGGAGAACCGAGGGGTCTAAAAAGATGTCTGCTCATCGGTGGGTTTTAGGTTGATAGAACTGTGGCAATGAAAGCGCAACCATCGGATGCTTTAGCCTTGCGCGGTAAACATTTTTGAAGGTGGTGTTTCAATCACTGGATGATATCATATGGTGTTCAGTATTGGACCCTGGGGGGAAGAGTCAAGATGAGTGGTGGCCATAATAATCTGGGGAAATGAAATGGTGTAGGCTGTACGGCTGGTCTAAAGGTCTGTCTGATTCCTCACTCTGGCCCCAACCAAATTCCTAGCCGGCAATCTAAGCTATCTATCCAATTCTCCCAACAAAGCATGGTTGACTTAACTTTACAGGGGTCATTTTATCCCAACTCTTGGGGCGAGCAGACAAACATGTGAATTGCTTGTGAATCATCTTGTCTGAGAGTCGTCAGCTTGACCGTTGATGTTCTGCAGCATGATGGAAAGTCTCCGACTTTATGTACATACCTTAGTGTTGCATATATTCAAAATTATCAATACATACATAACATACAGCCCTTCTTAATTGCCCACTGGACTTCTAACTTCTCGTCATGCCCCTCCCGATCCCAATCGCTGCTCGAAGAATATTCCGAATGGCCATCTCACCTTCACTTCCACTCAACTCCCATGGATTCCACAGCTCGGTGTCCGCCAAGCTCCCCGAGGTCTTCATCGTCGCGGCTGGCCGTACCCCAGTGGGCTCCATGTCGGGCTCGTTGAAAGCGCTCACAGCGACCGATTTGGGCTCTCAAGTCGTCAAAGCTACGATCGAGAGGGCTGGCCTCAAGCCATCCGATATTGAGGAGGTCTACATGGGAAACGTGCTCCAGGCCAACCTTGGGCAGAGTCCTGCCCGTCAGGTCGTCATCGGTGCTGGATGTCCCGAATCGACTGAAGCCACCACGATCAATAAGGTTTGTGCAAGTGGGATGAAATCCATCATCCTGGCTGCCCAGAATCTACAGACCGGCAACCGCTCTGTCATGGTCGCTGGTGGAATGGAAAGCATGAGTAACTCACCGTAGGCCTTCAACCCATTATCATAGCTGTGCAAATCTCATGCGGGATATCTGGCTTAGACTTGTTTCTCTTGAACCCTGTCCTGTTACTCGAACGTGTCCTCGAAACTCTGTAATAGGTTCTATTTACCCCGAGGATCGACCTTCGGGCACTTCCAGGCATCCGATTCAATCATCAAGGATGGATTGTGGGACCCTTATAACCAAATCCACATGGGTTCCTGTGCTGAGGAGACAGCGGTAAAGCACTCGATCGGAAGAGAGGCCCAAGACGACTATGCGATCGAATCCTACAATCGAGCCGCGAAAGCCTGGGAAGCAGGCGCGTTCAAAAATGAAATCGTACCGGTCGAGATCAAAGATAAGCGATCGGGTAAAGTAATCCTCGTTTCCGAGGATGAAGAATACAAAAACATCAAGTTGGATAAGGTCAAAACATTGAAGCCTGTCTTCAAAAAGGAAAATGGTACCGTCACAGCCGCTAACGCATCCACTTTAAACGATGGTGCAAGTGCCGTCGTACTCATGACGGGTGAAAGAGCTGAGTCGAAGGGGATCAAAAAGCTGGCTAAAATTATTTGTAAGCTGCATCTCCTCAGAATTTATCTACTCTTTCCAGGGTTCACGATGCTCCAAGATTGATATTAACCCGTTCATTACCAGCCTACGCCGATGCGGCCTGTGCACCTATCGACTTCCCCATTGCGCCTACTCTGGCGATTCCGATGGCATTAGAGAAAGCAGGTTTACAGCTCGGAGACATGGCGAAGATCGAAATCAATGAAGCCTTTTCTGTCGTTGCCCTTGCCAACTTGAAAGTCCTCGGAATCAATTCTGACCGAGTCAACGTCTATGGTGGAGCGGTTGCTTTAGGCCATCCCATTGGCAGTAGTGGTTGTCGAATCGTCGTCACCTTGGCGCATTCCTTGAAGCCAGGTGAATATGGATTAGCTGGTGTTTGCAATGGAGTGGGTCACAACCTCTCATTATCTCGTGCCTCAACATTCTGCATTCTGATTTTTTTTGTCAACCATTGACAAAATTTCAACAGGGAGGAGCTGCTTCAGCGATGGTGATTCAAAGATTATGATATTGGGGATTGTGCATTGCTAATGTCAACACACCACATCCGATCTCTTCTACAAACGAAAAAAAATTAAATGAAAGTATGTAACTTGATATCAAAATTATTCACAAAAGCTCATTTATGAATGGTATTACCAAACCTTATATGCGGCTATCTTGGTCTTGTTTTTTTTAATTGAAAATAATCAAGTATAATTTATCATCTGAACCGTCCTTTTTAACAATGTTTGATCTAGATCAAAAACCCTATCGGGCCCCCAAGCATTTTTTTCTTACGATTTTTTATGCACAGCAAATACGTTTACAGTACCTACCATTCATTGTAAGAGGCACAGTGATAAACAAGTAATCATTGTTGAGTAAGCTTCACTTAAAGCATGTGCAATCAAACCGGTACTTGGAATGGGTCCAGGCAGAAAGAAAGACTTGAGTAATTAATTATGGAGCTGAACTGGGATATTGTACGCAGGCTAGGTGACCTATGGTTCTCATCAAATTATGATTTTGACAAATTTAAAATTCCTACTATATTGGTGCTGAAGGGGTGGGCTAACATACCCATTTTGATGGATAATAAGAATGATGATGACAGTAGCTAACCTTGACTGCGTGCCAGTTTGGTAACGCAATTCTGCATTGTTAGGATGTTATTATCATGAAGGGTTATATTGTCAATATCAATGCAGGTGCCAAATGTGGCCTTCAAATTCTTAGATACGTTTCTTTCAGAGATTTATTTCTATTTTCTTATATACATATATACAATGGATTCAACTCGTTATAGCATTATGGGAAGGTGGTGATTTGTTATTTTTTGTTGGTGGATGATTGACAGATTGAACATTGGAAATCTATTTTCCATCAGTGGGTGCTTCAACTTGTGACCCTTATCAGTCTAAAACAACATTTTTTTTTGGATTTGAAACTACCATACTAAATACAATAATTTTTTTATCATCCATTTGTATTGGGGTTATTCATTTTTTATCCTGCATGTCAACTTGTGACAGTTGAAGCAGATTTTCTTGTAGTCTAAGTAGTTAAACAATCTCAGGCTTTCCACCTCACATTCTAAAATCTGAAAGGGAAGTTCCAATCACAGTGCCAAGGATGCTTAATGATCAAAAAATGGTACTTTTCAAAAAGGAAACAGATTGATTTTTTTAAAACTAGGGTCCCAAATTATGTCAGTTATGCAAAGGTGATTTCAGGAATCAGAGTCAACGGTTGGGTGGCCATACCACACATTACTTTCACATTAGCCCCTCACAATTCTGGATTTAAATTCAAGCTTCTAAGCAACCAATTCCCTCTAAATCTTGCTTTCTCACTAACAATCAAAAAATCTCAAGGTCCAAGAAGTGGAAATGTAGGTTGGCCATGGTCAACTCTATTTTGGATGTTCACAATTTAAGCTAATCCATACTAGGAGCTTTCCCTCAACCTGAAAATGGGCCTCCTCCATATAAAATATCAAATGTTATTCACAAAGATGTTCTTTCCCCTGTTTAGAGGCCATAAGTATATTGTTTTTTTTTAGATATATCATTCATTTGACTCTGTGTTTTTATGTTTTTCTGAATCAAATTTTGATACTTAATGTATATCTTTTCTCATGTGTAATGTTATTATCCATTGTTTTTCCTTTGATTTCATTTCATTTGGTTTATACTATTGATATTCATCTTTTTTCATGTTTTGGTTTAATTTGAGCTTTCATGAATTATTGTGTTTTTACAAATGCTTGGAATGATTTACACCCAAGATTTGTCAAAATTGGTGAAAAAAAACAATATTTTTTTATGTTTTTTTAAAACCCATGATCTGGTCATTAGTGCTCATGACTGAATGCTGAAGATTAAACTAGAGCTGTGCCCCCTAACTCCATAACCTCGTTATCCAAAACTCTTCAAAAAAGTCCAAGCATTACTTCAAACACAATATTCTACCATTTTTTTCATTTTTTGCCCCTCAAACCCCCCAAATTGATCCCCTTGGTAATAAAAAAATATGTGCTGTGTTTTTTTTAATGATGCTGAGACTTTTTGAAGATTTTTGGATGGCAAGGTTATGGGCTTAGGGGCACAGCCTCAGTTTAATCTTCTGGTTACTGCCACATACAGCACCAGGATTAAGCCATGAAAATTGTAAATGACCAGATCAACGTAAGAGATTGTTTTTGTTTTTTGTTTTGACGGATTTTAACAAATCTTGACGGAAATCAGTCCAAGCATTTCTAGTGATATGGCTGTGTACCCCCGTGTGAAACCAAGTATTTCAAGTCGGCTATGCTTTCTATTTCCCGGCCCTTTGAATCTCTTTTACTCCAGAACTCATCAAGAACAAAGTAAATATAAATATTTCTTATCATTCATCTACCAGTCCTTCGATTTTCAGTTTCATCATCAGACCCCTCAGTTTTCAATCTTGCGTCTCATGAACACTGGTCAATCTCATCACACCATCTGCTGATCATCTCACTCGGCGCGCAATCCACCCTAACCGATGCCCGGCCCACTTGGAACACTAATTGTCGTCGTCCTGAAGGCTGTAAGATCTCTTATTAGATACTGACCCTTATATCATCTCAACTAGACGATCTTCTCACCCTCCGTGTGATTTTTTTTATCTTCCCAGAGGAATTTGCCAAACAAGCAAAGAATTGGGTAACATACAATAAATTCACGCTTCTTCCAAAGTTCACTTGCTGAATAAGTTCTGACTAAGAATTTATGATCTTTTTTCTCTTAGGAAGCAAGACCCTTACGCAACTTGTACCTATTTATCGCATCGCAAAAGGACCAAGACCGATAAACGCGGCGGCCAGCATCCAGTTTGGGATGATGAACTTCGATTTGATATTTACGAGAATGCGAAGGATGCGATGGCTTCTGCCTCAGTCTCGACCACAGCTACCGGTGGGATTGCTCCGGTCAAATCTAACGCACCTCCTATCGGATCAGCTGGTTCTGCTGGTGTCAAAGAATTGCGCGTGGCTGTCTATGCTGACGACCCCAGAGACCCCAATCTGATCGGCGAAGGAAAAGTGGATTTGACTGACACCTTGAAGAAAGGCGAGTTTGATGATTGGGTCACTGTCACAAACAAAGGCAAATATCAAGGGGAAGTTTATCTTGAGATGACTTTCTATTCTGCGGTAAGGATGCATCGTTTGAAAGCTGACTTAATTGGGTGACCGATTGTACAATTGACTCACACAACTTTTTTTCTCTGGGCGCGCCAAATCTCAATCAGAAACCTCCACCGGAAAAGCTTCACACCCCAACTGGTCCGGCCAGAGCTGGCGTTTTTGAGGCCTCTTCCCCGGGATCTGGCTTACGGCCAGCCCAAGCATCAGCCAGCTCGTTAAGTGGGAAAAAAACTTCATCGCCTCTGGCTACCCCTGTCAAAAAAATCAACCCTGCTTCTGTTCCTGCCGCTCTGCGAGCTGGCAGGCCAATGTCAGGTCCAATCTCTGGTGGTCACCTTCCATTACCTGGAGAACCGTCGACGTCCAGAGATGCTAGTCTCAATTCTCGGCAGCGTTCTACTGGCTCACTCAGTATGCCAACTCCAGACTTTGGTTTAGGGGACCGCTCACCGTCGCGCTCACCCTCACGCAATCAATCACTCGAACGAGGGGATCACCTCGTCAATTCTTTAAATTCTTTATCACTTTCCAGTCGACCATCAGCCAATAATCATGTTCATATGCCTCAGACCACCCCATCCGAGTTGCAGGTTCACCAACACCCTCCACAGCCGCGTCATCACCGACATAGTTTCTCAGGTCATTCTCACCTCCAACCCAGCGACCGAACTCATCAAACTCATTCAGCTAGCTCCTCTGTACACACGACTGACCACACAGAGGAGCGCTTTCACGACCATTCAAATCCCCCGTTTGTCCCCCAATCATACCCTGATCAATTTCCGGCATCTTCTCAACCCCCGGGAATTCCGAGACCGGCATTCCCAGCCAGACGTCCCTTACCAGTCCCTGGAGACGGTGTTCATCGGCCAGCTTCTGCGTGGGGCCATTCACATAGCGTTTCGTCAGAGGCGCAACCCTACTCGAATGAGGGCATCGTTCCATTACCTACAAACTATGCTCAATATCCTGAAAATTTCGAACATCCTCCCAATGGCGCCTCGCGTAAGCTTTTAACGGAGAGCGGTCTATTATATAGCCTACTGACCATCTAGTTAATTCGTAGTGATTCCTAATAGCGCTGCTGCGTATCCACCTCCGACTCAATATGCTGAAGGCTCCAACCTCGCGAATAGAGTACATCAGCAGAGCATGTCCAATCGAACTCAGCATCTATCATACTCCGAGCAACACAGACATCATCCCCCTTCACCACCTCAAAACCTACCTTTCTCACAACTGCAACATTCTGGACATGGGCCTTTCAACCTTCCACCACCACCACCGGGTCAAACCCCAGTGCCAATTCATGAAGTCTTCGGAGCCTCAAGCGGTCGGCAGTTCCCGCCGATCCCTCCGAGCGGATATCAACAGCCCCCAGCTGGCTTCCCAACTCAACAACCCCAAGCAGTCCAATCTCCTACACGCGCAAACTCGAGTGGGGAAAATGTTTACTCTTATCCACCCAGGCATCATCATCAAGATCAAGTCCACCAGTACAATCAGTCATACAATCCTTCACCCGAAAACCCAGCTCCAAACAATAACTCTTACCAACTACACAATGCTCCGCCTCCGCCTCCGCCCCCGCCACATTCACATCTACAATATCAACCATTCCATCTTCAACAAGCGCCTTCTGGCATGCCCGCACCATTGCCGCCTCCACCTGGCCCACCATCCCAAATGTACTATCAATCGCCTTACGCCCCACCACCTTCCACCACGCCTGCACCTGGTTTTGCATCCCCTCATGCTCAACAATACCCTGAATACAATAACCCATTCCACAATCCTCTTCGCCCATCCTCTGCCGTACCTGGCAATGTTTATGTTCGCCCCTCTCCCAGTCCCGCACCACCGCCACCACCACCCAATGGACAATCTTTGGCTCATCATCCTCCTCCTCCTTCTTACCCATCCAATGGATATCAACCGTATCCCCCTCATCAGTCTTGATGAAAGCTACGAACAATCTTTATCCATGTAATGTCTGTTTTGAAACATAGAGCTGATTTCTTTCCATAGCTTCTACTCCTTTTCTAACTTGTGAAACCATCGTAATACAAACATTCCATTATTTGTTCGTGCGTGTAATACATGATGTGACAATACTGAGTTACAACTTGTCTGCTTGCAAAAAAACCACGATTTTGTCAACGTGCTTATGTATGAAAACTGAGAAGGCGGGATTGCCAAGGGCTTTCGAGCTACGTATTTAGATATCGCTATTGCTGCCGTTTCTAATGGAGATGAAAACCAGACATCTGAGTCGAATATGTCTTGATGTTCACCAGAGAGCAAGTTCTGAAGTAACAACGGCAACGTAAACGAGTACGCACGCGGACATAACGGCCACGAGGCTGCCATTCATTCTAAGGAAACGTAGGAAAGCAAATGGACGGAGAAGGAATTGTTAGCCACGTATCTGTCCTGATGATTGTAAGCTCTACATAAATAAACAGGTCATTCAGATGGCAATGAATTTTTCGAAGAGTATAGGCAATTAGATAGCTTTTCTTCTTAATATTGGTTAATAGTTGAATTGCTTGTTAGGCAATCAACAACTTCCAGTGGCCACATCATATCATTGAATTGACATCCCAAATCGATAATTTCTTAGCAATCAATCACGGCAAAAGGGATGGATGATCAATTGTGTTGATTGATTGTTTAGGTTGCGATCTTGAGAGTTTCAGGACCCGTGATCATTCTTCTGATCTGGTTTGTTTCTCATCTAGATCGTCTATTCCGTTCGATGACGGTGAGATAAACCAAGATCAGAAGACTACAAGGGTCCATTCCTTCTGATTTGATTCCACCTAACATCATTCAACGAAATCGATCAATCCTTTTTGGAGTAATTGCGTAAGCTTTATCTTAGGGGATGATAAGCGGGTGTATTGGGAAGACCGTGAATATTGTTGCTTGGGTTTGATGGGAGATTCATACCTAACATAAAGATCATAATGGGTCGATATAATGATGACAAAATCTTACCTGGCAAAAGATGAATACCACTTTGACTGTTCTGTGTGTTGCCGCTGTCCTAAAAACAAACGACCTTGTGTAGTTTAACTATGCGGTTCGAAAGAGTCACTCTTCCAGAGGAAAATAATAATAATAGTTATTATCAAAGCAGAAGGGGCGGAGAGATTAGGTTGTCAAGATCCCGTTGTTTATAGACCAACGATGCGGTTGATTTGTTGATCGAAGGCTTTGCTTTTGATTGTTGGGGTAATGGGATTGGGATTAGGAGTATCGATTGGGATTTGATGAAATGGATTGCATATATGTTGAATGTACGCGGCATGTAAAGATTTAAATACCTGCGTTGAGCGTAGTTGTGGGTATCATATCGAGTGGTTCTGTTCGAGTCAGTGATATCCTGGACAGTCTGGTAGTTGAGTTTCTTACAATAGGAAGTGTGGACGAAGAACTTACCAGCTTGACTTCAGTATCTTTGATCAAGGTGTCTTTCATCGGTAAACACAAAACGAATCTAATTCTCGTATTTGATTGATAGCCATAACATGCGTAATCTTCCATGGCATACAATAGACCAAAGTAACAGTCCACCAAGGTTGTAGGTAGTGCATCTATTGATAAATAGAAAGATCGGTCAAAATCAGGGTGGCCTAGTTTCTATCTAGATGAATACTTACCTCGTTCATCAAAGACGTCCAAGCTGACATGGGCTGCATAGTGCCACTTGAGATCAGCATCACCGCCCGAGGTAGACGTGAAGTTCCGTAGGTATAGTGGTTGTCCTTTTTTACCAATTAGAGCAAGGGCGAGGATAGGAAGACGGCCGGTATTACTGGACATATTTGTTGGAGGTGTGTAGGTAATGATGGGTTGAACGATGAACATCTCCCAGGTAAGCTCTCGGTCTCGGGTAGCCCGTTTCATGAAGGGGATATCAAACACCGAATGCCAACAAAACCGGGGACCGTGGCCCTACATGTATTGCCCCGCGGCAGACCCCAAAACCAAATTCCTGTAACCCGCCCTGTTACAGAAGTGTGAAAACGACCTCATCGAAACCATCCACAATGACATCACATCCAATCACTCGCTTCATTCCTCAGTCGTAAGTGTATTAGACTGTATCAAAGACACTGTTATTAAACTATTGGACTGACCAACCTTCTTCACCATACTACCACTTCAGAGCTTGGTATTTGATCGAGCCTCACTTCACTCCGTTTGGGAAGGAGAAGTTGGAAAAAGTGATCGAGTTTGTAGAGGTATGTATCAATACCGTTGAATCTCCAGAGATGCCCAGATTTTATTTCCTTCATCGAACAATCCAACACTCATCGGTCGTAACTTGTTGCTTTTTAGAATGAATGTATCCCAGCAGAGTCAATCTATCATGCTCAAATCTCGTCCGACCCTCAAAAGAGGTGGTCAACTGTACCGACGATCATGGAAGATTTAAAACAAAAAGCACGCTCTCGAGGGCTCTGGAATCTATTTCTCTCCAAGGCACACTAGTGAGCATACTAGTTTTGAAATAAATTATTTAGATTAATCCCACAAGCTAGTTAGTTTTCTCGTCAGAAACAAGTTCAACTAATTGAAAATTCAGTCCTGAGTTAGGTGTACCGTTGACAAACCTAGAGTATGCGGTGATGGCCGAAGTGATGGGACATGCCATACGGATCGCCCCCGAATCAATGAACTGCTCGGCCCCCGATACCGGTGAGTGATCAGTCAATATCCAGGGCCGCTTGCTGAGTTTAACCTGGCTCCATCATTCTAAAAAAATGTCTTAGGAAACATGGAAGTCCTGGCGCGGTATGGAACTGCGCAACAAAAAGAAAAGTGGCTCAAGCCGCTCATGAATGGCCAAACTCGCAGCTCTTTTGCAATGGTGAGTCGCTCCATCCAACCTTTCCCTAAGCCCAGCACCCAAAAATTGAGGTATCTGAAACGGTACGATCATTCAGACTGAACCTGCAGTGGCATCATCTGATGCGACTAACATCCAAACTAGCATAATTTTTGATCGAGAAAGGTGAGGAGTATAATACAAAGTAAAAATATATTGGGTAATTCTGTCTGATGTGCCACAAATCCTTCTTAGCCAACAGATTGTCATCAACGGTCGCAAGTGGTGGATCTCTGGTGCTGGTGACCCGCGCAACGCTATTCATTTGGTCATGGGCAAGTCGGACACTTCTGCCCCCAAGCATTCTCAGCAATCAATCGTTATTGTACCTCCTGGCACGCCTGGCGTTAAGCTGATACGCCCGATGCAGGTATTTGGCTATGATGAGTTCGTCTAGGCTTTTAGTGCACTGGTTCTTGTCACATGACGGTTGAATTTTGCACTTCCTCTGATGACAGTGCACCGGAAGGACATTTCGAGATTTTGTATGAAGATGTTCGAGTGCCTATTGAAAACTTGGTGTATGATTGGGGAAAAGGATTTGAAATAGTGCAATCCCGACTTGGGCCAGGCAGAATTCACCATTGGTAAACAATTTTCCACTTCAAAGTTTATTTTTGTCGCGGAAACCAAAGTTTACGACGCTGTACCACACAGTATGCGAGCAGTCGGTATAGCGGAACGCGCGATATCTCTCATGCTGCTTCGAGTAACGGATCCACGAAAGATGACTTTTGGAAAGCAACTTTACCAGCATGGGGCCACAGCGAAAGAAATTGCACATTCCCGTATTGAGTTGGATGGAATCCGATTGCTAGTCTATTCAGCCGCCCATCAGATTGATCTGTTCAAAGCCAAAGGAGCGATGAAGTCAATTGGAATGGCCAAGGCGCAAGTCCCTAAGGTTGTCAATGCCATAATCGATCGAGCGATTCAAGTACATGGTGGTGAAGGGGTTAGTCAAGATCAACCTTTGGCCGCCATGTTTGCTGCTATGAGGACATTGAGATTAGCGGATGTGAGTGCTCTTTACAACTATCATCATCTTCAAACAGAGAAGGATTTGATGAGGGGCTTATAATTCACGGCATGTTTGTGAGATTCAGGGTCCCGATGAAATTCATGAGGCCCAGGTAGCTCAAGTCGAATTAAAACGCGTTCCACTACTGCGGCAACAACTGGCAGCTAAAACCGAAGCGGAGGCGGCCTTGCGTGTTACTTATCGAATTGCAGGGTCCAAGTTGTGATTTCTTACTGCATCCCTGTGATAGCATGAATGTATCAACATCTGTATCCAATCGCTGGACAATGATTTTAATGCCCGGAGTATTGATGATCCTCGGCATTTTTTGCATTTTTTTTTCTCGTGTCTGATCATCCAAATAGTTTGCTTTGATTGATTCTCCTGATGTAGCCAATCCTGAATGAATGTACACACGTAAAAGCAGTCTGTCACAATTCATCTAGGTTTTTTACTTATTACGAGCAAAGTTACAACTTGGCACATTCAAGTGATCAGTCTTTCGAGGGAAACAAGTCGATCATTGAGATCTCTTGCTCTACCGAGGATTTGACTGAGTGAATATAGTTTGTCCAAAGTTTTACATGAAAGATTTAGGGTCCGTTCGGATGCGTAGGGCCCAGAATCTCGGCTTAAGGTGGCAACTAAATGAAAGAAATGGATGTCAACTGAATGAAAGAAATGTGGCCTAAGGCCTAATGAGGAGGAATGATGAGCTGGGAAATGATCAAGAGCGCAGCACACTCATAGAAAAACAGATGAGAAGTCTTGAATAGAGCATCTCACTGGCATGGGGGGTAGATGAAATACATGTCATTAAAGGGGCCTACGTTGAGGGCCTAGCTAGACTGAGGATGTCAAAAGAATGAAAGAGAACAAAAAGAGCTAAGCCCTCTTTGGGCATGGGGCAGAATTCTAACACTAAACATGTCATGGTATCTGGAGTTTCAACCTTGAATCCAGATTCTCAGGATCTGAACTGTACAGAATCTCAAAATGAGTGCGGTGGTAAGCCCAATCAAAAATCTTTCATTTATGCAGAATGTTAGAAAACCTCAAGACTGGTACTAAAATCAAAGCCATCAGTTCTCATGTAAAACACTCTCAAGCACTAGTACCCATTCCATCAACCCTCTCATAATCTCTGCAAGACTTAATAACCCCGCAATACTCAGCTTCATGGATTTCCAGCCATAGTTGGCTGTAAAATAAATACAAAATCATATAAAGGGGGAGAAAGCCCACCATCAAAAAGAGCCAGACTTGCAGGAAATTGGACCCTGACAAGCTACTTCATCATCCTTAATTTTCCACAACAAAATGTTTGGAACTACCTCACATATTTAATGGGTCTTGGTTAAACAACTCCCAGGAATTGGAAAAGCAACTCCCAGAAATTCCTGGACATCCGCTGGACTAGCATTTGGGAGTTGGTTTTCTAATTCATGACTAAGGGGGGGAGTCATTTTTCCAAATTTCATAATTGCACCTTAATGAAATCAAATCATTATCATGTGCAATCCTCTGCCTGAGGTCTCAATTGTTTCACAAAGTAAAGAAAGAATGACCCCCCCCCCCCCACCTGAAAAATTTATAAACCTATTTCAGCTTCCAAAAATACTATCACCAGGAAAAAACAATGATCACTTGTCTACAAGTGACACCAGAAAGTATAAAGGCCCCTTCATACTTTGCTATGTCACTTGTAGACAAGTCATCATTTATTTTTCCTGGTGTATGGGTTGGGAATCATTTATCTAAATTTCCTACTAACACACAAATAAAAGAAACTACATACAACACACAATCCTCTGCCTAAGGTCTCCATGTTTTTACAGAATCAAGAAAGGATGGCTCTCCCCCAACTGAAAAATGTTGAAAGTGATTGCATCTTCCAAACAGACTCTGGGTTAGCAGTTGTTTGCTTAAATTGCCTACTAACACCAAAATAAGAGAAATTACATAGAGCATGCCATTATCCCTGCAAGGTCCCCATATCTGCTAAAGAATTAAGAAAGAATAACTATCCCCCATGCATTGATTTTTTAAATTCATTGCACTTTGCAAAAACATCTTGTAAGGGTCACCTCATTGTGTCACAATTTATCACTCTATATATCCATCATTTTGTGGACTGTAATGGCTGACAGTTACATTCCACACTAGTATCCATTGATATAGGTATAAATGAAGATAAAATAAAAATAAAAAGCAACAATAAAAATGAGGATTAAATTAAACTAAAAAAGAAACACTATCAATAAGATTTATCAGGAAATATGAGTTTTCTACCAAGAGTCATTGTGAAACAAGTTATAGAATACCAGGATTTCTATTCCAAAGCCTCAGGGGAAGCATCTGTTTCCTACTGCAGCAATAAATGGGGAGCAGGAAAGAGAAGGGGAGACTTGAGTTGAAGGGGACCAAAGACACAACAGTCAGAAATAAATGAAAAGAGAATGGGTGGGTTGTTGTTTGGGGGGAAGGAATAAGGGAAGAAAGTTTGAGACCAGCTTTTAGAGAAGAAAAAACAGGTCTGGAAGGCATTGGCCATTACTTCACCTATGGATGGCATGGACATCCATTCATCCCTCCCACATCATCCAGTTGATTCAACCATGAGTTGTTCCAAAGTCTTGTCCAATTCATTAAAGAATAGATGGTCTTCATACCATTTTTTTCATGTAGTGATTTCCTGAAATTTTTCTTGTGGAATTACCATATAATCTCCCAGCCTGCATCCCAAACACCAAGCTATTGCACAAAAGCCACAGTGACTGTTGTGGTGTTCCATTTGTGTTAAAATGCCAAAAGCACATGGTAGAAGCACTGGGATATCATATACACAAGCAACAGTAATTACAAGAGGAGGAATAGTATAATCAATGTAAGATACACTTCTATGCAGGACAATAGGATTACAGACATCACAGCTTTATGGGGAATGGCATGGAGGACAAGGGGTACATAGGATGGAATAGGGTATAGAGGAAGGGAATAGAAGAGGTGGAAGGGATTGGGAGAACATTTCTCAACCAGGAAGGTAAAAGGTAAGGTGGTAAGTATTGGGAGAACATGTCTCATGGGAAGGGTTTTATTGGTACAGGAATTTATAAGGGTATACTATGTTTATAAGGGTGGTATATGGCTTTATAAGGGTCTAGGGATCAGTATTGTGGGATGTGGAGGTATGAATTAATTATTTGAGGAGGACTCAGTATTAAACCTAGTGTAGCTCAGTTTTCAGTTTGGTGCAGTTCAGTGTTCAATCTGGTGCAGCTCAGACATGACTGTTGGGAAGAAGGAAGGCACATCAATGAGGGTGGGAATGAAGTTTCCACTGATGTAACTATTTCAATCAAAGCTGAGCAGCCTGAGCAGCTACCCCACACTTATATGCCCAGAAGGTAGAAAGAGCTGTTATGAGCAGGCACAGCCTCTGGTTGTGCAAGGTAGAAAAATGAACACCCAATTGTGTTTTAAAGTAATTCAAGGAGTAGCAGTGGATAGATGGAGGATAGATGAGTGAAGTTGCCCAAATCTCACTTGCCATCAAGTGATTATTGTTTTTTCCTGGCATAAAATTCAATATTTTGCAGTTTTCTGTTGCACTGATTATTAGTCCACCAATTTTCAATGATTTTTTTCTTCTTCCAAAAATGGACCAATTGGGCCATTAGAGTTCCTGGCAAAAAATTGGGCATAAACACAGGTCTGGGGAAAAAAATTTAACCAGAAAAACCAGGTATAAACATAGAAAACCCAGGTAAATTTATTAAACCCCTAAATAATTTCATAATTATACACCACATATTTCAGCCAGGAATTTTGCCTAGAAAGCACTATTCTCTGAAATTCTCTACTTTTATTATTATTTAAGACTCAATACTCTTATTTCTTGCTTACTTAACTATCCTAACCCCCACTTGCAGCATAGTTGGCTGGGTTAAGATTATCCGAGTTAATCTGGGATGCACTTAACCAATTTCAAATTGGCTGATCTAAACAACAGAGAAAATCCAAGGCCCCCCGTCCTGACAGCTAGGATAGCGGATGTCGCCGTGCACTCCTTGTTAGAGAGGTCACCGGGTTTACAGATTGCCACCGTTTCCTTCTCACCTTTCGCGATTAGTCGTCACTTTTGGCGTTCTTTTGAGACAGCTCTTGGGTAATCCGGTTACCTACACACAAGAAGCCGATCTTCCTTATTCCATACACCACAATGCTTTACTCGTGTTGAAATTCATCCCTTCCATCATACTAATACGCAACCTTAATGATGAACGCTGTGACCGTCCCTATCACGAAGTCCTACAATACAATACATTCATTGGTGAATGTCATAATTATCAATGATGATGTCAACTTACCAAATCGGCAATACTCGCCCGGGATATTAATCTATTACTTACGTTTGACCAAACTTCCTTGTAGACCTTGTCATTGACTTGATCCCAATGAGAAACTAAGCCTGCTCTGGAGGATGCAAAGACAACTTTGATCAATTTCTAGTCATGTGCCTCGGAATCGATTGGCCAAGTTTGCTGTTTTCTCTCTCACCTGCCTGCTTGTCCTTTATTTTCGATTACTTGTGTACAGATCATGAATTTATAACCATTGGGATAGAATTCTAAGATCGAAATCAGATATGGACATTCAATTTCATTAACGGGCATTTTTTTTTTTTTTCAAAAAAAGGACAGGTGTCTCCAAAGTTAGAAATGTCACATACTTGGATCAGTTTGCTAAAATTTTTTGCTGGATAGGTGCATATATACAATGAACAAAAAGAAAACTAGAATTACCTAGGAGCGTTTTCTGAATCGATTCCCCAATAGTCTGGTTAAGCTCTTTCAAACGATGTTGGTTATTCGAATGGGAGAAGGTCTCATTTCCGTTAGAAATATCATTGATCACGTTTAGCTTGGATGAGAGAATTGCTTGAATCTTCGTTTGTATTGATTGATCGTGTTCTATGGTCTTGTGGTTGGCCCTGTCTCGTTGATAAGAGAGAAAAAAAACACTTGAGTTTGGTTTGTGAAAATGAAATTACATTAGTAGTTATTCTCAAATGGGGCTCACAGCGTTTGATCTGGATTTGTAATGGTATCATTGGCGGTGAATGACATTCTTGGCCTGAATAAATAAATAGTTGTTGAAGTTGGCGGTGGTTTGCCAAGTTTCTTAATGGATGTCTGGCGATGACTGGCACCCGGGGGAATGGTGGGATTTTCTTTCGGGGGTTGTTTAGTACTTGGTTATACCCGGTGGAAATAGAAAAACATCGACAACTTACTTACTAGAGGATGTCAACCAGCAACTTTCGATCAAGCGATCCACAGCGGGCATCACTTCCAGCCGATCTGACCAGTCTATCCCAAAGGTTCACTCCGCTCTTCCAAACCAGGAAACCTAGAGCCACGTCGATCTACAGTCGGCCGATCTTTCCTACCCCTAATATCTCATCTTCAAGGCACATCTCAACCTCATCTACTTCAACTGCCGTCTCAGGATCGACTACCCTTGCTTCGAATAGCTATACCGTCTCTTCTTTGGATGTCAATCTCGTTGCTTTCGAGTTACTGTTTGCTGAAGTCGTTAGATACACTCAGCAACGGGTCGACGGGATTGGCGAATTTGAGAAAAAGTTGAGGCACTGATTTACTTATAAATGTCCATTCTGTTAATTTTATTGATTAGGGGGGAATGCTAACGGTTTGGATTTTGTCAAGGTAGATTGAATATATTGGGATATCAAGTTGGCAGTCGACTTCTATCGTTGTTATCCCTGCGTGATGCCCTGTCAGGATCGCCTAACGCAATCAGTCTGAGTACCGGCAAGAGCATTAGTCTAGGTGGTGGTTCAATCAGTAGCGCTTCATCAGCTGTTCCGATCCGCTTGATACGCCTCGTGCCAGTATTAAGTTGGATTCATTCAACCCTTTGGAAAACCGTAGTGGGAAAAGCTGCAGATGTTCTGGTGAGCATCATGCGATTCTTTATATATTCTCTGTATCCGTGTTCTTATCATGGAATGGGTTTTTTTTTTGGTTTTGTATCATATCACTATCTATGGCCCTAGGAACACTCAAACGAAAACGAAGATGAGTATATGATATCTGATAACGATCTACTGATCACACGAGCAATCACCATTCCTAAAGACATGTCACAACTTAGCTGTGGAGCTTATATGGCCGGAATTGTCGAGGGTGCGTTGGATGGCCTTGGCTTTGTGAGTTTAACCTCCCTCAAAATTGATCTATTTTTTTTCAACCACAATACCTACTTCTGTTCTGTCCTAATACTGATACCATCAAATAATCCCAGCCGTCCAGAGTCACTTCGCATTCCGCTCCCTCCTCGCAATTCCCCAAACGGACAACCTTGTTAATCAAGTTTGAGAAAGCTTGCATTGACAGAGAAAAGACCTTTTCAACTTGACGATCAGTTAACATTTTTGAACCAAGTGTACTATAGAAGAAGAAGGAGAAGAAAAGTAAAAGTAAACACATATCTCTCAAACCAATCCAGGCTACCTTGAAGGCATATTCCATTTCTTTCGGTATGATCATTAAGCCATGGGTAAAGTTTCGCTTGTCTTGAAGTTGATTGTCAATTGAAAGAAAAAAAAATACAAACCTTCATTTAAATCAAAATTGGATCTACTACTTCTTTTCACACACCCAACGGGCAAGGTTATCCTTACATTATTTGCTAGTGTTTGCCCTCCAAATCTGGGGATATTTATGGGTGGCCCACTTGAGAGCAGATCTGCCGGAAAGTCCGCACACCGCTAAGTGCCCAGCGGTCCGAGGTCCTTTGCAGCAGTCACCATCCAACTGGGATTTCCTTAGGTGACCTCTGCCGCAACTCTCTCTCCCAAGCAAGGGCGAGAACATGGAGGAAGGGAAGATATCCTGTGGCTCAGGAGAGAAAACGGTTGAAAACTTTCTCATTCTCAGGCCATAGCAAACATCCTTGTGTACACTGCATCAATTATCTGCTCGGACGAGACTATCCAGGCAGTTGTCGGACATACTCCGGCCGAAGAGTTCTGCAATTCAAAACCCAGCACTTTGCAGAACTTGTTCGACAAAGTCTGTCGATGAAGAAAAGAGTCAGGAAAAGCGTTATAAGGGATGTGTCAAAATTCCAACAACGCAGGAATCAAATTGCCTTGAGAACAGTCTACCACAATATACAGCAGAGCTTACGTCCTCCTTGCCTGTACTGGGCCTTTACTATATCCCCTTGGGCACTCCTCCCCGAGGAGCGACCAATAGCATCATGAAGCGTGACAGAACACAGCTTCAAGAATATAACACTGCTCCTGGTGGAGGAGTAAAAGGATTCGACTAATCTTCACCAATCAACAAAGTTTAGCGCCTCCATCTACAAAATTCACTGCCAGCAAAATTGCCTAGGATGAAGTCATCCCAGTTAAACTGGGATGTATTCAACCAATTTAAACTTGGTTGATATCAACTGATGAAATATGAACCCCCCTTGGTTTTATATTTCATTGGTTGAGGTAAACCTACTTTAAATTGGTTGTTTGCATTCTAGTTTGACTGGGATGAGCTCAACCTAGGCAATTATGTTGGCAGTGAAAGTTGCTGTGAAATGATACCCTGCAGGAAGAAAACTTCCATTACAGTGCTTTTGAGCTGGATGGAGTGCTGGTGAAGAGACTCAAGCCTTCGTTTTATTTTACACACAGCAAATAAATTACGACTATGTAAGCCGGGTAGATTATTGGTGACGGACTGCACCCAGCATCTGACCGCTATTCCGGCTCTTCCCTTTGTTAGTGATCCGACGCCACAAAAAGAAATTGGATGGCAAAGAGATTGCTTAGGCGAATGAAGTGCATATAAAAGAAGCCAGGGTGCTTGAGTCCAATCGGTCCTCCCCCATCATCACATTCATCCAGATCACCTCTTGATAGCAAGCCACCATCGATATCAAAGAAAAACTTACATTATCCCAAGAACCTTATAACAGATAGATAGCCAGCCATACAAAATGATGAAATCAGCTTTATTAGTACTCATCACTCTCTGCGCATCATATGTGATGGCTCTGCCTAGCCCGGATCCTTCTCCAGCCAAGATCTGCGACCGAAAAAAAGAATCAGAATGTTTCCGTAAAAGATGTATCATCGCCACTTGTTGTGGTTTAGAAGCAGGTGCCAACGGACGAGCGTAGGCGTTTTTTTTCCCACTACCTTGACCCCTTTTATTTATTTATTTTGAATAACTTGAATAGCATTGGAATGTCTTACTGAAATCGCTTTTGATTTTCAGATGTCGCGCTGCATGCTCTGAGAAAGCAGGCTGTCTCGGTTGAAATCTTGGCCAGCCCAGAAGACCATACGATCGATTATCTACCGCTGAGAAGAAAACACGTGGATCTCGGCGGACAAGGCTTTACTGTTCGCTAAAAGGATCTATCCCGTCTCTCTCAATCTTGAATCCTCCCCCAACCCCAAATTGATATACGAATAGATACTGTTTTGCATGTTTGATATCGACTTGAACATTACATGAATCTTCGGAATTCATCTTGACTGTTTCTTATCAGGCGCGCATGTCTTCCATAGGAGAAAAAAAAGGGGGCCATCCCATAAAGTTTGAGAATGGTAATTGGTTGTCAAAATGAGTTCGAAATAGGTTTGGAAAGGCATAATAAGAAAGATGGGATAGTTCTGATTGAGTGCAATCGGGGTTTTTTTGAGACAAAACGTGCTGAGAGGCTTTGGATAGTGAGTGTCGCCTGTGGGCTTGGGTGTATTATCTATCATTCCTGGGACGATGACGATCGTCGGCATGTCTTCGTCTATCTCTAGACCTATCTCGGTCTCGGGCGGAGCGCTTGGGTGAGTAGTCCCGATGATCGGCTTCTCGCTCCGACCGCTTGGGTGGGGAGTCCCGGCGATCGCGTTCTCTCGCTGACTGTTTGGGTGAGTAATTTCGACGGTCACGTTCTCGCTCTGGGCGTTTAGGTGAGTAGTCCTGACGATCGCGGTCGCTCCGGCGTCGATGGTCGTCCTTAGACCGCTCTCGGTCATCAGGCCTACGAGGAGGCGAAAGACGACTACGATCGCGGTCGCCCGATGGTCGATTAGCTGAGCGTTCCCTATTACCTTCTCTCCGCTTAGATGGATACTCATTCTCAAGCGCATCGTCGGCAGACCCTCGTCGTTTGGTTTGTCGATCATCATTCGTCCTGGATCGTTCCCCAAGAGCGACTCGATTGCTTCCCTGGCCGGGAGTCTGACCCTGGTTCTTGGGGCAGTCTCTTTTCAGGTGCCCCCGTTCTCCGCAGCCAAAGCATCCCTCTTGAGATTTCTCGGCTCGTCCGGGATTCTTTTTACTCCATCCTGCATCAAACGATGTGGTGTCCTAAATATTGTTGTCAGGTAGAGGAGAAGGAAGAAGAGAAGTTTTCAATAGGGAAAATTTCATGAAGGACATGATGAAAGTGAGATTTACCTCTTTGACCAAATGTGTCCATTTAGTTCTGCTCATCTTTCCAAAATCTCGAACTTGCATGACCGCTGGTAGAATTTCCATCTTAGTAAATGTTCCCTCAGTGGGAGCTGTATAATCGTGTTTCTTATGAATATCTGAGTCCTTTGGATATGAAGATGAGCAAGATTAGATAGATGAATTCGATGATCATCGTCAGTTTGGATAGGTACGTACGGTGTAGAATGCGCCCTTGTGATGGAACTTTTGTAAGAAGACTTGTTTCCCCTTGGGCTTATCTTTTCTGGTTTGTTCAGCGAATTCCAAATCTTCTTTCAACCTTTCAGATTCGGGCATCATCCTTCTGGCTTCGAGCTCTTCTTTCTCCTTGGCGCGTCTAGATTTAGATTGAGTATAGAAACCGTTATTTTTTATACTTTTATTTTTATTTTTTTAAGGGGAAGGTGATGATTGTGAGAGAATCCAGACTCAACTGGATCAAGGCTTCTCTATCTCTTCTCAATCGGGTGAGTTCACGTAATTTCCATGCCTCAAATTCCGCCTCAGGTTCTAGTCCATCGGTATCATCGACATCCGGAAACACCTGATCGGCCTCCTCTAATAACCCCAACGAAATCGATGAGTTGAAAGGGATGGGTTGATGTATGACTAGGACACTCAACTCTCGGCTATTTCTCTGATCAGAGTCTCTTCTACCAATTTTTGACTAGCTTTTTTCCTGCTCTCTTCTTCTTCTAATCTTTTGGTTTCTAGTTCGGCTTCCGTTTCAGTTTGTTGACTGGGGATAGTGTCTCGATTTCGTCTATTGAACAAAGATGATTGAGTTTCAGGTCTTGTTGATCGGATCTAATGAATATGATGATACTGAACTTTGTGATAAATACGGGTTTATAGATTGGTAACAGTTTCTCTGAATCATCACTGTCTTCTTCTTCATCTCCGGATGATGAGGATGAATCTGATCCTGATGATTGATCATCTGAGCTTGGAGAGTCGGCTTGAGTTTTACTGGACTGTTGATAGAGAATGGTCAATGAGGAGGGATCTCTGGTTCTTGTTTGGATTGATGATGAGGATCTGACTTTTTCTCCTCCAGGCTTGATGACTCGTTTCCGGTTATGATTTCTTGTTGATGAGTCGTCTGATTCTTCTCCTTCAGCTGAGTCTGTTTCAGCTGCTGCTGCTACTGCTGGGTGTTTTTTTTTTTTTTCGTGGGTTTAGATCATTAGTTTAGATTTTTATTTAGTAAGGTGTTTTTTTTTTTTGATCGATTGACTTACCTCTCTGATCTAGTGAAGTGGTTTCAATGTTAATGATTGGGAAGACTGAGGTTGATGATGATGATGGTTTAGGTGGTTGTTTTACTTGTTGTTGTTGGTCTGAGTCTGATTCTTCGGATTCTGTTGATGACCTTTCGGTTTGATTGGTGATCGGTTTCCCTCTACGATGTATCGTCAATGGTTTGGCTGGTCTGGTGATTTTGTTCATTTTGAATTATTATTATTTTTTATTTTTTGTTTGGAGTTGAAATTATTATAGATTCTTTTGATTAGCTAATCAAGTTGGACCTTAAAATAAATTTCACCAAAAGTTTAATTTAAAAAAAAAAAAAAAAAGATGGATGGAATACTACTCATCAACACCATCAATGGGTAAGTCAATCAATCAATCAATCTCAAATAATTAATTAATCTTTAAAACTCTCTCTCTCCTTTCCCAGTTCACTCATCCTCAGATCCAGGTTCACCAACTCATCAAACTATCCACTAGCAATAACCGATGCACTCATTCATATCCTACAATCATCATCCAACAACCAAAACATTCCAGCCATCATCCATCTACCTTCGATCTCAACACTCACCTTCTCAAACCAAAAAAATCAAAACTCATCATCAGATTCAGATTCAGATTCAGATTCAAATTCAGATTCAGATTTAATCCAATCAAACCATCCTCATCAGTTACAATACCCCTTCAACGATCATCATCTTCATCATGGCTCAGTCTGCTGTAATCTGATCAAACACCATCTTTGGTTAGCCTGTATTGCAAGCTCAGATAGTACGTCCCGCTAAATAAGAAAAGCTATCATCACTCATTGACATTCTATCGTTTTATATAACCAATCAGTCGAACCGTCAATCGTCTTCGAATACTTAAACAGATTCCTAAACTTCTTATCCAACTATCTAAATCAACTTCATCCCATCAATCCACCTCAGATCCACCCAAGCCTAATCGAAGCCAATTTTGATCTGGTCCATCAACTCATTCACCTAACAGCTCCAACTTATGAAAATCCATATGGAAAAAATTGGTCTGAACCTGGCTTGATCCAAGAATTAATCCCGATCAAGACCAAGTCTCTCGTCAAATTCATCTCCGAGGCCACTGAAACCTTGTGAGTAGTACATAGCCATCATCCTACTCAACCCTCAACTAACACAATTATCTCTCCTCAGGAGCAAAGCTGGTAAAAACCAATATCGACTCAAACCTACGATTTTCTCATCCGCAATACCTTGGAGACCCACTGGATTAGAATACCCGTCAGTATGATCCCTTCCTCCCCCCCACTCAATCTTATTTACTTTTGTTGTCTGATTTGATCGAAACGATTAAAAGGAAACAAGAGATTTGGTTGGATTTGCTTGAATCCATTTCCGCCATTCTCGATCGTGACGGGCTTATCCTCAGGTTTGAAGTAGTCGGTATGGTGGATATTCAATCCAGACTATCTGGTATGCATAACATCATTTATCGATCAAAAATCCAACTTCCCGCTCAGTTTTCTCCTTGAGGAATAGGTTTACCAGACATCTCACTCAAGTTCATCGATCCCACGAAGATCGGAAGAGTAGGATTCCACAGTTGTGTGAGATATAACAAATGGGAAAAGGAGAAGATCGTATCATTTGTCCCACCTGATGGAAGGTTCCGCTTGATGAGCTACCGATCAACACCCGTCCAATCATCCACTTCTCTACCGGTGATCATCAAACCCACAGTGACAGTAGGGGAACACGGCGGTAGTTTCAAATTGTTGATTAACACTCTCGGATCCTTATCCAAGTTGGTCATTCGATGGCAACTAGGTCGGCTTGCAACTGGCATCATCTCCGAACAACTCCATTGTCGGTCTCGCGATGGCAGACGCATCGATCCTGCTTGGGAATGGGACGAATCGAGAAAAGAAATAAGGTGGTCTTTTGATGGACAGGATGCCAATTGCTGCCTGACTGGACTATGGACACATAGGTTTGTCCCAGCGATCTTCTCAAGCCACATACTTCCTCCTCCTCCTCATCCTAACCTCAGCTTGATTAGGTCTAGAGAAAACGAACCGAGTCACTCGCTCGAAATCGAATTTGAAAGCAGAATCGAATCACCCAACTTGAGTTTCCAGGGCCTGAAAGTCGACAAAATCGACATCAAACCTAACCCGAGCTTCATCGATCATCATCATCACAGCGGTACTGGTCTATCTTCATTGGCTGCTTCCTTTGGGAGCCCTGCCATTAATAAAGGCGTCAAGATGAAATTCAGGAGCGCTCAATACGAAATCAGGTGGTAGGAGTTCGTCTGTATGTATTTCCTCAATCGTCGTTGGTCTTTATGTGTGTATGAACTTGAATTTTCAAATCTTTGATTTATTTATGATCTGCTGATCTCGATTGTTATCTTGGTTGGTTTGTTTAATTTTGGACTCTTCAGAAGATTCAAGGAGTAGAATCATTCATTTGGGTTTTTATTAGAGGGCACAGTTATACATTGTGGAGTCCAGAAAACTATCAACTCTATTGGTAGGTACCCAAGCACATCAATATAATTGATGTGTGTCTACTCACAAGCAAAAGTTTAATTACAATGCATGCAAGCCTCTAATATGACTGCATTTTCAGAGAAAGGGTTCATTTTGGTGTATGTCAAGGTTGCATGCTCAAGTAAACTTTTTTTTTTTGGTTGAAGTTTCACAGCGCCAGGCCTTAACACATTTTCCTGAAGATATTGACCTTCTGGTCTAGATCAGCCTTGAGAAAGAAAGAAAAAAAAATTGTGGAAAAAAAAGCATGACCTTGGTAGAAATAATGCCAGGTCCATGCTGTTCTGCCAACATAATGAATACTTTTCTGGGATCTTTGATAGAGTCCTTCCTAGAACCTAACTTTGAAACTGTGCAGTAACCTATCCAACTACATTGAGTTGAGCCTCTGGTACAAGTTGTGTGACTGCAAGGATGGTCTCTATTCATAAGTGCTAGGCTAATCCAGAGTAGCTCCACACCTCTCTCTTCAAAGGACACCACAAACAAACTGTGTGCACAATGAGATTGATACAGCAAAAGAAGAAGAGAAAAATGATAAACTAGTAATTCACTGATGATAATGATGATGAGGATAATGGTTTCAGTCTCTAATGCAAGTCTTCAAAGTTGTGAGTGAAAAATCCCTCTCCCCTGTGCAATAAAAGAGTCAAAAAAACCCAGTCCACTTTCCTGCACTCCTCCAATGGCTTTCACCCAAATCTACACTACCCTCCTGACAAATACATCATCATGATCACACAAGCATAAATATCAAATGTATTCAGTATTAGGCAATGCATACTTAGCTCAATGTTAAGAGCATCACTCATTAATAATGAGGTTGTAGGTTCAAGTACCACAGTACACAGCCATTATCTTCACTTGTTCAATAAGTTCAGCTGACCTAAAGGCTGACTTATTTTCTTATTTTAATCAAAGCTGTATTATATCTTTTTAACACTGAGTGTTAAATCTTGTTTTGAATATAGATAATGTTTCCTTGTGCAATTTTAACCCTAGTCTCAACTAAGCACTTTTCAATTGCTCTACTCCTTCATATGATTTTCCATCCCTGAGGTACACACTATGGCTGGGCTGGAGGAGCAATGCCAGCCAACCACATTTACATCTAATATTGCATAACCAAATAAACCTTCAGAAACCCAGAACCACAACCTCAGAAATCCAATGATTCAGAAAGTTACCTCTCACCAATCTGAGAAAAAAAGGTCTCTTTCACCCAGCACTCCAAGTATTGACATTCATCCCCCATTTTGAAACATGTTTATCTGAAATTTTTCCTTCTCTGTCCAACCACTTTCTCTTTTTCTCCGTCATCAAATATCACCTTCCATCAGAATTATAGCCATTCTCTCCGCTCACATTCTCCTCTCAATTCACCATCCCAAATAATAACTCTTCTAACCCCCCTTGATTTCCTTCACTTTCAGTGATTTTTTCTAATATGTCCATCAAGGATGTGTTGATGCTCCTCCATTACCATTTCTAAATTTTATCCCATTGTTAATTTACAATGATCTCTCTTGCATTGTTCACTTAAAATGCCTTCCACATTTCTTATGCATATGCTTACATTTGTTTGTCTAGCTCAACCCCAATTTGTATATCTCTTAGCATAGTTTATTTAATCTGGCCTGTGGCCAGATTAAATAAAGTATCAAGTTTGAGCCTTTTCCACTTTTGCTAGCCTTGGCAGCTCCTTGATCCTTTTTCCCATGTTCCTGGAAAAGCCCCCTCTCTTGAACCTTAAATTCTCTCAAATTCAACATCAAAAAATCAAAAGCAAAATCAAAAAACAATTGCAATCAACACTGGGTTCACTACACAAACAGTGGTCTGGAGTGTGGAATATAATAGAAGAGCTTTGCATAGTGCTACACAAGCTGGCAGAAGAAAACAAGCTTCTACACTATGCTACAGCAGAATTTAGGGGGTTCTAGGCCTTTTTTTCCGCTAAAACTGCTGTAGCAGAAATATGCTAATTTTCAATTCAGTGCTTTATATATTCCACTATTTCTAATTGGACAGCAGCTGCATTGAGGTTAAAAATGTGCTGTGCTGAGCTCACTTTTTTTTTTTTTTTTTTTTATTTAAAAAAAAGTGAAATTTGGCCTATGACATTGCACACTATGAATCTAAGTGAAATCTCTGAGACATACTAGAAACAACTGAGTAAATCAAACACTAATACAGAAAATCTAGTGTTGTTTATAGAAGAGGCAATGACTGACAACAATTTGGGGAACACAAAACAAAGCAAAACACAAAACACAAAAAAAGAAAAAAAATAGCTGAAAAGATAAAGAAAGGGAAAGGTGCCAAGAGTTGAAATGATCAGGGAAGCAATCCGAGTCTTGAAATAATTATGCTAAAGCCTCCTCAGCTTTCCGGTTTTCAAGGACCAGGTCTAGTTGAGCCGTGCTAAATCAGATCCGGAGCCGTCTAAGATGTCTCTGCAGAGACATTCACAATCTTTGAGTCTTCGGGCAGAAGTTCATGAAATGATAGACTGTCTCCCTGGCCCCACAAAAGGGAAAAAGAGGATCAAAAATCCTGCAGATCTTAAAAAGAAAACTTTTCAGCGCGCAATGACCTGACACAAGTTGGTTGATTAATGAACTAGAAGCTATGTGAAGATCCAAAGGCAATGGAGGTTTGGGGGAAGTGTTGGCCAGTGTTGTCCAAAAGAACTTCCTGTAATTGCCACCAATTTCCAGGATTTGCGTGGAGGGGGACTCCAATGCATTTTTGGCCAATTGGTCTGCCATTTCATTGCCCAAGATGTCCCTGTGGCCCGGGCACCATGCAAAGTTAATCTTCATGTGAGTAGGGATGAGCAACAGTGCATTGTCAATTTCTTCAAACAACCCTTGACCTGGTTGGGGAGCCAAGGGGTTGGTTATCCTTTGGAGCACGCCCTGATTGTCCACCAGGATTAAGATAGAATAAGTTTCCTCTTTTGCAATCAAAAACCTGGCTAATCCAAGGGCCGCCTCACTCTTGTGATTTGAAACAAGGGTGTTGCTCCCAAACGCGTATGAACTGAACACATCCTTTACTGGGCAGACAGCTGCCCCCGCCCCCCCTTTCTCAGGATGAAAGGACCCATCACTGAAAATAACCAAAGCCTCCGGATCTGAACTATAGGAAGAAAAAATGGAATTAACGGAGACAATGGCCTCTTCCTTGGGCAATTCCAAGTGTAGGAGATTAATATCCCGGGTAGCAGAACCCCCAAAATTGAAAGATAGCTTAATCTGTTTGGGATTCATTTCCATGGCCCGTTCAACTAGCTCTTCTTCCAGCCCGCCTCTTGCTGAGTCCACAAATGTTGCTGATGAGTCCAATCTACTGTTAAGGATAAAGGATCTAATATTGTTGTTAGGTTTGATCATGACAAGTTTTCTAAAGAAGAAAGAGAAACTGGTCCTGATAGCTTTGTTCATAAAGTCCGGGACAGCAGATCTGCGCTTTATGAAGTTGCTTGACATAGACTTGAAGACGCCTAGAGTGAAAATCCCTGCAAGCCGGTTTATCTTCATTGCCAAAGCCGCAACCTTTCCCCTATTTGAGTGAGTGGCCCATAGTGATGCCCCGTAAAGAATTCTAGGGAAAAGCACACTGCGAGTCAGTTTTACTTGGTCACTCTCTTTAGCTCCCCAACAAGAATTGCCAAATATCCTTAGCTGATTAATGGTTTTTGGGCTTTCTCTTCTACAACCCGGGAATTATTGTTGAATAAGAGTTTGCCATCAAGCCAAACTCCCAACCACTTGACTTCTTGAGCTGGTGATAATGTCTGACTTCCAAAAGAGAAGTTGCCTGCAGGCACCTTCTTCTTGGTCAACCAAAGAAATTGAGCTTTGGCTTGATCAAAAATGGCTCCGTGAGCCGTTGTGGAACTACTCAAAGGGCAGAATAGAGCTTGGAAGGGATATGTATAACTACACTAGTACTAATGTAGGTTATGACAAAGGTGCTGATATAAGAGCTGCCTTCCTGACTAATGCTAAGGGGATGAGTGTAACACTAAGAATAAAATAAAAGGTGTGGCTAATTTATATCTACTCTTAGAAGACTAATACTAATGTGCTTGTTTACCACACACACCAGGTGAGAGGGATGGATAAGGGGGGATGAGATGTATAAAGTATATGTAATATAAGTATAATAAGAGGCAAGGGTTTGTAGCTTTGGAGTCAAGGTGGGTCAAGAAAGAGAGAGGGGCAATCTTCTTATATTGAATCTAAACTGATATTTATATTGATATATTTATAGGTTGATGGTGACTTCTACTATGTATGTATACTAGTTTATGGGATCTGTAATGCTGGTATATGTTGGGGGGATATTTAGTAAGTCAGGGGTCCATAAGGGAACAAGAGGGAGGAACAGGTGTCCTTATATATCTGAGAAAGAGGAGGAGCCATAAGGCTGGAGGGAGGAACAACTAGGCTATGACATGTAGCTGGTGGGAAAAAGGAAGAACATGACAGATGAGTAGTGAGAAAGTGACTTATATGAAATAGTCATGATAGTGACAGATGAGTAGTGGGAAGGTAGAATTTATGTACAGTAGATATGATGTAAGATGTTACTGAATAAAGCCTAGTCATGTGCAGTGTATGTTATGTAGTGTCTATGTATTTTATATAATATTTATTTTGTATCTTGGTTGTGTAATATATCTACTTATAATATGTACTTATTGTATTCTATAACTTGCTTTACACTGTAACTTGCTGGATTATTCTTGGTTTGCCTGTAACTCTTGAACCATGAGGAATTTGAGGGTGGTTGGAGTGAGTGACTAGGGTTAAAATGGGGTGTAGAATCTGATTATGCAATAATAATGGTGAATATGTGTAAGGTTTGGGATTTATATGTGTATATGTGTAAGTATTTGGGGTTTATGAATGATAAGTAATCTTTACAATATAGTAATGAAGTGGAATGGATCACCACACCGTTCCCCAAACCAGCAAGTGTTGACCCTCCTCCATGAGTTGCGCCCTTGATGCAACAGCCAATTTATCAGCTACCAGATGTCCAACATCATCCACGTAACCTATTGAAACTGTGTCAGAAGAGGGGTTGAAGGTTTGATTCAGCAGGGTATTTTTATAAAGGATATATAAGATCACCAAAAGGGGGGACCCATGTGGGAGGCCAAGTTCAACCGGGAAAGCCTTGGATACAAAGTAATCCAGTCAGATGGTGGTTGAGAAATTCGTAAGAAAATCAGAAATGATTAGAACTAAATACGTGGGGCATTTCAGTTTGAAGAGATAATGAATCAGCCTGGTAGGGTGGACAGAGGGGTACACCGACTTCAAATCAAGTAATAGGGCAGCAACCACGTTTCCTTCCCTCCATTTTGCCTTCACCCAATGCTCCAGAGGCTAGAGCAAACAGAGTGTCTTCTGTTCCTGAGCCTTTCCTGCCGCCAAAGTTGCCTTCAGCAAGGACTCCGGATTCCTCCGCCCATGCCGTGAGCCACCTGGCCAGGATCAGCTCAAATAACTTCCTTATTGAACCAAGAAAGGCTATTGGGCAATACACAGTGAGGTTTGTGTAATCGTGTTTCCTGTGTTTCCGGATAATGGCTGTGACCGCAACCTTCCATGAAGCAGGGAAAGTGCTTCTGGTTAGAATGTTATTGAACATGTTTGGAAATCTATCTGACAGGGGTCCAGAGAGTGACTTAAGGAGTTTGTTTGCTATTCCATCCACTCCAGGGGCCTTTTTTGGGCTGATCTGTTGAATAGCCCACATGACCTCCGCTTTAGTTACTGGGGGATAACTAACAAATCTGATGGGCAAGTCCAAATGAGTGTCAGTTAAATTGATGGGGATGTTTGTTAAAGAGGTGCCTCTAAATAACAACTCAGCTTGTTTATGTTTGTCATGGACAATTGCACCCTTGGCTCCCCTCAAGGGGAGGACCTCCCTGCTTGCTGACTTCAAGGAGAATCAGAGAACGCAGTACAAGTCACTGTCTGCTGGGTATTCTAACAATCACCTCCAGCTGTGTTGTTTCAAAAATTCAACAAGTGATAAGAAGTAGGTGTTCCATTGTCTGTAACAATCAATGGCTTCTGGGGACTTAGCTATGTGCATCCATCTTTGCGCACAGTTACAAGTCTTCAGAACAGGGTCCAGGGTCTGGCGGCACCACCATGGTTTTGCCTTGGCCTGATTTGATTGGACCCGATGTCCCAAGGATTCCTGAGTGTTACGTAGAAAAGATGTTAGTTGATCCGCCCACACATTAGTGTCTATATGGGGCTCAAAGGGTAGAGAGGATAACTTAGCCGCTAGTTTCTCCAGCTTTGTCCAATCCAGGTCTGACCAGTCAGGGTACCGCCAATGATACAAAGGGGCGGGACGGTGTACCAAGAGTTGAACATGAAGAGCTTGATGATCCAACCCAAAGTTTTTTTCAGATACCGAGGTTGCCCTAATCATCTTAGAGCCCAGAAAATTTGCCCAGAAAAGGTCAATAGTAGAACCCCTGCCTTTTATTGAGTAAAAGGTAGGGATGTGTTTTGGCGAAGCCACCCAGAAACCAAAGGTAGAGAGGGTACTCAGCAAAATTCTTGCTTCCGGCTCAGTCATCCAATTTCCCGGAGGATTCAAATGACAATGATGCAGATTGGCATCCATGGCAACAATCACCGCCTGCTGACGGGAGTAAAAAGATGTCAGACATGATTGTAATTCATTCACTGAAGAGAATGTGGATGGAGGATTGTAGAAATTAAAAATGTGGAATACTTCCCCAGATTGTGTAATCTCTACGCCAACCAGGTTTTGCAAACCCCCTTCCAGAAGCCAAATTTACTGGGAGGGAATCAATCTTCTCACGTAAATGACCGCCTTATGCCTCTTGGACCAGCAAGAGGTTGAGTGTTTGTATGCTGCAAAAAACGCCACGACTGATGTTGGGGCGGGCAGAGATCAATTGGGTTAACCCACGGTTCTTGAAGGACTAGAAAATCAAAAGAGAAAGATAAAGAAGAGTTCAAAAGACTTAGCGTGACAGATTTTGATACATGGCAATTCAGTTGAAGAAGGGATAGAGTGGAGGGGTCAAGGATAGCAGAGGACACCTTGATGTTTTGACAAAGATCATTGAGAGAGTCAGGAGAGGGAGAGGGATTTGGAGGGGGGAGTGGATCAGCTGACAGATGAGTGCCGGATGTATGGACGTGTGTTGAGTTGGTTGTATTAATCATTGAGGTGGGAAGCGTTTCTTTTCAAACCATGCCTTCTTGAAGGGGCATGCTAAATTGAATGGAGTATGATCTACGGAGGTGATTCCTTGAATCTTGTTCTTCAGGCCGTCCTTGCAGAGCACACAGGAGTTAACACCTCCAATACCATCTGGGCATTCATTTTTTGAGTGCTTTCCAGTGCATTTAGCGCAACGAGCAGACTCTTGGCACCATTTGCCAAAATGGCCCATTCTCAAGCATTTGAAGCATTGAGGGGGGCGTGGCTTGAAGCGGTTGGTCCTGTGGTAGTCATAATTCAGGAAAACACCTGATTTTTTGATTTGGTAGGCTAGATCTTTGTCAGTGAAAGATAGAACGAGAGAACCGGCCTTCTTTTCCAAGGTTTTTTTTGATCCCATCCAGCGCACACGGGCTAAGTCTGTGGCCTGGAAACAATTCTCTGAAGCTAATTGAGCCAAATTTTCAGATTTGCCAATATCAAAGGATTTGGGAACCCCGTGGGCCATGATTGAGTAAGTACTGGGAGTTGCCTCCGGATTGGGGTAGACCGCCTTAGACCAGACATGTTTTTGTCCATTAGCCACTTCTGATGGGCCCAATTTTTTGTGTAGAACAACACATTTCCGGACGGCATCACGCTCACTCCACGGGTTCTCCATCAAAACGAGCTTCAAGTTCAATCAAAGCCTTGTTAGCTTTCTGAACAAGGGCCCTGTTGGGCACGTCCTTGAGAGTCATATTAGCTGTGTTTGAGTGGATTATTACACGCTTTGGTTTCATTGAGGCAATGATATGAGCCGGGGGGGACGCGTTTGCGGCGCATGAATTGACCCCTCCAAATTCTTGGAAGTCACAGACGCAAATGTCTTGGACATGTTCTTGGGAGCGGGGTGAGCAGGGGGTCTAGAGCCGGCCTGTAGCAGATTTTTTACCTTGGAGAGACGTCTGATCATGGGATCAATCTTGGCGTTGAGCTGGTCAACTGTGGATTCCAGACGTTGCATCAATCTTTTGTTGTTCATTGAAAATTCCAGAATGAGATCCACAAATTTTGCATCCAGGAGGATGGCACCATTTGCGTCGCAAGACAAAGCATTGAGAGCCTTGGTCAACAGGATGTGCACGCTGGAGGATTGCGGTTTGTGGCGACCTAGGTCACATGGCTGACCCGGCTGCGGCTCAGCCAGCCGGAGGAGACTACATCTGTCTCCTCCAGGAAACACCTACCGTGAACTATACACATAACCAACTATACGTTCCTACACGGTTGAGGTACAGGGCGGGGTGGGAGGCAAGTATCCAAATCGTCCGCGCAAGGCGCATTGGGCTGTTGGTGTGTGTCAGCTATGTGTATGAAACACTGGCTTAATGTCTATAAAACGCCAGGTACTATAACTGTGCTGAAAGGTTATCTGAACAATAATTACTATTATTTAGTGTCCAAACTATGCACAGAGGATAACCTAAACTCATTTTTAATTGCTTATCTGGTATACAGATTAGTCAATCAGGAGAAGACTAACAGCTAACCTTATAGGTTTGGCTATCTTTTCTGTCTTTTTGAGAGATAATAAAATTGTTACAAGCAGCTGGCAAGCACTTGAGCTGATTGGCTACTGTCAGAGGTGGTAGTCTTGCAGCAACTTCTTTATAAGGAGTAGGTCAAGGTCAAAGATGGGGAGGTTCTAAGGTAACTTGATAATTAGTCCAGTAAAAAAGGTGGGTTGGATAATAAGGGGATAACACTAATCTAAAAGTAGGAGGAGAATATTCAGGGTACTTACTAATGTGGTACTGGGGAATATGCTGAGGATCCAATCCTAGGCCAGGAAATGGCCTCCTTTTATATTCTAGAGGTCTTCAGGGGAAGGTTCTAGTGTCAGCCAGCAAGATATTACATAAAATATGTAACACTTGATACTGCAAGCTGAAATAATTAATAATATTTAATTATATTATTATTTATTTTATTTTATTTTATTTATTTATTTTACTAGATTTTTTGATTATACCAGAAATTATACTCAACTGTTCCAACAATTAGTGTAATAGTCTAACAGTTAAAACAATCTTAGAAATATCTGGTTGATACATAAGGCTCTGTGTTCAAGCCACACTCATGACCACATGTAAAAATATACTAATATAATAATTTAAATCATATCTATTTTTTTATCAAAAATCCAAGGAAATTTAATTAAAGAAAATCCTTGGCAAATCAATTTTCAAACACACAATAAATGGATAAAGAACCATTTATTAGGGGGTATCAAATATGACGAAATCCACCATTAAAACCCGTTGATTAGAAATTGCCAAATCCACAATTTCTAATCAACGGGTTTTCAAAAAGGGGTAGCTAAAAACCAAACGGATTTTGAAAATGAAAAACCCTGGTTTTCCATCCAAATCCTTCATTTCCAAAATAACCCAATTAAATCACATCTCTCATCAGCTCACGCTGCACCGTTCAATCCATTTCCTCTTGTCAAACCAAGCAAACATCACACCTCACCTCAACCAATCATGCGACAAGCACCCTCTCAACACAAGCAACTATTTCAAGCGGCCAACTCTGCTGCAACAGTATTGATTTTCGACTCAGATAACGAAGACTCAGGTCTTGAAGATTTCTACCGTTATTGTCAATCAAAACTCAAGAAACGATACCTCAATGCCAGAGGCACCACTACACGATTCCATCCTTGATATGACCTTTCAATCATTCAAGAACTTCCTCAATCATGCTTCCTCCAGCTTTTTCGAATGTCGTTCCCATGTTTCCTCAATCTTCTTCAACTGATTGAGTCAAATCCAATCTTTCACAACTCCTCTCAGAATCCTCAACGAGACCCATCAGTCCAACTTGCTATTGCTATGTGCCGTCTTGGATCAAACGGAAACGGTGCTGCGGTTTTCAGACTCAAGAATCTCTTCCAAGTTGGCTATGGAACAATCAACCTTTACACATGTTGGGTGATCAAGATTCTTTATCAAATGCGCTCGCACTTGGTATCATGGCCGACTCAAGAAGAACGTATGGAATCATCTCAGGTCATGCAAGATGAAGGCTTCCCTGGATGTGTTGGCTTTGTTGATGGAACAACCATTCCACTGAGTCAAAAGCCTCTGGTGGACGGTAACCACTACTGGGATCGAAAAAAACGGTTGGATCGTTTGCATTGGTTCCACTATTTTACCAATTCTGAGCTGATGTGTTGTTTGCTTTCAAAACAGTTACTCTATTTCGGTCACTCTTGTTTGTGACATAAACAAAAAGTTCATATCGTACCTTGCAGGCTACCCAGGATCCTGTCACGATTTTTACGTCTTCTCTAATATGAAGCTTGCTCAAAATCCAGAACAATTCTTTGACCAACACCAATTCCTCCTGGCCGACTCTGCTTATTCAAGTGATCAACATACTGTTCCAGCCTACAAAGGTTCTGACTTACTTATACCTGAGAATGTGGATTTCAATTACCATCTAGCCCAATCAAGAGTACGGATTGAACATGCCATTGGTATTCTAAAGGGTCGATTTGCCAGTTTGCGAGAAATTCGATCACAAATCAGGAACCCTCGTGAGATGAAGGCAACGGTCAAGTGGATCATCACCTGCATTGTTCTGCATAATCTTCTAGCTGACCTCAAGGATCAGTGGCATGAACTTTACAATGAGGAGGAACCAGAAGCAGCCCCGGCCTTGTTGGAAAACGTTGAATCTAGTAACGATGGATTACAAGGACTGTTACGCCCCATGACGCTTGCACTCTTCAACTAAGGTGAATCAAATTCAACATTGACTTGCAGAACAATACACTTCCAGCTTTCTGACTCTTGCTTTTGATTTGGTTTCCTCGCAGTGCCAATTTTTCTTGATTTCTCTGCTTCATTACAGATCTTTGTTCTCTTCTCTTCTTGAATGCCATTCAAATCAATAACCTTTTTACACTCATCAGTGCCTTTTTGGCAAATGGTGTTGGATCAAAATACGTTTGAGCTTGCTTTTTTCTTGCACACGTAAGGGCAAACATCTCTACAGATGGGAAGTTTTCTCTGAAGTACCTTAAGAACCCGGGCGTTGATAAACGCAGGCCAAGCGCGCACGCCAACGCCAGCCCGCACGCCATTTTTTTTTGGCGTGCGGGGCCTACACGCCCTTCTTTTTTGGCGTGTAGGGTCTACACGCCAAAAAAAAGGGCGTGTGAGACCCACACGCCAAAAATGGCGTGCGGTTCCCACACGCCTTTTTTTTTGGCGTGTGGGCCCCGCACGCCAAAGAAAATTGGCGTGTGGGACCCGCACGCCAATTGTTTGGCGTGCGCTCCCACACGCCAAACGATTGGCATGTGGGAGCGCACGCCAAACAATTGGCGTGCGGGTACCACACGCCAATTATTTGGCGTGTGGGGGGATATCGCCTGCGATATCCCCTCGCTCACGTAATCGAATGGTAGGGACCATTCGATTACGTGAGCGAGCCCGCCGAGTCTGATTCCTGAAGGAATCAGACCGTCGGTCTGGTTGTTTTCAACCAGAACGACCAAGAATTCGATCAACACCCCCACTCACCGATTAAGAAAAAACAATGTGAGTAAAAAAAAAAAAAAAAAAAAAAAATCAAAAAAATCAAAAAAAAATCAAAAAAAAAAAATCAAAAAAAAAATCAAAAAAAACAAAAAAAAAAACAAAAAATGAGAAATAAAAAATGAGGAAAAAACCCCCAAAAAAACCAAAAAAATGGGTTTTTTTGGGGTTTAATTATGTGGAAAAGCCCACAGGCCCAGGGCTCCAAGACCCAACTGGCCCAAAGACAGGGCCCAATGGCCGTAAGAAGGGGCCCGCCTCTGCCCATCACCTCCCATGGGCCCACAGGCCCACTTTGATGCTCCAAAGGGGCAATAAAACATTCAAAGGGGCCATTCAAACCCCCCAGGCAGCTCAAAGGGCCCCGTATAAGCCCCAGACGTGCTCCATCCCCCCCAAAAGTGGCCCAATGGGCCCATCTCAAACACATTCATTCCCCCACATCTCTTCCATTTTTTTTTTTTAAATTTTTTTTACCATAGATAGTAACACTTGCTGACATACTCTCCCATTCATATGCTAACAGATTCCGCACAAATCACCAACTTGACTTCAACAATCAACAATGTCTTCACATCAGACCTGTGAACTAGGACGTGAGATTCATTCCTTTATTTTGTGTATAATATAAGTAGCTGGCTCACTCCCACCCACCCTCCCACCATTACACAGGTTTGGATCTCTGGGAAAAATGCACAGAGCTGGCGCGGCACCCTGCGTTGAAACCAGATGAACGTGAAAACCTGGAGAATTGGGCCTCTAAAATAAAGGCTGAATACGAGCAGTCAGACGATGAGAATGAACAGGTCTCCAGAACCCCGGCCCCGGCTAAAAACACCTTAGGCGCCACTAGGCCTGCTCCACCCCAGTCCCACCCCCGCCCTGAATTTGCAACCGACTCAATGGCATACTTATATGCACCCACTCCTGATCACCTACCTCCAGCAACCAACCCAATCCCCACCCTCAATCAATTTGAAAACCAATTCAACAAGGATGTTCAATATGGCCAGCCCAACACAACAAACCCAGCTGATGGATCCCCACGTCGAAGCGGAGAGATGCGGACAGATGTCAAAGGCCACAAGACAACCCTCAACACCTTTGGCCAGTCTTTCCTTCAAGGCGTACAAAGGGACCAAGCACTCATTGGCCAGAAGTCCTCCAAAGCCCCCAATGCGGACAGGAGACGAGAAATTAACAATCCAGCCATCCGGGACAGCTCTGAAGTGACGCAGAGGGTGAAACAGATGACTCTGAAGATGGTGCAGAAGACCAGCAAGTCCTCCAACAATTCCTTCATGGACGTCCCAAACCTACCTTCCACCAGGAGCCAGTCCATGAACCGGTGCCACAACAAACCCGATATCGCTATGACATGGTACGAATTGAAGATCCTACGGTTGAAGACCCGACAAGCAAAAAGGCGCGCCTGGACAACTCTGCTTCTTCTTCTAAAAATACAGGCCCCATGTATAATTTCTTCACCCCTCATCCCACCTATCACGAATTCATCACTGCGCAATCACTGCAAGGCCTCAGAATTCCACGGAACCCCCCTGTTGCTGGGCCATCAACAGTCAAGCCACCTACCCAAAGACCACCGGGCGAATCAATTCCTCCTCCCCCTGTCCTGACGCCTCCTTGTAAGTCACTCCCCATTGCTTATGCACACCCATCTTGTAATTAACATCCCTCCTTTGCGCACAGCTATGGGTCTATTTATCCCTGGCCCAATGCTTCCAAAAGCATTGGCAGATGATTTGAATGAAAATTTGGCGGGTGGAATTGTGTGGTCACACCGTTCAGCCGAGAAAATGATTGAAAACATAGCATTCATCCTCACACACCTCCCCTCAATGGTCACACCACATCCAACGATGCCACAGGAGTTCAGCCGAGTTGTTTGGAGGGAAGTGGATACACTTCTGAAGGCATGCAAATCTGGTAAATACTCACTTTTTTTCTCACTTGTTCATACATCACAAAGGCTGATATTTGTGTGGTATGCAGAGAGAATTCTTAACCCCACTCAACCTGGTGCTCTCTCTCTGATAACTCCTGAAGTTGTCAACATGGCACAGCTCGAGGCTTCCCAGGAGAACCGGAAGGCGCCGCTGTCCAAACGTGTCCAGACCCACACACTTGCGGCGAATCTGGCCTCATACTTCTCTCCAAGTGACCACGCTTATCTCCGGCTTAAAAGTGCTTTGCAAGACTGCTTGGCCCTTCGACACATGGAGCAACAGGGCAGTGAATGGCAGCCTCTCCCCCTGGACGAATCTTTGGTGCATACTGCCCATCTTGCATTCCAACGAACTTATGAAAACCTTGGAAGTCACGCAAAGGATGGATCAAGCCCCCAACCAAACACCTCCGGTCTCAAGGTCCTTGGTCTATACTTCACGGGGGCTATGTCAGCCTTGTGTTACATCTGCGGGCTCCAGGCACCAACAAGACCAAAGTATAAAAAGCTTGATGAGTGGTCAACATCAAATACGCGGGAGCAAATGCGGATGCTTGCTGGTCTCCTGGTTTTTGGTCCAACAACCGCCTTTGTCACTAACAAATACGGGTCCGAACGTCCGACTGCTTCAAATGCTTCGGCCTTATTGGAATTTGGAGCCAATGTTCTGAAACATAAGGTTGATAGTGGTAATACTTCAGTGATGCCTCACGGGACTTTGGATAACCTCCGATTATACTTTCTCAACTTTTTGTGCTCCATGGGATTTAACCGGATTGGTCATGATGGTTTGCCAATGGTTGATTGGAAAAAAACCCATGAAGAGTTTCACAAATGTTTTTCTATTCAAAACCTCCAAATTTTGTTTTCCCAAGATATAGAAATAGCTGTAGCCAACTACCACTTCTGATATATGTACCAGGGGTTGTTTTTTTCTTTGGTTTCCCTTTTATTTCTCATTCACATGTCCTTGAGTTGTAATTTCCACCACTGTCTTGCTCATCCACTTGAATGAAACATCAGACTTAAGTGTTTTTTGAAATATAACCCAAACAGAGTATTATTAATAGGCATCCAAGGAGTACTCATGTGGGTTTGTGGTTTCTACCTTATTGAAGGTAGGTTGTGGCCAATTCTTGATGATATATCAGCATTAAACTATAGATTATCCAGAATTGGGCTATTGGGATTCCTTAGTGGTATCATCATTATTATAGGGCATTAAGGAACAAACCCGGTTTTTCCGCGTTTACACACAGTTTTACGCAGCGGCAACCTCAAATTTGCTGCGCAGCACACCCGGTTTTCCGCTTTTAAACCCTTTTTTTGATTTTTTTTTTGCGGGCGGATTTTGATTTTTTTTCAACATTTGAAAAATGTTTAATATACTTCCAGGGGTGTAGAAATTTATGGTAATTTTTATTTCCCAAAAAAACAATGTCTTCTATTTTTTTTGCCCATTACATATCAGTTCAGGAATGTAATTCAGGCGTATATTCACCATTTGTAAGCATTTTCTAGCTGTTATCAGTAGTGTTGATAACATTTTCTCTTTCTTATACGTATTATTTGTGTGCTAATAAATTATTAACTTGCAATTATGTCTCTTGCTTTGTATTTTATTTATTTATTTTATTCATTTCATTTATTCTAGGGCATTAATAAAAAAACCCAGTTTTTCCGCATTTACACCCAGTTTTCCGCATTTACACCCAGTTGTTGGTTATTTAATAAACAACATGTAACACTCCAAAGCATCATGCAATGTACCATACCTCTGTGTATAATTGTATTTCCATTTCTTTGTCATGAAATCTGATAAGAAGTCAATTTTATAATCAGTATTTGTTTCCAATGAATTCTTCACCCTCTAAAGTGTATGAATCCATTTAAAAACTCCCTGAATATCTAGAAAAACAGATGTGAAGGTGTTTGGAAATAGATTGAGTGCAAAAATCATCAAAATCCAACCAGTGATTTAAAAAAAAAAACTGTTATTCACATTAAATTCTACACCCCTTAAAGTGCTTAGAAAAAGTTTAAAACATGTGAAAATGTTGAGAAATCCTGGAAATTAAGCTGTCAGGATTTTTTATGAAAAAACCGGCGGGATTGGCCAAAAAAAAAAAAAAACCATGGTTTTTGAGCAAAATAGAAATTACCATGAAAGTCTAAACCCCTGTAAGTATGAGAAATAAATTTAAAACTTTGAAAAATAATGGAAATCCGCCCGCAAAAAATTAAATTAAAAAAAACCGGGTGGATTGGCCAAAACAAGTAGAAGACACAGTTTTTTTGCAAATTAAAAATTACCACAAAGCTCTACACCCCTTTAAGTATAATAAATAATTTAAAATTTTGATAAATAAATAATGTTTACTGGTTTTACTTATTTAAAATGCCGCCCTCCATATTTTTGTTTTGTTTTGTTTTGTTTTGTTTATATTCCTTGTTTTGATTGTTCATTTTATTTGTTTTAAATAAAATATCAAATGAGGATGATTGGGGAGGTCACGCGCATCAAATGCCGCGCTCCACGTGCTATTTGCTTAAAAATTAACAATACAAAAAACCCGGTGTAAATGCGGCAAACCGGGTGCACTGCGCAGAAAAGTGGGTGTAAATGCGGAAAAACTGGGTTTTTTGATTAATGCCCTTATTATATTAAAGGCCCTTTTATTAATATTAATAAAATATTAACTTATCATCGCGTATGTGTCATTTGTTATTGTCACATCTTATAAGTATTATTTATTATCATAGAGTAACCTGAATTATTCATGTGTTAGTTAATCAACGTATTATTAATTTAAGTATATCATTTATTGTAAAGATTGATTGTAGTTTAATCATACTATATTATCACTCTATTATTTATTATCACAGAGTAGCCTGAATTATTCATGTGTTAGTTAATCAAGGTATTATTAATTTAAGTATATTTAAATTGGGCATTAATAAAAAAACCCGGTTTTTCCACATTTACACCCGGTTTTACGCAGCGGCGACGTCCAAATTGCTGCGCAGTACACCCGGTTTTCCGCATTTACACCCGGTTTTTTTATTTAATTTTTTGCGGGCGGATTTGCATTGTTTTTGGAGATTTTAAATTTATTTATTATACTTACAGGGGTGTAGAATTTTATAGTAATTTTTCTTTATGCAAAAAAACTATGGCTTCTATTTTTTTTGGCCAATCCACTCGGTTTTTTCATAAAAAATCCTCACAGCTTGATTTCCAGGATTTCTTTTATTCATTTCATTTAGTCCATTTATTTTGTTTAATTTAATTTACTTTTGTTTTGTTTATTTTACTTGTTTTACTTATTTATTTTATTTGTTTTAAACAAAATATTGAATGAGGATAATTGGGGAAGTTGCGTTATTCATAAATCATTTACTTGCAATTATGTCTCTTGCTTTTAATTAATTGATTAATTTTATTCATTTCATTCATTCTTATTTGTTTAATTTTATATTATTTACTTTTGTTTATTTTACTTATTTAAAATGCTGCCCTCCATATTTTTATTTTGTTTTGTTTATTTTCCTTGTTTTAATTGTTTATTTTCCTTGTTTTAAATAAAATATTTAATGAGGATGATTGGGGAGGTCACGCGCATCAAATGCCGCCCTCCACATGCTATTTGCTTAAAAATTAAAAATTACAAAAAACCGGGTGTAAATGCGGAAAACCGGGTGCACTGCGCAGCCGCAGCTGCGCAAATATCCACTAGAGATCTTGAAGGAATAATATTAAAGAATAATAAGAATGGTAAACATTAATAAGGATAATAATAATTAGTGTTACTTGCAGTAACTTGGTACCTTTAATCATTTAGGTAACAAAGAGTGAAGAGTAGTGGAAGGGGAAACACAGTCTAGCCAAGCAGCTGCTGGGCTCTTGTGAAATAACCGGGAGACTTTAGGGAGAGGAAAGGGAATCGTGGGGGTCCGCTTGACTATCACACGTATCCAATGATTATCATTGAAAAATGATAAGAAGAGGGCTGGCAGCGGTTTAGGGTCCGGGGGAACAGTGGCGGGAATATATGTGGTGCTCCCGCCCGTTCTGCTGAGGAAGACAAATGGCCGGTTATACGCATTGGCCAGAATCGGTCCCACATCCAACTTGCTCATCCATTTGTTCATGGGGACTGATCCACGTGGGTCAGTCACCTGAACACGTCCGTAAGCGCGGTCGAATTCTGAAGGCCCCCCAAGGTATCTTGTCCAATGTGCCTTGTTCTTTTCCATCTCTTCTAACACATCCTTTCGCACTTGGTACCACCCATTGGCCTTAGCGTAGGGACCCTCTGGTCTATCTGCTGCCAATGCATGTGCCACACATGCATAACCACAGTTCCCATCACCTGCAGGGTTATAAGTGGAATGCAGGTATTTTAAGATCCATGGTGGAAGCTCCGCCTGACAAGAATGATGAGAAGTTGGTTATCAGTTACAGTCAGTGCATTCCTCCTTGTCCGTGTCAAGCTTGAGTCACTCACTGCAACATCAGGGTTGGTATTCCCCTGTCTTGTTCGGCCAGCCTTGGGTGCAACCTCAGCATCTACATGCCGGTCCTATGAAACATACAATGGAATCAGACCCTGATAATCTAATGTCAAAGTTATAGTACTTACCTTGGCTGTTGGGGGTGAATGTAGCCTGGCCTCACCCTGCAACTGATCATGAGAGCTTGAGGCCTGCATCTCAATAGATGAGGAGGAATCCACTGGGGGATCTGGTTCTTCATCTGATTCCCCACCTTGTGCGTCAGAATCTGCGACTGATTCCCCATCTGTGGCATCAGATTCTTCTTCCAATGCCCCATGTGGGGCATCAGATTCTTCATCTGATTCCCCATCTGGGGAATCAGAATCTTCATCTGAAACTGCATCTGCAGAATCAGATTCTTCATCTGTTACACCATCCATACTACCATACTTGGGCTGCCACGTTTCCTTGCGCCGTGATGTTCCTGAACTCGAAGACCCCCGATTCCGTTTCCCAATAGTGAGGCTGCCAACTCGTGGGGGGTGATTCTCTTGACTGCTTAGTAAGTCCATCAGTTATCAGCCTCTTAAAAAGACATGCAATAAAGTTGCTTACGCATGAGTGTCTCCACACTGGGTAGCTCATCCAGGTCCCCAGAGGAAGAAGCTGAGGTGTCCAATGGAGCCTGCGCCCGCTTGGACTGTCGCTTACCCCCTTTTCCTTTTGATACACCGGCCTTCTGTCTTGCTTTCCTTGCCTGCGCCTTTTGGATTTGCGCTTCCACAATTTCTGCATGGGTGTCATCGCGCTTTTGAACTCGCCCACTACCCTTTCTCTTCTTCCACGGCCTTTCCAGTTTGTGTTTCACTCGGATAGGATCAGGCTCTGCAAGCGGGACCACGTGTGTGTTTGCATGGACCCTTCGTAATTTTTTCATTGTTGCTTCTAACGCCGAGGGGTGGTGGGACGCCAAGATCTCCTGCTTGAAATCCTCAAAATCGTTGTCAAAGTCGTACAGTGGTTCATCAAGAGCCTGCAATGAACATAGATGAAGATTAGCTAGGAGGGACATGAACAAGTCATACATCAGGAGGACTCACTGGACCATCAGGGTTATAGGCCAGATGCCACTGGACATGGAAATCAGAAGGCTCCACATCTCCCTTCCCCTGGACCAAACATTCAATAGTGTGCGAACACGGAATGCCCAAGCCAGCCTGGAAATTACCTTTGCATTGAAGGCTGGGATCCCCAGGCTTGGTTTTCTTCATCTTGATGAACTTGTTGTACTGAGACAAGGCCAACTTGAGCGCATGACAGGAGATTTTGCAGCTGAGGGACTTGAAGGCATTTGGTAGTCCGGTTAATCCCTTCTGTAACTCGTGTGCCAGGTTCGTGTGGGCTGTGTCAAGTTGTCGGTCCACTGCTGCAGCAATTGTAATGAAAAGTGTTGCAAAGTCGCACCTAGCCGACGTCACATAGGTTTTCAGCCAGCTGTGGGCAGATTCACATCGTGACGAAGTCAGATTTCCTAGATGGGGTGTCATTCCGGCCCACGCATTCATGAACTTCTGTCGCTCGCTCCAGACGTTCTTGTACAGGTATTCGTAGACGTTAGTTCGAGTGACTAGGTAACGTGTCAGTTGAGCCCACTTTGAGTTGCAGGTGTCCTCATTGGGGGCATGTGCGACCTCATGCCAGAGCCTCATGAATTTGGCCCATTCTTCGCCATCGCCAGCAAAGGCTTGCTTGCAGTTTGTCACAATGTTCCGATCGATGTGCCACATGCACAAGTTCGCGGTTGCATTCGGAAAGTGCTTTGAGATAGCATTACGCAGTGCCGATTCCCTGTCTGTCACAAAGACCTTTGGCGCGTGGTCAGCGTCCCATATAGATCTATGGGTATCACACAGGCACCGGAGTACAGTCAGTTTATGATGAGAATAGGTGATTAGTCAAATATACCACCCACTTCAACTTATCAAGAGCCCATGAGTAGGCCTCATTCTTCTCGTTTCGCATCAAACAAAAACCAATCGAAAAACTGTGATTGGTTGCAGTTTGGCCAACCACATGCAGCAGGGGGTAGTTGTTCAGGTTCGTCTTGTAAGTGCAGTCAATGTTGACCACATGGTGGAACCTGCGAGCAAGAAGCAACGATCCTGGGTGCGCAAACCACAAGTAAAGGAGCTTGCCGTCCGTATCGTAAACGTCCTCGTGTGTCCAATTGGATTCGTTGAGGCAACGTAGGAGGTACTCGATTGGGGTGTTGCCAGCCCTCTTCTCCGCCCTCAGTGCCTGCTTTGTGTTGTATATCGTCCGGTTGGTTACAAACCTTCCCTCACTGCTAGTAAGGAGTCTAGCGATTGCCTGGGGTTGCATTCCTAGAGACGATAAGCGAGCAACCTCAGTTTGGCCTTCGACAGAGAGCTTCTTGTGGATGACTACATGTTCCAGATCGATTGGACCATGATTGTGCTCAATCGTCTTTCGGCATCGGAGTTCCCATGGTGCATCCTTGAGTTTTACTGAAGTTGGTTTGTGGCCGGATATTTTGAAGCAGCACCCCAGTCGCTTATTCCTAGACTCTCGAAACCGGATAGCATCAACTGAGGTTTGGTCTTCCCCGGCAACTGTGCATGCAAAGTAGATGTTCTTGTCCCTCTTGGAAGCACAAACTTTCAGAGCGTAACCATGCTCGTGGGCCCATGTGGTGACAAAGTGTTTGAGATCAGTGACACATGTGAAAAGGAATTCGGGTGGTGCATCCATTGCATCTGGAAACACAAGCAGTTCAGCCAGTCTGCCTCAAGTGGGCGAATTAAGAAACTAGAAGAACTTACTGCCAACTGAATAATCATAAGATTGTACATCTTCAGATTTCATCAACACTTTATGCGGTTGATTGGCAGCGGGTAACATTGCGGGGGCCAGCGGTGAACGTCCTAAAGGATTGAGCGGGTATACTGGAAGATTGACTAGGTAAACATTAGGTCTTGGTAAGATGAAAACAAGGTGGAGAAATATTTGAAGACTCACCTTCAGCCACAGTTTGAGGGACTTGAGGGCTGAAAGTTGCAGGGGGAAACGGTTGAGGGCTGGGTGGTGCAGGGTGATACCTGCCGGGAGATGTAGGCGTGACGCTTGGGTATTTTACTGGGAGATTGTGCAGGTAAACATTAGTTCTTGGTAAGATGAAAACAAAGTGGAGAAGTATTTGAAGACTCACCTTCAGCCACAGTTTGAGGGACTTGAGGGCTGAAATTTGCTCGGGGAAATACTTGAGGGCTGGGTGATGCAGGTTGATATCCGCCGGGAGATGTAGGCATGGCCCTTGGGTATTTGACTGGGAGATTGAGTAGGTAAACATTAGTTCTTGTTAATATGAAAACAAAGTGGAGAAGTATTTGAAGACTCACCTTCAGCCACATTTTGAGGGTCTTGAGGGCTGAAATTTCCTTGGGGAAACTGTTGAGGACTTGGTTGTGCAGGTGGCCAAATTTGAGGGCTAAATGGCGCAGAGGAGGTTATTTCCCCCAGAGATGGCTGCATATCTTGCATGACGGGTATGGAAGGGACTTGATTTGTCTGCGGCGGAGCGGGCACTGATGGTTGGCCAACGGGGAAATTGTGTGAGGTTGGCAGGCCTTGGAAGTGAGTGGGTCCAAGAGTGAATGGGTTGGCCGGGTGGGACAATGGTTGGGGTCCCGGCTGCCAGTAGTTTGAGATTTGTGGTGCTTGATGGGATTGCGGAAACGGATGGGATGGTGGGGCTTGAGTTATATGAGGTGGTGCGTAGAGGGCTGGCTGAGCCAGATAGGATGGTTGGGCTGGATCAAGCTGATAGGTAGAGGCTGGAGGTCGATTGTGATAGTGGGTGAATTGAGGCAATTGTACCTCATATGGGCGGAACACAGGCTGCGCTACTGGGTGGGCTGGGGGCCCAGGGTTTGGCTGGATTGCCAGTCTGTAGTTGTTGTCATTGAAGCTGTAGGTGGCTGGGTGGGCTGAGGGGACAGTAAGGGGCTGGGGGGCTTGGCCATATTGGTTGCTTGGGTAGCCATAGTTTGTTGCTAGGTGGCCTGATTGATTGATTGGAGCTGCAGGTTGGCCAAGCACGTGTGGATTTCCATACGCAGAGGTTTGATTTTGATACATGTTGCCAAGTGGGGCGTGCGGGTGATGGTTGGGGTCAACCTCATAGAATCCGTATGGGCGTGGAGGCTGATTGGTTGCGGAGTTGTAATCACCGGTGTGTGACATCTTTTGCTGCTGATTTGGTGATTTGTGCGGAATCTGTTTGCATTTGAATGGGAGAGTTTGTCAGCACGTGTTACTATATTTACGGTGAAAAAAAAATGGAAATAGGAAGAGATGTGTTTGAGATGGGCCACTTTTGGGGGGGATGGTGTGCGTCTGGGGCTTATACGGGGCCCTTTGAGCTGCCTGGGGGGTTTGAATGGCCCCTTTGAATGTTTTATTGCCCCTTTGGAGCATCAAAGTGGGCGTGTGGGCCCACTGGAGGTGATGGGCAGAGGCGGGCCCCTTCTTATGGCCATTGGGCCCTGTCATTGGGCCAGTTGGGTCTTGGAGAGGGCCCTGGGCCTGTGGGCTATTTCTCTCCCACAAAATTAAACCCCAAAATATCCCTTTATTTTGGTTTTTTTGGGGTTTTTTTCTCATTTTTTGGTTTCTCATCTTTTGTTTTTTTCCTCATTTTTTTTTTTTTTTTTTTTTGATTTTTTTGATTTTTTGATTTTTTTTTTTTTTTTTTTTTTTGATTTTTTTTTTTTTTTTTTTTTTTTTTTTTTTTTTTTTTTTTTTTTTTTTTTTTTTTTTTTTTTTTTTTTTTTTTTTTTTTTTTTTTTTTTTTTTTTTTTCGGATTTTCAGACTCACCGCTTTGGTTGATCGAGTCGGAGAGCGGGGTTTGTTGTGGTTCTGGTTGAAAAAACCAGGACCATAAGCGAGCCCCAGTCCGGAAACAGACTCGGGCTCGCTCACGTAATCGAATGGCCCCTGCCATTCGATTACGTGAGCGGGGGGTGTGTATATCCCATACACATAATACATACATGTATTATGTGTATGGGGATACACACCCCCCGCTCACGTAATCGAATGGCAGGGGCCATTCGATTACGTGAGCGTGTGGGCCCCGCACGCCAAACAATTGGCGTGCGGGTCCCACACGCCAATTTTCTTTGGCGTGCGGGGCCCACACGCCAAAAAAAAAAGGCGTGTGGGAACCGCACACCATTTTTGGCGTGTGGGTCTCACACGCCCTTTTTTTTTGGCGTGTAGACCCTACACGCCAAAAAAAAAGGGCGTGTGGGCCCCGCACGCCAAAAAAAAATGGCGTGCGGGCTGGCGTTGGCGTGCGCGCTTGGCGTGCGTCTATCAACGCCCTAAGAACCCCCACCATCTCATCAGGTAATCTTATCAGGTAAAGTAGTATCTTTACAATACTCAAACCAAACTAAAACTGACCAGGTCCTTTGCTTCTAGGACCCAACCATACATATTCCAGGCTTGCTTTGGATTTGTTTGGGTGTAAACCAAGGCTCTAAAAATTTCTGACTGCTGTCGACGAACTGATGGCCAACCTATGGACCAAGTTGGTTCATCAGGCCAAGGTACCTGAGCTAGCTGAAATCACCCCTTGTCAGGACGATATCAAACGTGCCAACCATTGTGAGGGCTTTGATTGTGGCACCATGGACAACTTTCAACTCATCAACATTGCAGAATACAAACATGATGAATTTTTTGCCAATGAACCCCTGAACCAGAACAAGGCTTATGTATCAGGTGCCAAGATCCACCCTTGGCACCTGATACATCTCATACTGCACTAGCCCATCTGAGTGGCACCCCTTATCTATTTCCGGACCTCGTGTGCCTCTCAACCTGGTTGGTTTCAAAAACTCCTGCCCTGCTCTTGGCTTGGCTGCCCCGGCCTGCTTGAAACAAATGTGGGTAGTCTCTAACTTGGCTCCGGTTTGATGCCTCTTCCTCCTCCTGATTGTCCCATGAATTGAATGCTAACATACATTCAATCTGCAAAATTTCTTTCATGATCCCACCTCTTCACAGTAACATCCCTCAACCCCTAGATCAATCACTCGCTTGTTTTGCTCCTCCTGAGCCCCTACAACCTCTCAAGGTAAGTAGGGGCTCTGTGTTTTCTTTGTTTTGATGGGGTCTGTCTTCCTTGCTTGATCGGGTCGCCGATCAAGCAAGGAAGACAACTGACATTTTTTTTTTCATCCAGGCTCGAGACCGACGGAGCCTGGACGCTATCCAGCGCTGCGATCAAACGATCGCTCCTCCTGAGCCCCTACAACCTCTCAAGGTAAGTAGGGGCTCTGTGTTTTCGTTGTTTTGATGGGTTCTGTCTTCCTTGCTTGATTGGGTCGCCGATCAAGCAAGGAAGACTTCTGAAATGTTTTTTTTGCATCCAGGCTCGAAACCGACGGAGCCTGGAAGCTTTCTAGCGCTGCGATCAAACGATCTCTCCTCCTGAGCCCCTACAACCTCTCAAGGTAAGTAGGGGCTCTGTGTTTTTGTTTTTTTGGATGGGGTCTGTCTTCCTTGCTTGATCGGGCTGCCGATCAAGCAAGGAAGACAACTGACATGTTTTTTTTCATCCAGGCTTGAGACCGACGGAGCCTGGACGCTATCCAGCGCTGCGATCAAACAATCACTCCTCCTGAGCCCCTACAACCTCTCAAGGTAAGTAGGGGCTCTGTGTTTTCGTTGTTTTGATGGGGTCTGTCTTCCTTGCTTGATCGGGTCGCCGATCAAGCAAGGAAGACAACTGACATTTTTTTTTTCATCCAGGCTCGAGACCGACGGAGCCTGGACGCTATCCAGCGCTGCGATCAAACGATCGCTCCTCCTGAGCCCCTACAACCTCTCAAGGTAAGTAGGGGCTCTGTTTTTTCGTTGTTTTGATGGGGTCTGTCTTCCTTGCTTGATTGGGTCGCCGATCAAGCAAGGAAGACTTCTGAAATGTTTTTTTTTTCATCCAGGCTCGAAACCAACGGAGCCTGGAAGCTTTCTAGCGCTGCGATCAAACGATCTCTCCTCCTGAGCCCCTACAACCTCTCAAGGTAAGTAGGGGCTCTGTGTTTTTGTTTTTTGGATGGGGTCTGTCTTCCTTGCTTGATCGGGTTGCCGATCAAGCAAGGAAGACAACTGACATGTTTTTTTTCATCCAGGATCGAAACCGACGGAGCCTGGACGCTATCCAGCGCTGCAATCAAACGATCGCTCCTCCTGAGCCCCTACAACCTCTCAAGGTAAGTAGGGGCTCTGTGTTTTCGTTGTTTTGATGGGGTCTGTCTTCCTTGCTTGATCGGGTCGCCGATCAAGCAAGGAAGACAACTGACATTTTTTTTTTCATCCAGGCTCGAGACCGACGGAGCCTGGACGCTATCCAGCGCTGCAATCAAACAATTGCTCCTCCTGAGCCCCTACAACCTCTCAAGGTAAGTAGGGGCTCTGGGTTTTTGTTGTTTTGATGGGGTCTGTCTTCCTTGCTTGATCGGGTCGCCGATCAAGCAAGGAAGACAACTGACATGTTTTTTTTCATCCAGGCTCGAAACCGACGGAGCCTGGACGCTTCCTTGCGCTGCGATCAAACAATCCCTCATCCTGAGCCCCTACAACCTCTCAAGGTAAGTAGGGGCTGTCATGGTAATTGTATGAGTAATCATTTTTGAACTGACTTGGACTCATCCAATTTTTATTAGCCCTTACCTCCCCAAAATGTCACAAGATTTGCCAAACCTCAGCAAGAAACCACGCCTCACAACCATTAATTGGATTAAACACCAGGAATCTTTGGCCGCTGAACCCAACCAACCACAAGTACCCTTGCCCAGCCCCTCCCCAATCCAAGCTGATGTGCCGCTGACTGTTCAAAGATCAAGTACGAACTGTAACGTCCATTGGTGGTGTGCTATTCCTCTTGATCTAGAACAGTCACAGCACATTAGTGAGGAGCAAGGAGGGGATGATTCTCACCACGAGGACCCGCCGTCACTTTCTGTTTCAACGTACAATTTGGATTCAGACAGCCCCTCCTCAGACGCTGGCTCTACCAAAAATGAAAGTAGTGACAAGGACTCAGAATCATCCAACTCCTTGAAGAAAGTCAAACTCAGCCGTCAACCTCGCCCACCTACATGCAACGAACACTCCAATCCCAATCCCAACGTGCCTCCTAACATGTCTCAGATGGAATCCAAGTGTTGCGTAATTTGTCAAATCTATCGCCGATGTGATCACTATCGAGAACAAGATATAGGTGGAAGCAAAGGGTTCAATGAAGCAGAAGGTTCTTGTCTGGCTCCGCAATCACATCTCAGTAAAAATCAAAGGAAGCGGAAAAAGTACAAAGCCGCCACTCGATCTCATCGCCGTCAAAGGGCCAATGTACATCTTGCTGGCCAGTCCCATATTCCAGTCCACATCTCCAACCCCAATCCAAATGCCAACATCCGATTCTTCAACAAGTCCTTTATCTGCTGGGCCAATGGAGCTCGTAAGAACGTTATTGCTGTGGTAAAGTTCCGACCATTCTCAACCATGGATGCAAAACTCAAAGAACAATACCAAAATCTCAGCCAACATCTCATCCAGCAGGCCAAATTCCAAAATTCCAATAAATCCAACGGACCAGCATACTCAGGTGAAATGTACAGTCTGGGATGGCGAAAAGGTTACGAGGCACAATCCCAAATTGGTATAACAGGCATTTCTTCCAAAGTTGCTACAGATCGACATGGTTATGAAGCGCTTCAAAAGGATGTTCCACAAATAGATAAGTTTCTTGGCCGGTGCTTCCGATCTGTATCCAAACCCCTATTCCGTGAGGTCCAGAAACAACACATTCGACTCAAAGCCCCTGGACTAGCTCCCCAATATTCAGCCCACCGCAAAGGATTCACCTCACACCTGTCGTTTACCCTTGGCCAGTTTGCAAACACGCCACACCAAGACACCGATTCTTCACCCTTCAGCTTTGTCCTATGGATTCCCATTGAGAAACACACTGGGAAGCTAGTTGAGAATAATCTTCAAGTCACTGGAGGTGAATTTGTGTTTCCAGACGATTCTTGTGGCATCAACTTTGCAGGATTTGATGGTATAGTTGAGTGTGCATGGAAAGCCACTTCTTATTCTCACCTGACTCTTCCCTCAAAAACTGCTCCCAACTCTTCACATACACAAATGGGGTTGTCTTGCCAACTGCCCAAGAAAACCCAAAAAGACATTCAGCTTATTAGAGATGGTCACTATATTAATAATCCAAATAAAAGCAACTGGACTATTAGAGATATGGATGCTATTTTAGATAACTCTTTGAAATATAATCGATAGTTTGCTTTTTTTTATTTTCTTTCTAACGTGTAACATGCAATGTTTCAAATGATTTGTTGGGTGCGAACAAAGCCAAAAAAGGTGGACTATTTGAATAAATTTGCCAAGCGTTCAATCTCTTCTGTACTCTTCCCATGAGCTACACACTGAGTCACCAGGTCATACTTCTTACCGATGTGCTCCTGACAAGCCAAATGTTCCATCTTGGCCATCTCAAACCTTCTGTCCTTATCCTTCTCCTCCCTTTCCCAGTCTAATTTCCTCTCGTCTAATTTTATTCCTTGATCCCACTTCTTTTCCTCTAATTTAACTCCATGTTCCCACTTCTTCTCCTCAAGTTCAATTGAGTGGTTGAATTTCCTTTCCTCCAACTCGACCCCCTTATTATCGTTGTTGACCTGTCGTTCAAACTTCAACATCTCAAAACTGAGGGTGTCTCGAGCCACTTGTGACTTTCCTAATAAAGAATAAGTTGAAGAAGCATGTCAGTTAATAAAATTGGAACAAGGATTACATCTCCAACTGGCCTTCATCCCTCTTCAACGCATACTCTTCATATTGAGAAAAAGGATTGGGTGTGCTGGGCCCTGAGGTTGATCGGCTCTTAGGATTGATATTGGCACTGTTGGATGCCCTTTGCTTGTCCTTGGGTGTTTGAGTTGGCAACGGTTTACTTGAATTTGCAGGAGAATCCAATGCAGCGTTGTTAGGTGTCAAAGTGGTGCATGATTTGTTTTTCTTCTTCTTGCAGGGTGACTGAGTATCTTCTCGAGCATCAGATGGACAGTAATCCTCTGAATCACTTGTGTCAAGGGCCCTTTCTTGGGCAGTGAGGGAATCCACAGCCCTTTGATAGCGCTTAGATGATTTAACCATTCCACTAGGACAAATACTTGCTTCCTGTCCTTGCTAATGTCAAACATGGGAAGAAATGGGGCTTTAGCTAATCAATCGAACAAAAGTGATTAATTGATCCAATAACAAACCAGGATTGCCGCTTCATTTTCATCTGACGGATTGTCACAAACACTGGCTGGTCCAACTCTTTCCTAAATTATTTAGTGGCAAGGTCAATCGTTTGAAGAAGAAATGGCATAAGTGATAAAAAGAAATTCAAACACACCTCTTCACCGTCCCTGCCTCCTTCAGACCTATTCTCACCAGTTTCTAAAGGTTCCAAGATTGCTGACTGAGTCATCACGTATAAACAATATTGAATATATTAGCAATTATCAAAAAAGACAATGAAACAACTGATCGATCTTACAACTGGAGCCCTAGAGTTATTGGAATCCACAGATACATTATCTGAGTCATCTTTATCAACATTTTCGTCCAAGTTGATGGCCTCGGGACCAGAAGAGTCAGAGCTCTCATCACCGTTTTGGGCATCGACTTTGTACAAGGGCGTCACAAACGGTTTCTTACCCATCAGCTGATGCATAGAATGGAAATGTGGACACATTTTTCAAGCTTCTCGTCAATGGTGACAATTCCTGCCGAGCGGTCTTCATCGGTGAGTCCAAAGCCAGTGGAGAGGGATTGGGTATGTGTTTTCTTGTACTTGTCCTTGTAGCTGTTAAAACGATCTTTCATCTGCCTGGCCGTTAGTTTGATTTGTGAAAGGGATTGATTTCTCAGATTGATTGCCATAAGCTCGAATCCATTAATCTTCCCTTTGGCTGGCCTTCCAACCGCCGGTGCCTTACCAGTTCCAAAGCACAAATCGTAATTCTTTTGGATTTTGAGCCAGTCGATGATTATGAGGAAGTCGTCCTTCTTTAGGTGAGAAGAAGTTTTTCCGGTTGTATCATCGTCAGAGACATGTTGTGCTCGCTTCTTGATGGGTTTCTTCCTGCTTGCTGACGTCTTTGGTATCACTTTTCCTTTTCCAGTGATGAATTTATTCGTTTTTTTGATAGGCATCGTTCTGGGATCAGGGAATGATCGATTAATGTTTTTTCTGCAATCAAGTTTATAATTGACTAAACTTACCAAATTTTGAGGAAAACTGAAGAACAAGTTTGGGTTTGTGACTGGGTGGAGTTGTATTGGCAATGATTTACTGTTGGTGGGGGTTGAATCGTGGAGGATTATTGATTGTATTGGGAGTTTTATTGGCAACGATTTATTTTTGGTTGGGGTTGAAACGTGGAGGATTATTGATTGTATTGGGGTTGTATATTGCAAGTTTGTATCCTGAGTTGTGATTGGTTGAAATGTGGGGGATCGTGGTTTTTGTAATTATATTGGGGTTTTTGTTGTTGATACTTGACACGTCTAGTGCAAATAATGGCATTATTTGGAGTTTTTATCCACTGGTTTCATAATCGTGGATTTCGTGAAACCCGTTGATTAGATAATCGTGGATTTGGTCATATTTGATACCCCCTATTGGTATAGTTTTTTCCTTGAAAATCCTGGAAAATCCCAACATAACCCATAGTAATATATACTATAAGATTACATATGTATTTAATTACATAACTTATGTAGTATGTATTAATTACATAAGTACATGTGATTTTAAATTAATGATCACTCAGGGCAAGCACTTTTTCAAGCTCTGGTCCCTAGAAAATTTATTCCCAAGTAATACTTAGTGAAATAAGTATTCATTGCTGAAATAATTATTTCCCACTAAGTAATTTATTGTGAAATGATTATGGGGTCTCCTGTAAGTAAGGAGGACTGGCCTTTACCATTTATATACTATCTTATAGTTAAAAATTCCTCAACAAATCTCCCCCCCAATAAATTAAACATTCTTTAATTTACTTGGAAGAACCGTGTATCAATCTGGTTAGCCCTTCTGAGTTATAAATCCCTCAATATAAGTTTTGCCAGCAGGGTAATAACCTGTTATTTTGTGCTACTTAGTGTTTTTAAAACACTTAAGTAATTATTGTTATTGTTATTTGCTTTATTACACTATTTAAAGTGTAAGGTATTTTTTTAGTCCTTACTGTACACGCCACAATAAGTGGAGTAGAGTACAGAAATCTGACATCTAGAATGTTGTTGTATATTCTGCTCTAATGTATTACAATTCAAATGCACTATGATGCAATGGGAATTGGATTGAATTGAGCACAGTATTGTCTATTTCCCCATGACCTCATGACATGTATGTATAACCAATCACATCATGGGACAATTCATTTAATAGAACAATACTGGGAAATTACCACGCACTTAGGTAATTTCTTTCTTATAAGAATAATCTTATTTATTATTATATTTATGCAAATAAGCTTATTGTCTCTCAGCTTTTATGACAATAATTTCTAATCCATAATTTATCCTTTTTATTCCCTTTTTCTTAAAGTATCTTTATTATATGATAAAGTACTAGAAGGAGTAGGAATTTAGTGGTGGTTTGAGTGAGCTACCCCACTTAATTTTACATTATGAGTTGATTGATGTATTAATATTTCATGATATATTATTATTTACAGTAGTAATACATTAATTTTGTTGTATTTTATAGTTTAGTCAGTTCTTAGGATACTCTGGAGTATCTCTAGGGCTGACAGTGTGGGTCGGGGGGGGGGGGGGGGGTTGGGAGGGTCCATGTGGTGGCCCAGAGGGGGGGAGGAAGAACTTTTCTGAGGGCGTTGATAAACGCACGCCAAAGGCGCACGCCAACGCCCACCCGCACGCCAATTTTTTTTGGCGTGCGGGGCCTACACGCCAAAATAAATTGGCGTGTAGGGTCTACACGCCAAAAAATTGGCGTGTAGGCCCCGCACACCAAAAGAAATTGGCGTGCGGGTCCACATGCCAAAGAAATTGGCGTGCGGGTCCACACGCCAATTTTTTGGCGTGTGGGAAACCTCGTCGGTCAGGAGGAACTCCTCCTGGCCGACGAGCAAGCTTATGAGGTTCCAGATCAATTCTAGGAGGCCCGCAGAACTTGAGGGGAGAACTTATGTATAACTTTTTGGGCGAAACAGGGTGGGATTTACTTGCTAACCAACCACCATCTCACCTGGAGCCCACCAATTCCACATGGGTCTCAATTCTTCAAAACTATCCAGATCAACTGCAACTGCCCTGGCTCAAAAGAATGCAAAACCATCACCAACAAAGACGGCCGCTGCCGGAGTGAGCTTTAACAAGACAAATGGTAAGTTTCTTTTGCTTTTGTTACTTGGCGTCCGTCAAAAGATTGACAGAAATGTATACAAGGCTTGAAAGCCTGCTGATAGTGATACCACCTCCTTCTTAGAAATCCAGCAAGTCGTTTTGATCCCCACCTTGGTCAGATGTTAAATAAACTAGGTCCGGTCCAAGTGCCCAAGCTATCTACGAATTTTCATCCAGTAAGTTCATCTGACTGCCCACTCTTGATATACCCCCAAAGTCAATGAGAGATCTTCCCACCCTCTTTCTCTCATGACGATATCAACCTAACATTTTTTTTTAAAAAAAAAGACAGATAATATGTTGAGGATCTTAGAAAACCGAGGAAAGACTGCATCCAATCAAACAAATAAACTAGATTTGTCTTCACCCTCGGTTCTGAATTCGACGAGAAAGGGTGAGACAAGATTGGACTTGAGGACAATCGAAGAAGTCATCAGACAATATCATATCAACCAAGGAAGTATCGATCCATCATCTTCAAACCTCGATCAGGAAAATCAACAGGAACTAGAAAAATTAATAAAAACAATTGAGCCAGAAGTTTACCAGTACTTGATACAACATTTTCATCCAATCGATAACATCAAATTGGTCAAGAATCCAAACCCAAATCAACTCGATAAACCAATCAAAATGGTATGTCCTTTCCCCACCCCCAAAAAGTTGGAAACGTTCTAACTGACAATGTCGACATGGTGGACTCATTATTGACAATTGTTTGGCAGGATTTTTGGTCTCAACCAACCAATGTATCAAAGTCAATGTAACTCATTCATGTGCTTCTCTTGTGGCATTTCTGTTCTGACCGAAGAATTGCAGGCAACGTCCAAGCTAATCATTCACTCAATCAATGCTCTACATGCTCAACCTTTTTCTATGGTACATTACCAACTGATCGAAAGCTGATCAACATTCAATAGACGACTATCCAGGTTTTACATTCTCTATTTTAAACTTATACAAGAAAAGAGCACGTCTGCCATAATTGCTCTCATTTGTTGTGTCTAAATAAGCAAAATCAATGTAGTAATAACACATTTGGCTTTTAACTGGTCTGTTCACAAAACATGATCTCCAATAACTGTACCCTTCTTAAGCAATCGAGCATCAGCTTGAATTTTAATTGGGTTTGAGGATATCTTTTCATTTGGATCACTCCCTGTACTATATCTGACAAAACAAATGACAAAGCAGTCGATAGATCTAGGCAAAGGGCTACTATGGTATCTTATAAACAGTCGCACGATTTGTTAAAGGGGCAATTGGCTTTCCAGAACAAAGATGGTACAACAAAAGAGGAGGCGAGTAATGAGAAGTTAGATTGACCCAAAGTGAGATGTAGTCTGAAAAGATCCAAGAGAGACCAACAGGTACATTCTACAAGAGGCGAATTGACAAATCAGTAAGTGATGGCATCAAAATCATCTTGGTCAGCTCAACAAATTAGAACTCGCCTGGAGTTTGAACCTGACTGCTGATCAAGTAATGGGATAAAGCAAACACCCGCTGAAAGGGAAAAGGTTACGTTAGGTTATGAGTAGCAGAACATGATGAACTAACTGATGGAGAGGAAATGGTACACACAGGGTAGGCGAGCCGGATCTTTCAGTCTCAACATTAAAACAAACATATGGGGAATTTACAATTCAGATTCAAGATATTCAGTACACTCATATCTTGACTCTATGTATGATCAAAATCAAAATCCCATATTCTGACAATTTGGTTCTGAAAAAGGCCCTACAAATAAACCTGCTACTGCTGCTCGACATACTAAGGACTTTGGTGAGAAACTGTTGAGAACCCAGTTTGTCGGCGTTCAAGTTCCTGCAGGCTCAATTTGGAAAGCCAAAGGTAAGCGATTTGCCAACCATCTGAAGGTTTGGCCATACCAGCGTCATGAAACGGTGACACTTGGACAGAAGCATCTGAAAGTTTACCCATCAAATCTCCAAAAAGAATCGATCATCTCCGCTATCAATGAATATGTCCCGTCCTTGATTGAGAAATATACCGTCCAAGATATGCCTGACCCATGTCTAGCCTTAAGTCTACCCAATGAGGTACACTACGGAAGCAATCTCTACGCGCTTCAAAGGATGTACGAATCGCCATTTGAGTTGGATATCTACTTTGACGGTGACGGCGCGCCTCGGATCAATTCGGCAGCTTTATCAGCTGGATTGCTAGCCGCCTCCACTGCGTTTGATGAGCGCTTCAAGGCTATGTTTCCCAAGATCGTCTCTGAATACTCGGCAGAGGAACAGGCTATGGCCATGAAAATGATTCCTAGTATAATTGGTGGAATCGGTTACTTTTACGGCTCATCGATTGTCGACCGTAACTTTGCTCACGAATACGACAATGATGAACTTTTATTTACTGGTTCAATAGAGCCAAAGCCAATGATTCCATGGACCCACACAATCAACACACGAGTCTGAAAAAAACAAAGGTGAAGTAGGAGGTGGTGTCAGGTATTAGGCTAAAAAAAACATTAGCAATTTTGTTGTAACGTCTGCTTACTGTACTCGCCAGAATGTAAAAGGCCAGAATGGTTGGAAATAAGAAGATCGCCAGTGTGAACAAAATTGTGCCTAGTATGAGCTGATCAAGTTGATAAGTGGCCGGTTCATTTTGTTTTCTCAATACATGATACTTCAAACCTTTTCAAAAAGTGTAAATAATCATAATCATAATACAAAATCTCGTCGGCCAGGAGGAGTTCCTCCTGGCCGACGAGGTTCCCCACACGCCAAAAAATTGGCGTGTGGACCCGCACGCCAATTTCTTTTGGCGTGTGGACCCGCACGCCAATTTCTTTTGGCGTGCGGGGCCTACACGCCAAAAATTGGCGTGTAGGCCCCGCACGCCAAAAAAAATTGGTGTGCGGGTGGGCGTTGGCGTGCGCCTTTGGCGTGCGTTTATCAACGCCCCTTTTCTGATGGGGAGAGGGAGGTGATGTAAAATTGTGTCAACACGTGAGGTGGGGTTTTTGGTGGTTGCAGACAGAAAAGTGTATTTATTTATTTATCTGATGAGCTCACATGAACTATGAAATGTGCAAGCTTTTTTTAGATTTCAAAATCACACAGGTGAAACACTTGAGTATAAGACGGCAAAAAGAATGTGGAATATGGGGAAAAGCACAGGAAAGAGCCTTGAAGCAAAATTTGGGGGAGCCAGAAGCCTGAAAGACCACTCAAAGAGCTCTTTATGAGTTCCAGGTTTCCACTTGAAGGGGTATTGATTTGGTCCAGGATTTTTTGGTAGTTTTTTCTCCAAAATGTGACTCAGGGGTGGGAGTTTTTTGTCTAAACCCCAAGGGATTTTTTTTCGTGGTTCACACAGGTGCTGTTTATACAAAGTGGGAATCCAGTGCAGTAGTTGTTTGTCCAAACTGAGAGTATGATATCAAATTTAATTTCCCCCTTGCCCTGAGCAAACCACCCATCCACTCTCATCCAACAATCAAGACAACTTCAAAAACCCACCCAACCCTAGCCTCATTTACTGAAACTCAAACCAGCTCTCCATCCCTACCTGAAAATACTCTAAACCCAGCCCTCCTCAAACTCACTGAAGAAATCCTAGTCCAAACAAAAACTGAATCAACAAACCAAATACTGGAAAACAATAAAAATACAAAGAGCTAGAAATTGATGATAAAATCATAGAATCATGTTTGAATACATTGGAAAATTAAGATCAAGAAGAAAACCAATTAAATTTCAATGTAGATATCAGTCTGAATGCTGAAATGAAAGAAAATAATGATGATGGTAATCATAAAAACTCTGAAAAATATGAAGGAATTCCTGAAGAATAAAGGGCCAAGAATGATAATCAAGATCCTCAAGTTAATGAGAATGATATCCCCACTCCTCCAAAAACAATTAATGAAGATCCTGATCTGATGATTGCTTCACTGAAAGAATGTGTGGTGAAACATGGTTTTTCAATTTCAATAAGGCAATCTGTAGCTGGAAAGAGCAAGCAATTTAAAATTTGACAGGTAAGTTTCTCATTTGAATTTTTTCTTCCACTTCAATATATTATTTCATGTGGTTCCTGATACTGGATTATGATTTCTTTTTCTTTTTTGAATGAGAGGTATTTAGGGTGTTCAAAATTGCATAAGAGTTACTTACATAAAATCACAAACTGCAATTTTGGCTGGGAGATGTCAGCATACATAAAATTTAAAATGACATCCCCCAGCCAAAATTGTAGTTTATGATTTTATGTAAATAAATCTTATGTAATTTTTGACACCCTCATTGTATTGATCTTAACTTTTGACTGCTTTCCTCTCCTCTTTGAAACTTATAGATATGGTGCTAATATTGTTTTTTTACACTTTTTGTTTCTTCTTTTCCTTTTCCTAGGGGGGACACTGCTCAAAACTCATGCAAAGGTCAACCATGTTATAAAAAAGCTTTTACCAGACTAATTGGCTGCCTGTTTTATGAAACTTTGTAATACTGGAAGAAGTCAAACCACTGGAGATTTACTTTCAAGAAACCTAGTCACAATTATCCCCCTTCCCTAGATCCTGCTGCCCAGATCAGCAATAGAAGACTCACCAAAGGAATTTGTTAAAAAATGGAGAAAATTGGAAATTCCAGCTTAGACCTAGTTCAATTCTTCAAGCCTGGACAAAAACCCACCCCAGAAAAAATATTGTTGCAAACTTTCAGCACAATTTAAACATCCAGGGAGAAAGTACAGCAAGAACTCCTTGAATGTAGCAGCCCCATTTTCCATCTGGGCAGAAATCTTTTTGAGTCCAATTTCACCACTGAAAACAAAGCTGATGTTGAAGGAACTCTCAAAGGAATTGTCTTCTGCCACTCCCAATTGGTTGAACTGCTTTCTGTCTACCTTCACCCACCTACAAAACCAAGAAGTGCAAGATGAATTTACTTAATATCACTGGTGTTTCTGGAGAAAGAATTCTTTCAGTTTTCCCTTCTGTTTCATGGTCAAATAGACTGAATCTTAATGCAACTGGGCAATTAATTCTCTAGTCAATATCCTCCAGACAAACCATATTTCTATTTCAGAAGTTTTCATTACCAATTGTGAACAAGATCTCACCAATTCTTTTCCAAACTCTTTCTCAAAACTTCCCACATGCTCTTCACCTGGAACATCCAGAAAAATCTAGTCAAAAAAACTCAAAACTCATCAAAAACAGAACTCAAGATATTGATATGATCTGCAAGGGCGTTGATAAACGCACGCCAACGCCATCCCGCACGCCACTTTTTTTTGGCGTGCGGGGCCTACACGCCAAAAAAAATTGGCGTGTAGGGTCTACACGCCAAAATAAATTGGCGTGTGAGACCCACACGCCAAAAATGGCGTGTGGTTCCCACACGCCAATTTTTTTTGGCGTGTGGGCCCCGCACGCCAATTTTTTTTGGCGTGTGGGCCCCGCACGCCAATTTTTTTGGCGTGCGGGTCCCCCCTCGCTCACGTAATCGAATGGGAGGGCCCATTCGATTACGTGAGCGGGCCGGCTGACGAGGTTGTATAACCTCGTCCGCCAGGAGGAAGTCCTCCTGGCTGACGAGGTTGTATAACCTTGTCAGCCGGGAGGACTTCCTCCCAGCTGACAAGGTTATACAACCTCGTCAGCCAGGAGGACTTCCTCCTGGCCAACGAGGTTGTATAGCCTTGTCGGCCGGGAGGACTTCCTCCTGGCCGACGAGGTTATACAACCTCGTCGGCCAGGAGGAAGTCCTCCCGGCTGGCGAGGCTATACAACCTCGTCGGCCAGGAGGACTTCCTCCTGGCTGACGAGGTTGTATAACCTCGTCGGCCGGGAGGAAGTCCTCCCGGCCGACGAGGCTATACAACCTCGTCGGCCAGGAGGACTTCCTCCTGGCTGACGAGGTTGTATAACCTCGTCAGCCGGGAGGACTTCCTCCTGGCCGACAAGGTTGTATAACCTCGTCGGCCGGGAGGAAGTCCTCCCGGCTGACGAGGTCAGCCGGCCCGCTCACATAATTGAATGGGACCTCCCATTCGATTACGTGAGCGGGATCCCCCCACACGCCAAACAATTGGCGTGTGGGAGCCGCACGCCAATTGTTTGGCGTGCGCTCCCACACGCCAATTGTTTGGCGTGTGGGAGCGCACGCCAAACAATTGGCGTGCGGGGCCCACACGCCATTTTTGGCGTGTGGGTCTCACACGCCAAATAAAATTGGCGTGTAGACCCTACACGCCACTTTTTTTTGGCGTGTAGGCCCCGCACGCCAAAAAAAATTGGCGTGCGGGTTGGCGTTGGCGTGCGCGCTTGGCGTGCGTTTATCAACGCCCGATCTGCAACTGGGGTAATTTCTGTCAGCTCAAAACTAAATCTGATTTTTGCTCCGCCTTTCCCCACTTTGCATCCAAATACAGTTCAGCTTTTGAAGAGTAATTCATAAGAAATTTCCTTCCAGTTGCAGAGAAATACACAAATTCTTGGACAAAATAATTATCTAACTTCAACAATTGTACCTCATCTAGAATTGAAGCATTTCATGCCTTCATCAAGCCTAACCTTCTTGGCTCTCATCACAACTTCACTGCTGTCATCAAGAACTAGCTATGAGAATCCCAAGAATATAGAGCTATTTCAAATTTTTTGGGTGCATCCTAGTTTAACTGGAAAGACTTCAGTCCAGCCAATTATGTGGGCAGCAATTAATCATTGTGTGATCCAGTCATTCTTTGAGAAAATAAGAATCTTGAAAAATAAAATCAACATCATGATGAATGGTACATGGTTTAAAACTGAATTATGAGCAAGCCAACATTTAGGCTGATTGAAAATCCACATCTTAAATAGGAGGGTTATCATCTAGGTTAAGTTTAGGGCAGTCAAAGTTGATTAGCACAAAACACAAAACATGTCACTCGAGAATTTCTGATAGGGAATAAGTCCCTCCGGCGAAGCCTCAGGCCAGGAGGGCTTGTTGTTTAAGTGTACAAAAACCCGTGCAACAGGCCAAGTGGCCAAGGGTAAGTCATACCGGAAAATCCCTCGAAATCTATCGTCGCTTCAAACTTCTCAGAGAGAGCCCCGAAGGGTCTCGGTCGCCCTTGGGGGGCTTCGCGCGCCTACCCACGAGGGACTTGATTTAAGCTCGTGTAGCACGGGGCTGAACGCAACAATCGATAAACACCTTGTAAAATAAACGAATGGGATTGGGGTCATACATATTTTTCAAACGGTTCGATATACTATAGTCACATAAAGTTGGAAAACTGCGTTACTAAATGTTAAAATTTGATGATAGATGACGATGGCTAGACTACAAAACCGAGGTAAGAATAGAAAGATTGAAATGACAAGTCGGTCCAAGGAAGTTGATGGGTAATTTCGAAGAATTATCCGCCAAACGCACGGAGGGCAAGTGCTGCCTCGTACTTGCGGGCTAGTTCTCGTCGATTTTACGCATGTCGACCTTGCCAAAATCCAAGGCGAGTGAAGGTGGCGGAAACGTCGGGGTTTTGGCAGAAGCCGTCAGAGCAAACATCTCTCTGAGTGCCAGAGAGTCATCATTATTCTTGCATTCGGCGATATCCGAAGGGAAAGAGCTAGTGTTCTTGAAGGCGGTTTCGTGGGGATGTTTGGAGGGGAATGCATCGAATGTAGGCGGGCGAAAGTTGGGAAAGGCTGGTGAGATCTGGTCGCAATCGATCATGTTGGCGGCCCAGCTCTCCTCTAGACGGCGAATTTCAGCCGGATCTCCAGGACCTGGGGCACCAGGAGCAGTTGTGGGAGTATGGACGATTTGAAAGACGGGGGTCATAGGATCTTGGTTAACACCCGAGGGTGAAAGTCCAAGAGATGGCTTAACCGCTGCTAGGGGAGGGATTGAGATGTTGAGGTTAGGATTTTTATGTAACCTTTTGGAACCGAATGAAGTGCCGGGAAGGGCGGAGAATACCAGCTCGGGGGTTCTTCCTTCCTCTGCAGAGCGTTTGTCAGCGTCAAGTTCTGATGTGCATCCATTCCCTTCCGATGCCGATGCTTCTCGAACGTGGAGTAATAAAACTGGTTGGGCTGCAACATCAGCCACACGAGGACCAGCGCTAGCCGGTGCCACAGGATAGCGGGGTAAACCTTGCATGGTTTGGTGTTTGTGTGTGGATAAGGCTGAAGAAACAAAAAGCACTGGAATGGCTTGGGTAGAAAGACTTGGTTTGTCGAAAAATGGTGGCCCCGTAAACTAAGGGTTGGAAGACTGATGTTCGAGGTGCCTCGGACGCGGTTTGGGAGGTGGATATGATTGAAAGACTACGATTAGATCATTTGGGAAGTAGGCGCACCGAAGTGGATGAGTTAGGACGTCGGAGTTTAGAACATCCAAGGACAGCGAGGATGGAGCAGACCTACTTTGTACTTTGATCGTCAACAGGAAGAGTCGAAGAATAGAGCGACACGGGAGAAGAGATGGTGTGCTGACTGAAGAATGAAGTGGCCAAGTCGGCAAAGTAAAGGCTTGATTGGGACAAGAGTTGGGAGTCGTCGATGCTGCAGCGTCTGTTTATAAGCACTTCCACACCTCTGGCACAAGGCTTGGCCTACTTGCTCAGGTATCTCTGACCATTACCACTGTATGCTTATGCACCTGACTGTCAACTAGTGGTATAATCAGCCTGGATAAGTTCTCAACTTTACGGAGTATTAGACGACCCCCAATGTTGGAGACTTGGAAAAAAAATGGGGTAAGTCAATCAAACTCATTTCGACAACAACTACATTCAGTTGAGTCTGGCTCACACAACGCCATGAATACGGTGATGTATGAGCATTACTCGGCAGAAGTTCGCGATGGGAGCGATATTATTCAGAATCCCAAGCAAGTTCAACCCAGGCGAAGTGAATATCTCCCCAGTGTGTTGGCTATGCCAGGCTGGATAGAGAGTTTTGGTGCAACCAAACTTAACTTAAACTTAGAGATCACTTACCAAGGCACCCGGGTAACTTAAACCTTACTGCGCTTATGTGATTTTTATTTGTGCCCAAGTCTCTCAGCTGTGCCGATTGGCCCCTGGTTGATCACAGCATAATAAAAATATATAAAATACGACCCATATCCAACATAAACCGTCCGATTTCTCCTCACCTTCAGATTGTTTGTTCCTCCGAGAAATTACATACCTATCACCTCAGGATGACTTGTGGAGAACAATGCCTCAGTGGTACGAGTCTGCATGCGGCGATCTTGCCATTCTTCATCTGCTATGAGGACTCTGGACCTGACCTCTCTTCCCTTGCCCACAGTCTTCATTCACGAAGGTAAATTCAGCTTGACACTCCGTGTACGGGGACCGGTCTGATTTCCAATTGCATGAATTCTTAACGATGAGGTTGACTAATGAATTTGTTCTTTGACCCGTTGATTTAAGGCAAACCCACTGGACTTTTATCGACGATCAATAACATTGATGTTTACATCGCCACTCCACCGGAACCGATTCCTCAGAAGGCTATCTTGATATTGCCAGATATTTTTGGAGTGCATTTGAAAAATACCCAGTTGATCGCTGACAGACTCGCAGCAGATCTCAACATTCCCACCTACCTAGTTGACTTATTCTCAGGCGATTGTGCACCTGAGCCGGGTAAGCGCGATGATTTTGTTTTCGCAAATTGGCTCAAAAACCATGGGCCAGAAAAAGTTGTTCCAATCATCGAATGCGTGATGAAGCATCTCACCCAAAAAGGAATCAACAAATTTGGCGCTGTTGGCTATTGTTTTGGTAAGCCCCCTTCCCCAAAAAGACAAGTCTAGAGTGCAGGATATCGAAAGGTTCAACTTCCGAATGCCTATAAAGGTGGAAAATATATCTTCATGACGTCGCAAAAGAACTGGATTCATGTGGGAGCCACTTGTCACCCCAGCTTGGTACAAATTCCTGACGATCTTAACAAGTTGCTCGAAACCAGTCAAGTTCCACTCTTAATCAACTCCTGTGAGGTGTAAGTAAAATATGAATCCCTTTTCCCTTAGAAAGATTGAAGCAGCTAATCGCAGGTTTGTATCAAATCAAAGCGATCAACAATTCACCACGGAAGCTCAGAAGAAAACGGATGAGATTTTGGGTGATGGCAAAGTAAGAAATTGAGTCTTAGATCTGTATACATCGATTCACATCCCTATTGATTTGCGTGACCTATTCTGGTTCATAAAGTATAAGCCTGGTTATCAACGCAACTATTATGCTGGTGCAACCCACGGTTTTGGATGTCGAGCTGACTTGGTGAGGGTCTTGTTTTTCTTCGTCTAACAGTAGAAATTGGCACTAATCGTTGACATTTTTTTTTCTGCTTTGATTCTCCAAAACAGAGCAAAGCCGCCGAAAAGGAGGCATTCGATCAAAGTTTTGTAGAAACTGTCAAATGGTTCAGAACTTATCTTTGAGACGATTCATTGTTGGTTGAAAGGGTGAAGCCTTCAAGGCATCGCTTAGACCTGTTCATTTCCAAAACATTGTGGCTCGCTTTGTCCATTGAGGACCTAAAGACTCCCCGGCAATTTGGCAGTGATTGACTAAAATTGTACACCAGCAAAACAAGTTCCAATCAAAGAAGAGATTGAATATTTATTCGAACACGATGCATGTAAATCGTAATGCTGATGAAAAGTTCGGTCTGAACATATTTTTGTGCTGATTTACATTTATTACATTTAGGAAATAGATATTAAGAAATGTACATCTAGTGATAAATGCAGAGCGGGAGACATCCAAGTGGAAGATCAAACAAATGTTTTGCTCTTCTAGTAGTTTGACCTTCCAATACCTTCCGACGACACCAGTAGGAAAAGATGGAGCGCGAATAAAATTCACAACACCTGCGGAGAAGACATTCATGATAAGATTCAGCTGTAGTTTATCTCCATTGCGGGGAAAGGAGGGAGCTTTCTCCGACGAAGAAATAATCAGAGACACTAACCCAGTCAATGAATTTCCCCCACTTCGTACTCGGCGCAACCGCTTTTTCCCTCTCCAGTGCATCCATTTCGTCTAGCTCACGCGTTCCGGTGACAAAGTCCATATGTTTGGGACTAATGAATTTAGTTCGCTTGGCAATTTTCCTATGAGGTGAAAATCAAATGAAGACGTCAGGCACTGTTTTGCGCTTGGACGCAATTGAATGTATCCTGCAGCAGAAGATGATTGCGTAAACTAACCAATAGAGGTAAAAGCCCAAGAAAATTGGAAGTGTTAAATAGCTTGCTAGAAAATTTGAAATGGACCTGTTTTGCCATAAATATAGAGATAAAACGTGTGTTTGAGTTTTTTGGTTTGCTTTTAGCTGCGGAAGAGTGTTCCGTGGAAAATATGAGGTCTGTAACTTACCAGCCGCCTTTCAAAAAGGTCTCGAAGCCACTCATTAACATAATGAGAGTAAGCATAATTACACCAATCCAGGAAGCATATGGTTGAAATGGTGCTTTGTAATGCAATGTGTCTCGATTGTAACCCTGGACCTTCATGCCTTGATAAAAAAATAGGTAAGACTAGCAAAGGGGACCGATAGCCAATGGTTTCGTTAGATGAATTGCAAGCTGATTTAAGGGAAATTTCAGTAGAAAGTATGTAACACGTACCACTAAGACTGCCCACCACGTCAAGATACCAGTCATAGCTGAGAGATTCTGGAACCATTGGAAGGCAAGACTAGCTTTGTTGTTGAGGCACATGTAGGAAAGGCCAGCTGCGCCACATGTCGCAAGCAACGCCCACATGGGCAATCCAGACCCGTTGCACTTGGAGAAGACCCGAGGTGCCATTCCGTCTTGTGAAAGCCCGAATAAAACTCGACTGCCACCGTCTACAAGTGGATAAGCAAAGGTTAGTTTATCTGCTGATTTTCTAATGAAAATTAACTCGACTGACAAAGCTTAGAGCTTGCGGCCGAAATCGCGGAAACCAGAATGACGACATTGATCAAATCAGGGAGTACAGTGATTCCAGCACTTTTGATCGCAATGACGAATGGCGAAGAGCTGGCATCACCAGTGCCCCCCAAAAGCTCTGGTGATGTGGAAGGAACCAAGAGACCGACTACAACTGTGCTTCCCAGGTAGAAGAACAAGATCCTGATCAAATAAAAAGAGTAAATCATATTAAATGAAGGAAAAATCAGTGATTTGAACACGATGTAAGAATTAAGGAAGCGTTTAAAAGTTGCAAACCGGTAAAATACTCTCTCGATTGCCTTGGGTACGGTTTTGCGAGGGTTGGCGGCTTCACCAGCTGTGATTGCGACCATTTCTGTGCCCATGTATGAGTAGCTTGCTTGTATAAATACAGTCCTGCACATTGATGCGAATCAGCGCTCATGGATCATTCACTCATACAACTACGTACAATCAAAGCACTCACCAAAAAGCTAGAAACCTGCCCGTAGCTCCCGGTATTCCATGTAGTTGGTTAAATGGTCCAGGATTAATGAAATTACTAGATGTAAAGGAAGGGGGGGGGTCAAATGATGTTTGAAAGTGTGGTTAATGAACGCTATTAAATTCCGCGTGCCTTCGACTGCAAGGAAAAGCTTACCGAAAACCAATTCTGTCGTGAGTGGTTGTTCCGCCTGTCGATGAATGGGTAAGTTAGTCGCGCACACTAAACGCGTCATATGAAGTTAAATCGTACCCAAATCAATCACTATTCCCACTATGATCAGGATAATTACAGCCACCACTTTTATCGCGGCTGATGACAGACCAGAAAAAAAGGTGTGGAGGTGTGTGCGATTAGTCACTCGATTCACGAAAATCGAAATGAAAACGACGTTTGCCACTCACCAAACGCGAATTCTGTCTGTGAGGAGGAGAGAAAGAAGCTTGCTTAGTCTAAGAGACGCGTGCGCAGAAGAGTTGATGGTTTGGGACAATTTGACTAACCTCTCCGTACCATCTCACTCCGAGGAAGTTGATGGCGCATCCGAGTACAATAAACTGGAGAAGTAATAAGACGTCAGGATGAACAGGGCCAAGTTGACTGGAAGTTTTGAACCAGCATACCAATGTCACCCAAAGTGCCTTATTCACAGGAGCTTTCCAATATTCCACCACGATCGCCGCTGCGATGACCTCGCTCGGGACAGCAATAGTCATGGAATACCTGTGGTGAAACGTCAAGTGGAAATCACAAGATCTTAATAGCCTGACCCTCGATGGATGTTAATGAGGTCAGAAATAATTTACCAGTAATTCCAGCCAACTTGATGGGTGCAAATATCATGAGGAACTAGGATTAATTCAGTTTGCCAAATTCAAATCGACTACTTGTTTGAAACGTACCAGCAAAGCCAAGTGCTGGGTCTACGAAACGACATGGATAGTGAGTAAATGAGCCAGAGACCGGGAACATTGTCACCATCTCTCCCTGTGAAATCAAAATCAAACGGAAAAGGTGAATAACTTCGATTATTCTCAATGCGCAATTATTTTGCACAAACCAAAGCTATAGTCATGGCGTAAACGACCAATCCCCTGTACCAATGAAAGAATGTCAGCTTCTTTTGTCTCTAGCGTTGAGCATTGTTTTGGTTTGCTTTGAGCTTGACTCGGTTTCTCGTCTCTTAACTCACATCACCAAGTAGCCAATCACAAGACCAAGAGGTCCACCTTTGTGCAGAGCCTCGCCCATACCTAAGAACAGCCCGGTTCCTGTAGATATTTTCAAGAAAAATATGTCAGAACTGCCATGGCAGGATCAAGTGATATTGGAAAACTCCAGATTGGATTGCTATCAAATATTTTGTCGAGAGAGACTCGCCAATGGTTCCGCCAATTGCGATCATGCTAATATGACGCTGCTCAAGGGCCCGGTGGACGGTGTTTCTCGCCAATTGCAACATCCCCGGTAGTAGACGCCACGGCGTTGACTTCCTTCGTCTCGTAAAACCCGTTGTCAGCATGCTTTTTCATTTCGGATTCGGCGTAGGAAATGTCCCGATGTTGAAAACCTTGGTTCTCGGAATCCATTATCGGATGCTTTGTGAATATAGGTCAAAAGGTTCGCCAATTGTGAAGGGTGTACAGGCAGATGAGTTAGAAAAATGAGGGAAATAAACAGACTAATCGAAATGGTTTATATAAGGCAAGGAAACTGGCTTGGGGTATGATGACACTTCTTTTATCATCGCCAACAAAGATAACGATAGGCAAGAAACGGGACATGTATTCGTATCTCTGCGACCCCTTGCTTTCGCGATGTGAACATGATGTATATTTTGTCTGTATTAATTTCTTATCTCTAGAACGTAGTCTCATCGGCTCGAGCGTCTGTCTATGAAACAGGCCGACCTCATTGCGGCCGAGGGCGACATTACCCTTGATTTCACTCGCCGGTGTGGGTGCGAGTTGCAATCGGCAGATAATGTCGCCCTTGGACGAATTCGGATTGGCCGCAGGGTATCCATTGTCGTCCGGCATAGGATCGTATAAAATGTGCGATGATATGACTGCGCGATTACCGCTCATCCACGCAATGAGATGGGATATTTTCCGTATTGATGAACTTGCGGTAAGTGTGAGGAATACACATTTTGTACGAAAGATAGGATCTCCACTGCAAATTGACGTTTGGTGACTGCACATCCACCAACTGCTTCCGGGATCACAGCTCTTGTTGTGAAACATCGTTTGGCAAAAGGAGTGGTACATAATTGTCGGACTACCCGCTAACGTACGCCGGAGTCGCCCCACAGACTCGTCATTGTTGTGTATCTCTAAAGTCGCAGTTGAAACATACTAGCACCTTGAACCAGGTCAGGGCGATGGCTGCTCTGCGATCCGAGTCGCTCTGGCACCTTTTCCCGAGCATCGGTTCCAATCAAGGTTTTCATGAGGAGTCGAGTTCCACCACTTGTATATGAGGTATTGATAAACATTAATAATAATCCGGCCTATTCCGCGAAAAAATGTACGTAAATCACCACTTCAAATCTACTCGATCAGATCATCAAGAGATAAGTCTGAACCACGATTGGCAATGTGAGAAGAGAAAAGTAACTTTAGACACGGTGAATTGAGTTGAGTGTCAGCAAGGGTAGTTTTGGGGGGCAGGAGCAGTGAGGTCGAACCTGTAGATGAAAGAGTAAGGAGGAAAACAGGATGAGAAAAAGAAAGAGCAACTGAAACACAAGAGCGGTGAACTAGACCAGGTACAAGCTTTCACAGATCTGACATGTCACATTTTCTTTCTCTCACACACGGCCTCACTTATATTTATTCTTTTGATGATTTGCACTGTTGCCCCATGAGTTTTGTTCAATGAATGGTGGTCTTTCCTTCAGTGAGATTTTTGGTTAATAAATCTGCTTGCATCTTGTCGGTTTGAAGGTACTTAAGCGGTACAAGTTTTGATTTGACATGGTCGCGGATGAAATGATATCAAAAGTTGATGTGTGGTCCCATGGTGGTAGATGGGGTTTGAGGCGATGGCGATTGCACTTTGATTGTCCGTGCACAAAGTGAGCTTGGGGATGAGATTTAATTCTTCTAGGACGTTCATGCACCACAAAAGATCTTGAGATGCGTCGGAAAGAGAGACAAAATATTTGTTAGACACTGCTGTGTCTGTGAATTCGGTGAGAAGAAAACAAGAGAGTATATATTTCTAGAAATCAGTATGTGATGATAGAAAAAGAAAACAAAAAATGAAGAAAAAGAGAATACAAGTGATGATAAGTGATAATCAGTAGCGTACCTGTGATGTCGGTGAGAAGAAAATAAGAGAGTGAGGAAAGAGAAGATTCACCGGCATCACAGGAAGGAGTCTTTTAGAGAAAAGTAAATACATGATATAAGCATATAGTATGTTGTATGCTAATATACATGCTATATGTTATAATAGCCGCCCCCTCGAAAAGACGACGACAAACGGACAAAAATTTGGCCGAAGATAGCGACAAGAAGAAAGTTAAAGCAAATAATAAAGATGAGAGTGCAGGAAAATGCTTGAAAATAAAGAAGGAAAAAAAATTGGAATAGAGAAAGAAGATAACAGAAAAACATATATATATGCGTGTAGAATAGAGACAGGGGAATAAAGAATCAGGGGAAACAAAGAAGGAAAAGAAAAAAAATCAAAAGACATCGTCCAGCGTCGTTGGTCCAAAGTGAGTAAGGCAGCCTGCGATTAACGGAAGAAGAAGAAAAAAAAAGAGTGGAGTGTTGTCATTGTAATTCACAAATCATTTGTTGGCCACATTCATGAAGCAAGATGAACAATTGCGGGGGATGTATGATTCTCGCAGCTAGCGCATACTATCCCCCTGTACTTGCCATAGTGTATGTCCACTACCCAGGAGTGGAAATTTTGAGGCTGGCTAACATCCTCTCAAAAAGCATTGGTCCCAGCGCCTTCGTCATGATATTGGCCAGCTGCTGATCCGTTGGAACCCAATTGATCGCAAGTTGATTCTTGTGAAGTTGATCGTTGACATAAAAACAATTGCGCTCGGAGTGACGGGTGCGTTTATTTGCTGAGTTATCCTTCGAAATCTTGACCGCTGTGTCGTTGTTGCACATGAGCATCGGGGTGATTGTTTCAGATGTCAAGTCAAAAAAAAGTTCTTTCAGCCAAACTGTGTGTCGTGCAGCCCAACCAAGTGCCATGAACTTGGCATGGCATGTGGATGATGCAACCGAGGGCTGGCGCTTGCTAGCCCATAGTGTTGGACAGCCAAAGAGGGTTGTGATTGATCCATGGGTTGATCTAGCAAACTCCCCGCCCCAGTTGGCGTCTATCCACGTGAGCATAGATCTTTTGTTGAGTGGTTCCAACACAAGACTTCGGCAACTGTAGGATTTCAGATAGCCAAGTATATGCTGAATAGCGCACCAGTGTTGTAGAGTGGGTGACTTGGCAAACCGCGTGAGGAATCTGACTGCAAACGCCAAGTCTGGTCGCGTCGCAACAGCAAGATAGTTAAGGGAACCAACAATGGAGAGGCAACCATTTGGGTTAATTATTTCCTCATCCGGCGCGGATGAAGTAAGAGCAGAAGTGTCTCTTATTGGTATTGACCTAGGCAAGGTAGCGGCTGTCGTGAAAGTCTTGAGGATTTTTTTGGTGAGAAATGGTTGAGATAGCACAAAATTTGATGGATTAGGTTGATTGACCTTGATTCCTACAATCATATGCAACAACTCATCCCAAGTGGTACAAAGTTTTCCTTCAAGGGTCCTGCAAAATTCAGACATGACATCATTGGAAGAGGCTGCTACAACCCTGTCATCAATGTGGATCCAAACCAAAATCTTTTGTCCACTCTGCTGCATGTGATAAAAGGAATTGCCATAGTAGCTGATCTTGAAACCAATGGACTCCATTACCTGGACAAAGTGTTTCCACCAGCAGCGCCCACCCTGTTTGGTTCCATACAAGCCCTTATTGAGCTTGAGAGATTTACCTTTGTGTTCTTCCGGCACAACCATCCCATTGGGCACTTTCACCCCAACATCCTTGTCAATGTCACCGTGAAGATAGGCTGCTGTGATGTCAAACAATTCAACGGGCCATTGGTTCAATGCCGCTACAGTGAAGAGCATGCACAAAGACACAAACGTTGCTGTGGGCGCCCAGGTGTCATGATAGTCTTGACCAACAACCTGGCTGAAACCCCGGACAATGTAACGGGCTTTATACTTTTTGATTGAACTGTCTTGATTTTGTTTGATGTCAAAAAGCCACCTGGCATCAGTCTGTTTTTGTCCTTTGTCATGAGCCGTATTGCGAGCCCGCCCGCACCAGAGCCCGCACCACATGTAGATAGTCTATCACGTAAATGTCACAGACAGGCCACTATATAGTCTGTCAGGACAAGGATCCACATCCCTTCCTCATCCTGCAATCTAAATTATAGGATCCCAAAACCCCAGAAACCCCAGAACCACAGTGCCTTCCTCTCCCCAGATCAGACCATAACATATTGCAGGATCTAACACTACGGAGACAAAGGCAAGAAACCCAAACAAACCTGACAAACAGATAACCCAAGAAACCCCAACCTCATCCGCACCCAAAAGATGGATGACGTGGAGCAACTTCGACGACAGCTTGAGGAGATGACTCAGGCAAGAGAAAATGAAAGATCCTGCAAAAAAGCGGCCAAAGCACAACGGGACCACCCCACTCCGCGGACCAAAGATTGCATGTCCCGACAAGTTCAATGGTGAGCGCAGGACAAAGGCAGAAACTTTTGCCTGACAAGTAGCAATTTACACCTCTGTCAACAGCTCCATGTTCCCAGACAACAGGACAAAGCTGTTTTTTGCCGCGTCCTAACTTACCAGACCCGCCGCCATGTGGTCCGCCGCGTACATTGACCTAATCATGGAAGGAGCGGACTTCTTGTACGCCGGGTGGACAAAAGACTTTGGAGCAATGTATTTTGACTCCAAGAAGAAAGGAAAGGCGGAACGTGCGTTACGAGCACTACAACAGACAAGGACAGTGGCCGACTACACCCACGCATTCCTCACCCATGCCACCACCACCGGATGGGAGGTCCCAACCCTCATCAGCCAATACCGACAGGGCCTAAAACGGGAAATTCAGACTGCACTGGTATTGGCCCGCACTACCTTTGCTACCGTCAACAAGGCAGCAAGCCTGGCCATGGAGCTCAACTCTGAGTTGCACGGGGCAGTGGCAACCACTGGATTGGAGAAGACCCAGCCAGACCCCAACGCCATGGACACATCTGTGATCACCGGCCGACTGTTTGACGACGAGAAGGTCTGCATGATGCGGGAGGGCCTTTGCTTCCGCTGCGGGACGCGTGGACATATTTCCCGGGAGTTTCCGAACAAGAAGGGGAAAGGACGGAAGCCCACCTCAGTCTCTGCACCCAAAGACCAGGTCCAACAGCTAGCCAATGGATTGGTGACACTTAGAGCGGAAGGACAGGCGGATAATACTGGAAAGGGACGGGCTGACAAGTCAAAAAATGGAGATGCTCAGGAATGAAGGTTGTGCCTTTCCCGAGCGTAGCGGAGTTGTCATGTAGTATTGGTGCTAGTCAGACATTACATGTAAATGAAATTGATCCCCAATGTTTCCTTTCATGCACCATCACAACTTCCAGAGCGACACCCCAAAGACCCTACCCCTTCCTATTATTCCTCATTGACTCCGGAGCAACCCACGACATTTTGAGCGAGTCGTACGCATCCCAATGGGGACTGCTTGAGGCCGCACCGGCCTCAAAACGGACCATCTTTGGATTTGACGGGTCCGCAAGCAGAGCAACCCATGAGATTGACCTAATCCTGAACAATGAACACCGCCCATCCCAATTCATAATTACAAGACTGAAAGACTCGTATGATGGGATCCTAGGGATGCCCTGGATCCGCAGGTACAAACACCAAATCAATTGGACAAGCCGTACTCTATGGAACCCCGACATTGCAGCCGCTTCGGCGGTTTTTTCTATTCCAAAAAAACCCCCAGCTGGCAAACCGGGGAAAGCTAGGAAAATAGACAAGGGGGTGTGTGCTTTGAACACAATAACGCCCCCGCAATGTGAGTTTTGTCACGCTCTGTGATGCCAAGGACTGATAACCTTCTAGCTACACAAGGTGCAAGACTCAAAATAATATGGAAAAAATTATTTTAGAGGATTTTAATCTTTTTATTAATATTAAAAGATTATAAATTTAATTGGGAGGGGCCTGCAAGCAGGGGTGTTTTGGGTGCCCTCCAAAGGTGTTCGTGATAATGCACAGGAATTTTGTAACCTTTTACACTGGGGCCTGCAAGCAGGGGTGTTTAAGTGCCCAGTAAAAATAGTGGCTAAGAAAGGGCCACAACTCCTAGTGAAACAAGACTTACTGTAGGCTTTAAGAGGAGGAGGGGGGGCTTTCTTAAGGTAAACTGGACAGCTGGAAGCGGTTGGAAAGGTGGGCTTGATGACTGGACAGAGTTGGGTTTGAGGAAAAGAGGCTTTGAAGTCTTGAGGACTGATTTACTGGGCAGGACACTAGTAAGCTGGACTGGTGGAATGCTGATGGTAAATATGATAAAGCTGGGGAATCAAAATACAGGGGGAAGAAAGGGCCTCTTAAATGCCTTTCTGGAGCCCTGATGGCGAAACACCAAGTGGTATTTTGGCTATGGGAATACTACAAGGAAGGAGTTATCCTTAGTAGAAATAAATGATGTAATTTATCAAATTATTACATGTACATGCTGTCCATAATTGATACAGTCTGTCAGTCATCTGTAGACATCATCTGAGGGCGCTTCAAGAGCTCTTAGTTTGATGTACAACATGTATTGATCACTTGATCAATAGAATAAAAAAGAAATAATCAAATTATAATACAGAATCTTATTTCTGTTTAATTTGGTTATTTCATATGTAAGGTTCTGTACCATGAGAGTTCTTGTCATACTTGCATGGAGGGCGCTTTTAAAGCTCTCCATTCAATTATTTGACAAGCAAACATCATGGGAAAAGTGTCAACATTTATTATTTTCCCGTGATTAAATAAGCTTGTCATTTAGTTTAATTGTACAAGTTCTTTTAGACTTGTTTGAAGTATTCTGATGTTTCCTTTATCCCCTGTTTCGTGTCTTTCATGTGTTATGATATTATTAACTTATACTGTATGTATTTGTATAAGTTCATAATAGTACAAAGATTATAAAACAGTGTGATATTTATGTCAAATGTTTTTTAATATTTTATTTATGTGTTTAAAGGATAATTACATAGTTTATTTGAATAATTATCCCGTATTTTGAGGACTTCTACTTATTAGAATACTCTCATATTACATATGTTTATACCTAGTAAGTATTTTAGCGCTTAGTAGGAGTATTCTTTAAGTTAATTTTATTATTAGAAGGAGTAAGTTTTCTAGGGTACTTTGGCTGAGGTACCCTAGGTTATTTTACTTGCTCTTTCAGAATATGAAATAATATTCTCACTTATCTCAAATTTTAATGAGTTATTATTTATTTTATTATTTATTTATTTATTATATTTTTTTTCTAGCATTATTACTACTTAATAATGTTTCTATTTTAAAATGTTATCTTTTTCTTATGTTTATTATAATTTATGTTGTATTATTACTTATGTAATAATGTCTCTTTCATATGTATTTTTTATTAATTAATTATTACTTTATTTATTGTTCTAGTCAGGTTGTCTCTGAACTAGTAGCAAGCTGACATTCCCTACCTTTAAGATGATTCTTCTAAGAATTAAAGTTTTTGTTCCTCCTGATCATTTTCTCCTTGAAACTCTAAAGTTCCTCAAGTGTATAGGACCATCAGGTATATTATTTTCAGGTAACCATTCATCTTTGTCCGCAGAAGTGTTTTTATATCTAACAAGGTGAAGTCTGGTATCTTTGCCATTAATTCTTTCTTTCTTTTCTTTAAGTATTTTCAATACTTTAAGTTTATTGTTAGCCTCAGGTTCTGCTAACAAAGGTATAGGTTCTTGTACCACTATTGGCTCTTCACTGTTTCTCTGATTAAAAGGTTTCACCAAACTTACTGGGAAAACTGGGTGTTTTCTGGACAGTTCTTCACTTAATATCACTTCCACAGCATTTTTACCATGCAGTTGTTTAATAGTGAAAGGGCCTACAAAAGAAGGATTAAGTTTCTTATTTCCTCCTAGGTTGTTAAAATTTACGGTAGATAATAACACTTTATCCCCTATACTGAAAGAAGGTTCTTTGTGGCTTTTATCCCACCTAGTATTGTTATACTCCACTGCTTCTTGTACACATTTATTAGCGTGATCATGAGTTATGTCTAACATATTTTTGAAATCAGCAGCTGTTGGGTGTACGTGTGGTAATTTGGAATTAACATGATCTTTTGGTACTCTAGGTATCCATCCTCTTTCCAAGATGTATGGTACTTCCTTAGTAGAAGAATGTTTACTACTATTATAAGCTATTTCTAAAGCAGGTAATAGGCTGACCCAATCATGAGTATATCCATCATGATTTTTGAATTCTAATCCAAATGCGCAAAATCTTCTCAGCATATCTTCCAGAGTTTGGATCATTCTTTCAGCCAATCCGTCAGTCTGAGGATGATATGCTGTTGAAAAGGCTAATTTAGTCCCCAACATGTCATGTAATTTGCGCCAAATTCAGAAGTGAACTTGGGATCTCTATCACTGATAATAATTTTTGGTATTCCTACGTCAGACATTATTCTGTTCCAGAAAAGCATGGCTACTTCCATAGCTGTATCATCTTTATGGTTTGGTATAAACCTGGCTCTCTTAGAATATCTATCTACTACAACTAAGACAGAGTTATAAGAATAAGATCCTCCTGGAGGCAGGCCTGTCACAAATTCCATGTTTATGATTTCCCATCTAGAAGTAGGTTCTTTAATAGTTTGAAGTAATCCAAATCTCTTTCCTGTTTGTTTGTTAGATTTTTGGCAAGTTATACAGCTTTTTATATATTCTGTGGTTTGGTTTTTCCAATCAACCCACCAAGCTGTGTTCTTAATTCTCTCTATAGTCCTTTCTTCTGAAAAATGGCCTGAACCTATCACGTCATGACATTCCTCTAGCATACTCTTTATTTGGGAATTATCACAAATCACTAATACGCTAGAATGTCTATGTCTGTAGTATATAAGACCATCTAGAAGTGTAAATTTCCTTCAGAATATGGTTTATGAAGGGAACTAGGTAAACTAGCAATCAACTCAGGGGAACTATTCTGATTACTAAGTATTTCAATTAATTTGACCATTTCAGCATCTTTTTGGTAACTCTGTTCTACTAGGTCAAAATAAGCTTGATCCAAGTCACAAGCATGAATTCCCAAAATGGGAAATATATCTTCATCTTCTGGATCATATGCAGGATTGTCTGGCGTATTAGGTAAATCCCATCTACTAAGTCCATCTGCATTCTTATGCTTAGCTCCTGCTTTGTGTACTATAGTCATATGCCCTCTATATTGCTGAATAGCAATCTGCCATCTTAACATGTGTCTGTTAGGAGTTTTCATATTCATAAGAGTTTTGACTGCAGTACAATCAGTGACTACCACTACTTTGCAACCTTCCAAATAATAATGTAGTTTGTCTAGAGCCCAAACCAGAGCCAAACATTCCATCTGGCTGGCTCCATATTTCTTCTCTGTCAGTTTTATTTGTCTAGAGATGAATAAAATGGGTTTTTCTATTGGTTTGTCATCAATTTGGAACTCTTGATGTAAGGCAGCTCCTAAACCATCTAGACACGCATCAATGTATAAAATGAAAGGTAATGTATAATCTGGTTGAGCTAAAACAGGTGCTGTAGTTAGAGCTTCTTTGAGGGATTCATAATCTTTCACTCTTGCGTAAGTCATTTCAAAAATTGTGTCTTTGCTACATACTTCATACAAGCTTTTAGACATATTGGCAAATTGTTGAATGTGTTGTCTGTAATAACTGCAGAAACCAAGAAAGGATTGCATCTCAGTAATATTCTGCGGCATTGCTTTCAGCATTAAAGCAGCCACTTTATTTTGATCAATAGCCAATGATAATCCTGAAACTATATGTCCCAGTGCTTTCAATTCCATAAATCCAAAATTACACTTTTTAATAGACATCTTGAGTCCAGCTTTAATAGCTGTTTGAAGTACTAAATTAATTTTTTCTTTATGGGAATCCCAATTCTCAGAGTATATGATTATATCATCAATGTATATCATCATCCAACATTGGCGGATAAATGACCCAAATATGGAATCCATCATTCTTTGAAAATGGGATGGAGCATTTTTTATCCCAAAAGGCATCCTCAAATACTCATATACCCCAAGATGACAAATAATCCTCATGAACTGTCTGCTTTCTACGTCAATGGGAATTTGATGGAAACCTTTAAGCACGTCCATACAAGTAATATACTTTGCTTTGGATAAATTATGTAAAGAGTGATCTATCCTAGGTATGGGGTAATTATCAGCTTTAGTATAATTATTTAGAGCTCTAAAATCTCCTACCATTCTAGACTTCTCATTATGCCAAGCTATGATAACAGGTGTGGTGATCTCTACCTGTTCATTATGACCCACTTTTCTAATTACTTTTAGGTCTAGCAATTCTTTAATGTGAGTTTCTAAAGCCATCCTAGACTTTGGACTAGAGGGGTAAGGGGGTCTTCTTAAAATTGGCGGATACGGCTCATTACAAGTCAATTCAAGTTTAATATCATGACCTTTCACATTACCTATTGGTTCTTCCGTAGTACAGAAGGCTTCCTTGTTATTATAGCATATTTTTAGTATATCTAGTTGTTGCTCATTATCTAGTTTTTCACTAATAGCAGCTTGTGAAAGATATTCTTTATTAAAAGATTCTAGTTGTGCATTCACTATCTCCTCACATTTGTTAGTAGGTGATGGTAATCTTATATTGATATTACAGATTTGGAATTTCTTTTTCCAGTCAGCTCCAATGGTGAAGTATCTGTCTTTACTTTGGAAAATATCAAACCCATACATACAGAAAGTATCATTTCCTAATATAAGATAATCACAAATGGCATCTTGTAGTACTACAAAACTCAATGTTTAATCTAAGAGATCCTTTAGAATGAGGGAATATGAGAGACATGGGTATAATTCCTACAGGTTTCATGGAGGAATTACAACTACTAAACTTTGCCTTAGGTACTGGTAATAAATATTGTTTCCATTCAGGGTAGTTATTATCTAAAAATTCAACACTTGTACAGGAACAGAAGGCGCCAATATCTAGAAGTACCTTCAATTGTTTATCATTAAATATTACTGTAGAGTAACTTGTTTTCCCTAGAGTATAATTCATTCCAGAATCAGGTTTGTTGGTAAGCAATTTGGCATCAGAAATGTGTCCTACATCCAGAGATTCATCCCATTTTTGAGGAAGGTGTGATTCACCATGTATCTCATTAATAGAAATGGGGTCTCCTATGTCAGCCTGGATTACAACTATTCTATGGTCTCTGTCATCTTCTGATTCTGGATCATAATAAGAAGATCTATTTTGTTCTATTGAAACTATGTTGAATTCATTTTGAGAAACTGTATCATCTTCATTATCATCAGATTCTACCTGGACATTATTTATCTTTTTACGGGGTTTGGTACAATCAGGCTTTTTGTGGCCTATTTCTCCACAGTTGTAACATTCAGGTATCTTAGTCTTTTTGGTAACAGTGAGGGCTAATTTATCTTTAGAATCATCTTTATTCTCATAATTATTTCTATCAAAATTGTTCACTTTCTTGTTAAGGCCTTTCATTTCTACAACTTCTTCCATAACAGCAATAAGGTATGCAAAATCATGAGTTCCTTCTTTCATTCTACATCTCACAGAATGTTGGAAGTTACCTCTACATTGGCGTAGAAGTTTCTCTACTACTTCTTGGCTGGATGGATTATCATATATACAATCAATTCTTTTTTTCTGTTTTACACACCATCTATGAGGGGTATGTTTTTGAGGATCAAAATAATCAGTTTCATATAATTTACGCATTTTTTCCTCCCACATTCTGGTACCAAATTTGGCTTTGATAAGTTGTTTCCAAGTGTCCCATGTTTGTAAGCCAATTTGTTCCTGCGTGGCTACATGCCATTCTTGGGCTACTCCTTCAAATAATCTGGGTAACCTAGTGGTTATGAGATCTTCTACGCCGCCATAAGTTGTAATAATGTGGTCAATGTACCTGATGAAACTAATGTGGTCATATTCTCCTTGCCCAGAGAATTTAGGCCAATCAACTAATGGGGGCATTAGTTTATTGATGGTAGCTAGATCTAAGCTGTGATTAACCACAGTGGTATTCTTAGAATGTTCTCTTTTGTTATTCTCATCAATACTTCTCATAAAGGGATTTTTAAATTTAGGGATATTATCAGGAGTATTGTGAGATATTTTGGGCGTCACAAATTCTTTAGTAATGATATTATGATTCTGATTAATTTTGATATCTCTTAAATCATTTTTAATCATATGGATCTCAGAATTAAAGTGATTAGTTAATTGGCCAATAGAAGTATTAATCTGATCTATATTACTATTCACATTTACATTCATTTGTATTAATAAATCTTTTATTTCATCTAATGACTCACATTTATTGTCTTTACTCTTTTCTTTAATAATATCTTGTTTGATTGTAGAGGCCAAATAATCTACATTACCATTGGAAACTTCTTCCAACCTCTGGATTCTTTCATTTAATATCTCATTGTTTATTTTATTGTTTTCAGATATATTTGAAATTTCTTCTTTTATGTCTTTAAAAACACTGCTCTCACTTAGGTCTAGGGGCAATTTTGTTAGAGTCTTTATTAATGAAGAAAATCTCGCATTCATATTATTATTACTTAAAGCAGAAGAAGTTGCGATCCTGTGTATAACATTGTTGTAATTTACTTCAAAATTACTATCTAAATTAGTCAGATTACTATTTACAACATCAAGATTATCTAATATCGCTCAAAAATAGGTGATGTCATCTAATCGGTGTTGTTGTACAGACCCTTGGCTGCCTGTATCATCTCCAATATTTCTTTCCACTTTCTGGGGTTGTTGTACGCTCGGCGTTGGTCGGATCGGTTTTCTTTCTTTGCTTTGCCGCAATACTTCTCGGAGGGGATGGGAGGGAACTGGAGGCGTTTCTCGGTCCAAGGGTTCCAACCCTGTACGTACCCTTCTATCTCCTTGTTTGAAATTAGCTTTTGCAAAGCTTTCTGGGACTCTTGCGCTTCGGTGAATAACTGAAGTAACGGATTCAGATCCTCGGCTCCGGCGGCTTCTTTGCATTGTTTCCACAAAGCGACGTGTTGTCGCACGAGAACTTTGATTCTCTCGGCTGGAGATAACTCAATTATGTCCTTCAACTGCTTGAGGACTTTGATCTCCGGTGTCTTGAGGGGTACGGGGGTATCCGCCGACAAAGTCGATGGAGGATCTATCTCCATTGCTTCGCTTGTCGCTGCCGTCTCCATCGGAGTCTTTCTCGGGACTTTCTTGAACTGCATGTTCCTGATTCTGTTTTGAAGCTCGGCTTCTTCTGGAGACGCGAGTGGAGTCGGGGAGAAGTCCGGCGAGAGGTGGTCGGTTTGATCTAGTCGACATTTTGAATAATCGATTGATCAGTTATTTTTATTATTTATTTATTTTTATTTATTTTAATTTTTTAATTACTTTTTTACGGATACTCAAAGATGATAAAAACTCACCAGTAGTGGGATTGTCTTCGACGATCGGGACTGTAGTGGATCTAACGGATCCTGGCCCACTATTAGCCTCGGCAGTGTCGGCTCTATTAGAGTCTGGAACGGCGGTGCTTTTTTCGGCAGTCACTAGATTCAAACAAAAAAAATTGATTATTATTTTTTATTTATTTATTTTTCTTTTTTTTTTATATTTTTATTTTTATTATAAAAGAGAAACTTACTTCTAGCTTGTCTTTGAGCTTTCTTATCAGCTCTGTATTCTCAAAAAAGTTGATTGACAAGGAGCGCGGTCTCGAGATCTTTCTCCTCCTGTATTTGGAGGTGGTGCGTTGCGATCTGTAGCTGCTCTTCCCGCGTAAGTAACTCCCAAGGATGCGGGACGTAGCGCGCTAATTCTTCTTCTTTCCTGAGCTTCAAATATTTTAAATAATAATTGATCAGCTCTGCGTTTTCTTTCAGGTTCACTGAAAAAAAAGGAATCAAGAAAAAAAATAAAAAGGTTTTTTTGTATAAGTAAATTTTTTGAAAAAATGTTTTTTTTTTTTTTTTTTTTTTTTTTTTTTATGTTTTATTTTATATAAGAATAAGTTTTTTTATATTTTATATAAGAATAAGTTATTTTTATAAAAAAATTAGGGAGATGATTTTTTTGAGTTATTCAGGATTTTTATTAATATTCCAGAATAAATGGACAGGTTACAAAGGGGATATTTATTGATGAAATAATTTTTTTGTGATTTTTTTCGAATTTTTTAATAATTTTTTATTATAATTTTTATATGTAAAATTATAATAAAAAATATTTAATTCTTTGGAGATTAATCACGAATTTTAAGGAGGATTTATTCTGGGAAGAATGAGAAATAAAAGAAGTGGTGGTTTGGTGGAATATGAGAGGTATTTTTACGGTAAAAATAGTTAGTAGGAAAGGTGAGGAATTTTTTATCAGAGATAAAAAAGGTTAATTTCCCGGCCAGACCCCCAATTGTCACGCTCTGTGATGCCAAGGACTGATAACCTTCTAGCTAATCAAGGTGCAAGACTCAAAATAATATGGAATAAATTATTTTAGAGGATTTTAATCTTTTTATTAATATTAAAAGATTATAAATTTAATTGGGAGGGGCCTGCAAGCAGGGGTGTTTTGGGTGCCCTCCAAAGGTGTTCGTGATAATGCACAGGAACTTTGTAACCTTTTACACTGGGGCCTGCAAGCAGGGGTGTTTAAGTGCCCAGTAAAAATAGTGGCTAAGAAAGGGCCACAACTCCTAGTGAAACAAGACTTACTGTAGGCTTTAAGAGGAGGAGGGGGGGCTTTCTTAAGGTAAACTGGACAGCTGGAAGCGGTTGGAAAGGTGGGATTGATGACTGGACAGAGTTTGGTTTTAAAAGATTTTTAATCTGTGAATTGAATTATCAAAGTAGAGCCGACACACTTCAAGAAAAGAAACAATTAGATGAGAGTTTAAGAAAGAAAGAGATGACAAAAAAAAGAAAAGAGAAAGAGAAGGAACTTGGAACCAACATTGGGATCAATAGAGACATGTGAGAGGGCAGAGTATTGATGGAAGAACTCAGAATGAAAGAACAAGAAGGTAGACGCGGACTGAGAAGGAAAATGTTAGTTCGATGAGAATTGATAAGTTGAGGCTGAAGTGGAATCTCACCAGGCAGGAAGGATTGAAGATGAAAGAGAGGATAAGAGAAATAATAAGAAAGAAGAAAGAAAGAAGGGAAAGGGATTGAGGAATGAGGCTGAAGTTGAGGAGAGTGGAGATTGGGATTGAACTTGAGGTGTTGAAAGGAGTTGATGAGTGAATTCGAGATGAGGAATTGAAGAGAGAGAGAAGTCGAGTTGAACAAACAGGGATATGTCACGCAAGTGACATGGCAGTGATTTTTACAGGTTTGAGGAAAAGAGGCTTTGAAGTCTTGAGGACTGATTTACTGGGCAGGACACTAGTAAGCTGGACTGGTGGAATGCTGATGGTAAATATGATAAAGCTGGGGAATCAAAATACAGGGGGAAGAAAGGGCCTCTTAAATGCCTTTCTGGAGCCCTGATGGCGAAACACCAAGTGGTATTTTGGCTATGGGAATACTACAAGGAAGGAGTTATCCTTAGTAGAAATAAATGATGTAATTTATCAAATTATTACATGTACATGCTGTCCATAATTGATACAGTCTGTCAGTCATCTGTAGACATCATCTGAGGGCGCTTCAAGAGCTCTTAGTTTGATGTACAACATGTATTGATCACTTGATCAATAGAATAAAAAAGAAATAATCAAATTATAATACAGAATCTTATTTCTGTTTAATTTGGTTATTTCATATGTAAGGTTCTGTACCATGAGAGTTCTTGTCATACTTGCATGGAGGGCGCTTTTAAAGCTCTCCATTCAATTATTTGACAAGCAAACATCATGGGAAAAGTGTCAACATTTATTATTTTCCCGTGATTAAATAAGCTTGTCATTTAGTTTAATTGTACAAGTTCTTTTAGACTTGTTTGAAGTATTCTGATGTTTCCTTTATCCCCTGTTTCGTGTCTTTCATGTGTTATGATATTATTTAACTTATACTGTATGTATTTGTATAAGTTCATAATAGTACAAAGATTATAAAACAGTGTGATATTTATGTCAAATGTTTTTTAATATTTTATTTATGTGTTTAAAGGATAATTACATAGTTTATTTGAATAATTATCCCGTATTTTGAGGACTTCTACTTATTAGAATACTCTCATATTACATATGTTTATACCTAGTAAGTATTTTAGCACTTAGTAGGAGTATTCTTTAAGTTAATTTTATTATTAGAAGGAGTAAGTTTTCTAGGGTACTTTGGCTGAGGTACCCTAGGTTATTTTACTTGCTCTTTCAGAATATGAAATAATATTCTCACTTATCTCAAATTTTAATGAGTTATTATTTATTTTATTATTTATTTATTTATTATATTTGTTTCTAGCATTATTACTACTTAATAATGTTTCTATTTTAAAATGTTATCTTTTTCTTATGTTTATTATAATTTATGTTGTATTATTACTTATGTAATAATGTCTCTTTCATATGTATTTTTTATTAATTAATTATTACTTTATTTATTGTTCTAGTCAGGTTGTCTCTGAACTAGTAGCAAGCTGACATTCCCTACCTTTAAGATGATTCTTCTAAGAATTAAAGTTTTTGTTCCTCCTGATCATTTTCTCCTTGAAACTCTAAAGTTCCTCAAGTGTATAGGACCATCAGGTATATTATTTTCAGGTAACCATTCATCTTTGTCCGCAGAAGTGTTTTTATATCTAACAAGGTGAAGTCTGGTATCTTTGCCATTAATTCTTTCTTTCTTTTCTTTAAGTATTTTCAATACTTTAAGTTTATTGTTAGCCTCAGGTTCTGCTAACAAAGGTATAGGTTCTTGTACCACTATTGGCTCTTCACTGTTTCTCTGATTAAAAGGTTTCACCAAACTTACTGGGAAAACTGGGTGTTTTCTGGACAGTTCTTCACTTAATATCACTTCCACAGCATTTTTACCATGCAGTTGTTTAATAGTGAAAGGGCCTACAAAAGAAGGATTAAGTTTCTTATTTCCTCCTAGGTTGTTAAAATTTACGGTAGATAATAACACTTTATCCCCTATACTGAAAGAAGGTTCTTTGTGGCTTTTATCCCACCTAGTATTGTTTATACTCCACTGCTTCTTGTACACATTATTAGCGTGATCATGAGTTATGTCTAACATATTTTTGAAATCAGCAGCTGTTGGGTGTACGTGTGGTAATTTGGAATTAACATGATCTTTTGGTACTCTAGGTATCCATCCTCTTTCCAAGATGTATGGTACTTCCTTAGTAGAAGAATGTTTACTACTATTATAAGCTATTTCTAAAGCAGGTAATAGGCTGACCCAATCATGAGTATATCCATCATGATTTTTGAATTCTAATCCAAATGCGCAAAATCTTCTCAGCATATCTTCCAGAGTTTGGATCATTCTTTCAGCCAATCCGTCAGGCTGAGGATGATATGCTGTTGAAAAGGCTAATTTAGTCCCCAACATGTCATGTAATTTGCGCCAAAATTCAGAAGTGAACTTGGGATCTCTATCACTGATAATAATTTTTGGTATTCCTACGTCAGACATTATTCTGTTCCAGAAAAGCATGGCTACTTCCATAGCTGTATCATCTTTATGGTTTGGTATAAACCTGGCTCTCTTAGAATATCTATCTACTACAACTAAGACAGAGTTATAAGAATAAGATCCTCCTGGAGGCAGGCCTGTCACAAATTCCATGTTTATGATTTCCCATCTAGAAGTAGGTTCTTTAATAGTTTGAAGTAATCCAAATCTCTTTCCTGTTTGTTTGTTAGATTTTTGGCAAGTTATACAGCTTTTTATATATTCTGTGGTTTGGTTTTTCCAATCAACCCACCAAGCTGTGTTCTTAATTCTCTCTATAGTCCTTTCTTCTGAAAAATGGCCTGAACCTATCACGTCATGACATTCCTCTAGCATACTCTTTATTTGGGAATTATCACAAATCACTAATACGCTAGAATGTCTATGTCTGTAGTATATAAGACCATCTAGAAGTGTAAATTTTCCTTCAGAATATGGTTTATGAAGGGAACTAGGTAAACTAGCAATCAACTCAGGGGAACTATTCTGATTACTAAGTATTTCAATTAATTTGACCATTTCAGCATCTTTTTGGTAACTCTGTTCTACTAGGTCAAAATAAGCTTGATCCAAGTCACAAGCATGAATTCCCAAAATGGGAAATATATCTTCATCTTCTGGATCATATGCAGGATTGTCTGGCGTATTAGGTAAATCCCATCTACTAAGTCCATCTGCATTCTTATGCTTAGCTCCTGCTTTGTGTACTATAGTCATATGCCCTCTATATTGCTGAATAGCAATCTGCCATCTTAACATGTGTCTGTTAGGAGTTTTCATATTCATAAGAGTTTTGACTGCAGTACAATCAGTGACTACCACTACTTTGCAACCTTCCAAATAATAATGTAGTTTGTCTAGAGCCCAAACCAGAGCCAAACATTCCATCTGGCTGGCTCCATATTTCTTCTCTGTCAGTTTTATTTGTCTAGAGATGAATAAAATGGGTTTTTCTATTGGTTTGTCATCAATTTGGAACTCTTGATGTAAGGCAGCTCCTAAACCATCTAGACACGCATCAATGTATAAAATGAAAGGTAATGTATAATCTGGTTGAGCTAAAACAGGTGCTGTAGTTAGAGCTTCTTTGAGGGATTCATAATCTTTCACTCTTGCGTAAGTCATTTCAAAAATTGTGTCTTTGCTACATACTTCATACAAGCTTTTAGACATATTGGCAAATTGTTGAATGTGTTGTCTGTAATAACTGCAGAAACCAAGAAAGGATTGCATCTCAGTAATATTCTGCGGCATTGCTTTCAGCATTAAAGCAGCCACTTTATTTTGATCAATAGCCAATGATAATCCTGAAACTATATGTCCCAGTGCTTTCAATTCCATAAATCCAAAATTACACTTTTTAATAGACATCTTGAGTCCAGCTTTAATAGCTGTTTGAAGTACTAAATTAATTTTTTCTTTATGGGAATCCCAATTCTCAGAGTATATGATTATATCATCAATGTATATCATCATCCAACATTGGCGGATAAATGACCCAAATATGGAATCCATCATTCTTTGAAAATGGGATGGAGCATTTTTTATCCCAAAAGGCATCCTCAAATACTCATATACCCCAAGATGACAAATAATCCTCATGAACTGTCTGCTTTCTACGTCAATGGGAATTTGATGGAAACCTTTAAGCACGTCCATACAAGTAATATACTTTGCTTTGGATAAATTATGTAAAGAGTGATCTATCCTAGGTATGGGGTAATTATCAGCTTTAGTATAATTATTTAGAGCTCTAAAATCTCCTACCATTCTAGACTTCTCATTATGCCAAGCTATGATAACAGGTGTGGTGATCTCTACCTGTTCATTATGACCCACTTTTCTAATTACTTTTAGGTCTAGCAATTCTTTAATGTGAGTTTCTAAAGCCATCCTAGACTTTGGACTAGAGGGGTAAGGGGGTCTTCTTAAAATTGGCGGATACGGCTCATTACAAGTCAATTCAAGTTTAATATCATGACCTTTCACATTACCTATTGGTTCTTCCGTAGTACAGAAGGCTTCCTTGTTATTATAGCATATTTTTAGTATATCTAGTTGTTGCTCATTATCTAGTTTTTCACTAATAGCAGCTTGTGAAAGATATTCTTTATTAAAAGATTCTAGTTGTGCATTCACTATCTCCTCACATTTGTTAGTAGGTGATGGTAATCTTATATTGATATTACAGATTTGGAATTTCTTTTTCCAGTCAGCTCCAATGGTGAAGTATCTGTCTTTACTTTGGAAAATATCAAACCCATACATACAGAAAGTATCATTTCCTAATATAAGATAATCACAAATGGCATCTTGTAGTACTACAAACTCAATGTTTAATCTAAGAGATCCTTTAGAATGAGGGAATATGAGAGACATGGGTATAATTCCTACAGGTTTCATGGAGGAATTACAACTACTAAACTTTGCCTTAGGTACTGGTAATAAATATTGTTTCCATTCAGGGTAGTTATTATCTAAAAATTCAACACTTGTACAGGAACAGAAGGCGCCAATATCTAGAAGTACCTTCAATTGTTTATCATTAAATATTACTGTAGAGTAACTTGTTTTCCCTAGAGTATAATTCATTCCAGAATCAGGTTTGTTGGTAAGCAATTTGGCATCAGAAATGTGTCCTACATCCAGAGATTCATCCCATTTTTGAGGAAGGTGTGATTCACCATGTATCTCATTAATAGAAATGGGGTCTCCTATGTCAGCCTGGATTACAACTATTCTATGGTCTCTGTCATCTTCTGATTCTGGATCATAATAAGAAGATCTATTTTGTTCTATTGAAACTATGTTGAATTCATTTTGAGAAACTGTATCATCTTCATTATCATCAGATTCTACCTGGACATTATTTATCTTTTTACGGGGTTTGGTACAATCAGGCTTTTTGTGGCCTATTTCTCCACAGTTGTAACATTCAGGTATCTTAGTCTTTTTGGTAACAGTGAGGGCTAATTTATCTTTAGAATCATCTTTATTCTCATAATTATTTCTATCAAAATTGTTCACTTTCTTGTTAAGGCCTTTCATTTCTACAACTTCTTCCATAACAGCAATAAGGTATGCAAAATCATGAGTTCCTTCTTTCATTCTACATCTCACAGAATGTTGGAAGTTACCTCTACATTGGCGTAGAAGTTTCTCTACTACTTCTTGGCTGGATGGATTATCATATATACAATCAATTCTTTTTTTCTGTTTTACACACCATCTATGAGGGGTATGTTTTTGAGGATCAAAATAATCAGTTTCATATAATTTACGCATTTTTTCCTCCCACATTCTGGTACCAAATTTGGCTTTGATAAGTTGTTTCCAAGTGTCCCATGTTTGTAAGCCAATTTGTTCCTGCGTGGCTACATGCCATTCTTGGGCTACTCCTTCAAATAATCTGGGTAACCTAGTGGTTATGAGATCTTCTACGCCGCCATAAGTTGTAATAATGTGGTCAATGTACCTGATGAAACTAATGTGGTCATATTCTCCTTGCCCAGAGAATTTAGGCCAATCAACTAATGGGGGCATTAGTTTATTGATGGTAGCTAGATCTAAGCTGTGATTAACCACAGTGGTATTCTTAGAATGTTCTCTTTTGTTATTCTCATCAATACTTCTCATAAAGGGATTTTTAAATTTAGGGATATTATCAGGAGTATTGTGAGATATTTTGGGCGTCACAAATTCTTTAGTAATGATATTATGATTCTGATTAATTTTGATATCTCTTAAATCATTTTTAATCATATGGATCTCAGAATTAAAGTGATTAGTTAATTGGCCAATAGAAGTATTAATCTGATCTATATTACTATTCACATTTACATTCATTTGTATTAATAAATCTTTTATTTCATCTAATGACTCACATTTATTGTCTTTACTCTTTTCTTTAATAATATCTTGTTTGATTGTAGAGGCCAAATAATCTACATTACCATTGGAAACTTCTTCCAACCTCTGGATTCTTTCATTTAATATCTCATTGTTTATTTTATTGTTTTCAGATATATTTGAAATTTCTTCTTTTATGTCTTTAAAAACACTGCTCTCACTTAGGTCTAGGGGCAATTTTGTTAGAGTCTTTATTAATGAAGAAAATCTCGCATTCATATTATTATTACTTAAAGCAGAAGAAGTTGCGATCCTGTGTATAACATTGTTGTAATTTACTTCAAAATTACTATCTAAATTAGTCAGATTACTATTTACAACATCAAGATTATCTAATATCGCTCAAAAATAGGTGATGTCATCTAATCGGTGTTGTTGTACAGACCCTTGGCTGCCTGTATCATCTCCAATATTTCTTTCCACTTTCTGGGGTTGTTGTACGCTCGGCGTTGGTCGGATCGGTTTTCTTTCTTTGCTTTGCCGCAATACTTCTCGGAGGGGATGGGAGGGAACTGGAGGCGTTTCTCGGTCCAAGGGTTCCAACCCTGTACGTACCCTTCTATCTCCTTGTTTGAAATTAGCTTTTGCAAAGCTTTCTGGGACTCTTGCGCTTCGGTGAATAACTGAAGTAACGGATTCAGATCCTCGGCTCCGGCGGCTTCTTTGCATTGTTTCCACAAAGCGACGTGTTGTCGCACGAGAACTTTGATTCTCTCGGCTGGAGATAACTCAATTATGTCCTTCAACTGCTTGAGGACTTTGATCTCCGGTGTCTTGAGGGGTACGGGGGTATCCGCCGACAAAGTCGATGGAGGATCTATCTCCATTGCTTCGCTTGTCGCTGCCGTCTCCATCGGAGTCTTTCTCGGGACTTTCTTGAACTGCATGTTCCTGATTCTGTTTTGAAGCTCGGCTTCTTCTGGAGACGCGAGTGGAGTCGGGGAGAAGTCCGGCGAGAGGTGGTCGGTTTGATCTAGTCGACATTTTTGAATAATCGATTGATCAGTTATTTTTATTATTTATTTATTTTTATTTATTTTAATTTTTTAATTACTTTTTTACGGATACTCAAAGATGATAAAAACTCACCAGTAGTGGGATTGTCTTCGACGATCGGGACTGTAGTGGATCTAACGGATCCTGGCCCACTATTAGCCTCGGCAGTGTCGGCTCTATTAGAGTCTGGAACGGCGGTGCTTTTTTCGGCAGTCACTAGATTCAAACAAAAAAAATTGATTATTATTTTTTATTTATTTATTTTTCTTTATTTTTATATTTTTATTTTTATTATAAAAGAGAAACTTACTTCTAGCTTGTCTTTGAGCTTTCTTATCAGCTCTGTATTCTCAAAAAAGTTGATTGACAAGGAGCGCGGTCTCGAGATCTTTCTCCTCCTGTATTTGGAGGTGGTGCGTTGCGATCTGTAGCTGCTCTTCCCGCGTAAGTAACTCCCAAGGATGCGGGACGTAGCGCGCTAATTCTTCTTCTTTCCTGAGCTTCAAATATTTTAAATAATAATTGATCAGCTCTGCGTTTTCTTTCAGGTTCACTGAAAAAAAAAGGAATCAAGAAAAAAAATAAAAAGGTTTTTTTGTATAAGTAAATTTTTTGAAAAAATGTTTTTTTTTTTTTTTTTTTTTTTTTTTATGTTTTATTTTATATAAGAATAAGTTATTTTTATATTTTATATAAGAATAAGTTATTTTTATAAAAAAATTAGGGAGATGATTTTTTTGAGTTATTCAGGATTTTTATTAATATTCCAGAATAAATGGACAGGTTACAAAGGGGATATTTATTGATGAAATAATTTTTTGTGATTTTTTTCGAATTTTTTAATAATTTTTTATTATAATTTTTATATGTAAAATTATAATAAAAAATATTTAATTCTTTGGAGATTAATCACGAATTTTAAGGAGGATTTATTCTGGGAAGAATGAGAAATAAAAGAAGTGGTGGTTTGGTGGAATATGAGAGGTATTTTTACGGTAAAAATAGTTAGTAGGAAAGGTGAGGAATTTTTTATCAGAGATAAAAAAGGTTAATTTCCCGGCCAGACCCCCAATTGTCACGCTCTGTGATGCCAAGGACTGATAACCTTCTAGCTAATCAAGGTGCAAGACTCAAAATAATATGGAATAAATTATTTTAGAGGATTTTAATCTTTTTATTAATATTAAAAGATTATAAATTTAATTGGGAGGGGCCTGCAAGCAGGGGTGTTTTGGGTGCCCTCCAAAGGTGTTCGTGATAATGCACAGGAACTTTGTAACCTTTTACACTGGGGCCTGCAAGCAGGGGTGTTTAAGTGCCCAGTAAAAATAGTGGCTAAGAAAGGGCCACAACTCCTAGTGAAACAAGACTTACTGTAGGCTTTAAGAGGAGGAGGGGGGGCTTTCTTAAGGTAAACTGGACAGCTGGAAGCGGTTGGAAAGGTGGGATTGATGACTGGACAGAGTTTGGTTTTAAAAGATTTTTAATCTGTGAATTGAATTATCAAAGTAGAGCCGACACACTTCAAGAAAAGAAACAATTAGATGAGAGTTTAAGAAAGAAAGAGATGACAAAAAAAAGAAAAGAGAAAGAGAAGGAACTTGGAACCAACATTGGGATCAATAGAGACATGTGAGAGGGCAGAGTATTGATGGAAGAACTCAGAATGAAAGAACAAGAAGGTAGACGCGGACTGAGAAGGAAAATGTTAGTTCGATGAGAATTGATAAGTTGAGGCTGAAGTGGAATCTCACCAGGCAGGAAGGATTGAAGATGAAAGAGAGGATAAGAGAAATAATAAGAAAGAAGAAAGAAAGAAGGGAAAAGGGATTGAGGAATGAGGCTGAAGTTGAGGAGAGTGGAGATTGGGATTGAACTTGAGGTGTTGAAAGGAGTTGATGAGTGAATTCGAGATGAGGAATTGAAGAGAGAGAGAAGTCGAGTTGAACAAAAGGGATATGTCACGCAAGTGACATGGCAGTGATTTTTACAGGTTTGAGGAAAAGAGGCTTTGAAGTCTTGAGGACTGATTTACTGGGCAGGACACTAGTAAGCTGGACTGGTGGAATGCTGATGGTAAATATGATAAAGCTGGGGAATCAAAATACAGGGGGAAGAAAGGGCCTCTTAAATGCCTTTCTGGAGCCCTGATGGCGAAACACCAAGTGGTATTTTGGCTATGGGAATACTACAAGGAAGGAGTTATCCTTAGTAGAAATAAATGATGTAATTTATCAAATTATTACATGTACATGCTGTCCATAATTGATACAGTCTGTCAGTCATCTGTAGACATCATCTGAGGGCGCTTCAAGAGCTCTTAGTTTGATGTACAACATGTATTGATCACTTGATCAATAGAATAAAAAAGAAATAATCAAATTATAATACAGAATCTTATTTCTGTTTAATTTGGTTATTTCATATGTAAGGTTCTGTACCATGAGAGTTCTTGTCATACTTGCATGGAGGGCGCTTTTAAAGCTCTCCATTCAATTATTTGACAAGCAAACATCATGGGAAAAGTGTCAACATTTATTATTTTCCCGTGATTAAATAAGCTTGTCATTTAGTTTAATTGTACAAGTTCTTTTAGACTTGTTTGAAGTATTCTGATGTTTCCTTTATCCCCTGTTTCGTGTCTTTCATGTGTTATGATATTATTTAACTTATACTGTATGTATTTGTATAAGTTCATAATAGTACAAAGATTATAAAACAGTGTGATATTTATGTCAAATGTTTTTTAATATTTTATTTATGTGTTTAAAGGATAATTACATAGTTTATTTGAATAATTATCCCGTATTTTGAGGACTTCTACTTATTAGAATACTCTCATATTACATATGTTTATACCTAGTAAGTATTTTAGCACTTAGTAGGAGTATTCTTTAAGTTAATTTTATTATTAGAAGGAGTAAGTTTTCTAGGGTACTTTGGCTGAGGTACCCTAGGTTATTTTACTTGCTCTTTCAGAATATGAAATAACATTCTCACTTATCTCAAATTTTAATGAGTTATTATTTATTTTATTATTTATTTATTTATTATATTTGTTTCTAGCATTATTACTACTTGATAATGTTTCTATTTTAAAATGTTATCTTTTTCTTATGTTTATTATAATTTATGTTGTATTATTACTTATGTAATAATGTCTCTTTCATATGTATTTTTTATTAATTAATTATTACTTTATTTATTGTTCTAGTCAGGTTGTCTCTGAACTAGTAGCAAGCTGACAAGTTTGATATCCCAATTTTTACCATTTCTCCTGAAAAGGCTGGCAAGCTTGTACACCATGTAGATAGCCTGCCAAACCCCACACAGAGCCCTGAGACCCAACTTCCCAAACACCTACCTGATGAAACCGTATCCCATAAAAGTGGTGCTACTGCTGAAGCAGCTGCTGAAGCAGTATTGTCCTGTCCGCCAACATCCCCGCAAACGGCCGATAGGCCCATGGGGAAAGCTAGGATGAGTGACAAGGGGGTGTGTCAGCCCCCGTTGTGGTAATCCATACCTTTTCACATACAATCATCAACAAACTTACATTTCCTCTCACATATACTTCATTATTATTACATAATCAGATTCTACATACAAAACTACCCCTAGTCACTCACTCAAAGTACCCCTGATTTCCCTTTGGTTCAGAAGTTATTAGCATTCTTAGAATATTACCACTTATAACCACATAACTTTACCAATACCAGAACCCCATAGGATATTATACAAGGTATTGATTTATAAATATACAGTAAATAAATAAAACACAGATATTACATACTCTTCTTTAGTTTATATCTTCTTTGGTATAAAGTTGTACAGCACAGTCATTCATATTACATAGTTACATCTTCTGCCTTTATCATCCTCTTTGGTTACTAGTCACATTACATTCCTTATATACATAGTTACTAGCTACATTGGCTCATCTTTCTTACACTATCACTACTCTCTTTTTGGTTGTATACCTCTGAACACATTTCCCCTTTCTCTTTACTGCCAGGATCAGCCATCTTGTGCCCTTTTGTATAAGTAGAACTCCCCTTAGTTCTATGGTTAAATCATGCACCCCCCCCCCCTTTTTACCAAAGTACAATTTACATTTACATTTACCTTTAAACCTTTTACATTTACTTTTGCATCAACCTTTACCCAAATAACAATCATAACACATACCCCATACTCTTTCTCAGTGCTTTTCTCACTCCTCTTAAGGTCCCTGCCTCAGATTGATTAAAACAACCTAAGTTCCCATTAGTAGCAGCAGTCTAAGGATTAGTAGAAATATAGCCACACCTCTTTTCTTTCTTTTTCTTAGTGAAACCCTTTCCCCTCAGCATTAGTCAAGAAGGGCAGCCTCATCAGCACCTGTAGCTTCAACATCTTCTACTTACTGGATTTGTTGTCTATTTCCCCTTCAAGCTCTTTCCTGATCCTTTAGGAGTTCCACACCGTCTCTTAAGTGACGCGGGGTTGAATTTCAGATAGGTGTAGGGATACTCTATACAGTATTTAAAGCCAGTATCTAGGGTCACACTATAGTCTGTTAAGACCAGTGGAAAGAAGCTACTCTACGCTAAAAGCGGAGAAGCTGGAACCCTTGTTTTTAACAAGGGAACATGGCTATAAAAGCTCAGTGCAATTGCCTCAACTACTCCCTGAGAGTGGGAGAGGACTTCTAGTCACTAGAATAAAGATTCTTAGTGACTAGGAAGTGGGATAAGGGATAGAGAGAAAGGTTGGTTAAAGTATTATATAAAACCCCACTCACTAAAACTGTAGTAAGGTTGGTGGGTTTGTATGGTAATCTGGGGAGAAATTACCTTTAGAAGGAAATCTCAGCCATTTAAATATTACACAATATGTTCCCCAATGTAATAACTCAAGAGTTTGTATTACATGGGGTAATTCTAGATAATAGTCTCCTTGTAGGAGACATAACCAAATTGTAATACTTACGGGTAGATTCATGGAGAGATAGTAATCTCTCCTTAATTTGGAATTTCTTAATATTATTTAGTTTATTAGAATGATGAATATTATATAAAATAAATACAAAAATCTATGAGTCTTATGGGAATTGAACTTGTAAATTTAAGATAATTTACTTAGTTCAATTTATTCCCTTTTTTTATAAACACAAGTCCTTAACTATTGGGTTATGTGACTTGTATTATTTTGTAGACATGTGGGCCAATTGTCTCAATGTCTGACTGGGTGTGTGCTTACAGCACAATAACGCCCCTGCAATGTGAGTTTGACAACCCTTGCCCCAAACCTTACTTCCTGAAACAGCTGGCAAGCTTGTACACTTCGTAAATAGACTCCCAATCCCCGCACGGAACCCCAAGACCCGACGCTTTGATCAGTTAACCAATGAGATTATTTCTACTGCCAAGGCAGTATTGTCCTCTCCGCCAACATCCCTGCAAATGGCCTACAGGCCCTTGGGGAAAGCTAGGATTAGTGACAAGGGGGTGTGTGCTTATAGCACAATAACACCCCCACAATGTGAGTCTGATACATCTTCCCCGCATTGGATTCCCAAAACAGCTGGCAAGCCTCTTTCCCCTCTAGGACATACCCCAGCAGTGATCAATACGGCCAAAACATCATGGTCAACATCGGCCCAATTGGCAGAAAAAGGAAAAACCACGACTGCAGTATGGACTACGGAAGAATTGGTACCTTGGTGCTACCACCGACACCTTGACACGTTCCAGAAATCAAGCGCTATGAGACTTCCCCCACGGAGAAAGTATGATTTCTGCATAGACCTGATCCCAGGAGCCACCCCACGGGCCGGAAGAATCATCCCGCTATCTCCGGCGGAGAAACAGGCACTTGATGTTATGATTGACAAAGGACTGAAAAACAGGACCATTTGGCGGATCACATCCCCTTGGGCGGCACCAGTCCTATTCACTGGGAAGAAGGACGGAAAGCTACGGCCCTGTTTTGACTACCGGAGACTCAACGCAGTAACGGTGAAGAACAAGTACCCGCTACCACTGAAAATGGACTTAGTTGACAGCCTTTTGGATGCAGACACATTTACAAAGCTGGACCTCCACAACGCATATGGGAACCTCCAAGTTGCGGAAGGCAACGAAGATAAGCTGGCTTTCATCTGCCAGGCAGGACAATTTGCCCCGCTTACCATGCCATTTGGACCCACGGGAGCGCCGGGATACTTCCAATACTTCATGCAAGACATCCTCCTTGGACGGATTGGGAAGGACACCGCCACATACCTAGACGACATCACGATCTACACACGGAGAGGATTGGACCATGCGGAAGCAGTGGGCAGTATACTGGACACATTGAGCAAGCACCAATTGTGGCTGAAACACTAAAAGTGTGAGTTTTCAAGGCCAGAAGTAGAATACCTAGGACTTAAAAGGTTGCAAACAACTAGAAGGTTTTTATTTCTTAGTTAGATGTTGTAATGACAAAATGTAAATAAGAAAATGACATTGTTGTAAGGAGTTGTTCTCCTTACCTAGAAGCAGTCGAGGGTCTTGTCTGAAGATAATGGAGAAGAAGAAGCTACGGTTCTGATTTTGTGAATCTGATTTTGAGATATAGTGAGAGAGAGAGAGAGAATTGTGTTGTTGAGATAGAGAGAGGGAGGGAGATTGAAGATGACAATAGAGAAGTGATAACAAGATGAATGTATGGAAAGGAATGGATAAGGGTTCTTGTCTAAGCTTCTGCTTGAGAGCCTGGAATTCTTGATGTTCTATTTCAACGTTTGATTAGCATTAATCTTGTCTGTCGTTCTTGTTTATCTAAGGATCTGTTTGGCTTACGTTAGTGTTCTCCAGCTAACGTATAAGCTTGACTTTTATGTTTCTGTACGGTTCTACTGAATCTGTGTCTACAAGGTTTGTAACTGTGTTAGTTCTGATTCTCTGATTATCCTCCTTAGGGGTGTTGATAAACGCACGCCAACGCCAACCCGCACGCCACTTTTTTTTGGCGTGCGGGGCCTACATGCCAAAAAAAATTGGCGTGTAGGGTCTACACGCCAAAATAAATTGGCGTGTGAGACCCACACGCCAAAAATGGCGTGTGGTTCCCACACGCCATTTTTTTTTGGCGTGTGGGCCCCGCACGGCAATTTTTTTGGCGTGCGGGTCCCCCCTCGCTCACGTAATCGAATGGGAGGGCCCATTCAATTACGTGAGCGGGCCGGCTGACGAGGTTATACAACCTCGTCAGCCAGGAGGAAGTCCTCCTGGCCGACGAGGCTGTATAACCTCGTCGGCCGGGAGGACTTCCTCCCGGCCAACGAGGTTATACAACCTCGTCGGCCAGGAGGAAGTCCTCCTGGCTGACGAGGTTGTATAACCTCGTCAGCCGGGAGGACTTCCTCCCGGCTGACGAGGTTATACAACCTTGTCAGCCAGGAGGAAGTCCTCCTGGCTGACGAGGCTGTATAAACTCGTCAGCCGGGAGGACTTCCTCCCGGCCGACGAGGTTATACAACCTCGTCGGCCAGGAGGAAGTCCTCCTGGCTGAAGAGGCTGTATAGCCTCGTCGGCCGGGAGGACTTCCTCCCGGCCGACGAGGTTATACAACCTCGTCGGCCAGGAGGAAGTCCTCCTGGCCGACGAGGTTATACAGCCTTGTTGGCCAGGAGGACTTCCTCCTGGCTGACGAGGTTGTATAACCTCGTCAGCCGGGAGGAATTCCTCCCGGCTGACGAGGTTATACAACCTCATCAGCCAGGAGGACTTCCTCCTGGCTGAAGAGGTTGTATAACCTCGTCAGCCGGGAGGAAGTCCTCCCGGCCAACGAGGCTATACAGCCTCATCAGCCGGCCCGCTCACGTAATCGAATGGGACCTCCCATTCGATTACGTGAGCGGGATCCCCCCACACGCCAAACAATTGGCGTGCGGGGCCCACACGCCAAACAATTGGCGTGCGGGGCCCACACGCCAATTTTATTTGGCGTGCGGGGCCCACACGCCAAAAAAATTGGCGTGTGGGAACCACACGCCCATTTTTGGCGTGTGGGTCTCACACGCCAAATAAAATTGGCGTGTAGACCCTACACGCCACTTTTTTTTGGCGTGTAGGCCCCGCACGCCAAAAAAAATTGGCGTGCGGGTTGGTGTTGGCGTGCGCGCTTGGTGTGCATTTATCAACTCCCCCTCCTTAGAGCTCAACTAGCTTACCTTTGGTTGTACTAGTTGAGATTCTGTCTAGGAGATTGTTCTTTGGTCTTGAGCTGAGTCTATCGGCAAGTGCAATTATCTTGGTTTGATCTCTTCTTGTTTCTTGCCTGCTTTTATCTACTGACATTAACTGATACATTGTGTCAGCATCATCATGTAGGTTCTAGGTTTAGGTTTTAGTCTGGACTGCAGGAGGGCTTACCTTTCCATGCAGCTGGGTCTAACCTCAACAGCTTTCTCAGAGGCTTTTGCTGCGGGTCTCTTGGAGCTATAATCTGACAGGACTATTGATATCATGCAACCGTATCAGAATGGACCCTGCAAAGGTACAAGCGGTAACTGACTGGCCCGCACCAAAGAATGTGACCAAACTTCAGTGATTCATTGGATTTGCTAACTGTTACCGCCGATTCATCAACCATTTCTCAGGAAAGACCAGACCGCTCCACAACCTGAAAAGAGTAGAAACCCCCTTTGTGTGGGACACCAAGTGCAACTCCGCATTTGAATCCCTCAAAGCCGCCTTCACATCCGCCCCAATCCTGAAAATTGCAGACCCGTACAAGCCATTTATCCTTGAATGTGATTGCTCTGAATTTGCACTGGGTGCAGTGCTGTCCCAAGTTTGCACGAAGGACCAAGAACTTCACCCGTAGCATACCTATCCCAATCCTTAGTACAGGCGGAACGCAACTACGAGATCTTTGACAAGGAGTTACTAGCTATTGTGGCTCCTTCAAAGAGTGGCAACAATACCTAGAGGGGAACCCGCATCACCTGACAGAAATTGTTTACACCAATCACCGTAACCTGGAAAGCTTCATGACAACCAAGCAACTCACCAGAAGCCAGGCAAGATGGGCGGAGACCATGGGATGTTTTGACTTTGAGATCATATTCCGACCAGGACACCAATCAACGAAACCAGATGCCCTATCCCGCATACCTGACCTTGCCCCAGCACCGGGAGAAAAGCTGACTTTTGGTCAACTTTTGAAACCAGGTAACATCACAGAGCGGACGTTTGAGGAGGTTGCGGAATGTGCGGAACTAGACAGCTGGTTTTTGGACAAATTGGTTGAAATGGATGATGGAGAACATTTTTTTGAAGTCAATGTGATGGGGACTGATTTGGGGGACACAGGAAAAGACAACCTAGCCTTATCTGACCTTGAGATCATCGCCAAGATTAGGGAACTGACCCCGCTTGACCCAAAATTGACGAATTGGATTAAGCTGTTGCAGAAGCCATCAGGGAACCACACCAGGTAAGCAGCAGCAGACGGGGTACTCTACAACAAGGGACGGATATTAGTACCAGCAGACACGGCATTGCGGGCAACAATCCTCAAAAGTAGACACTACACAAAGTCCGCAGGCCACCCAGGCAGATCCCGCATGCTGGCATTGGTATGCAGGAGTTTTGTGTGGAATGGGATGAAGCAATTTGACAACCAGTATGTGGAAGGCTGCTATTCCTGCAAGTCAAGTCTAGCACCCAACGGCCATTTGGAACCTTAGAACCCCTCCCGATCCCCGCAGGCCTGTGGACAGAACTTAGCTATGATTTAATCACCGATCTCCCAGAATCCCGCTCAACTGACAGTATATTGACAGTAGTAGACCAACTGACCAAGATGGCGCACTTCATCCCATGCAGGAAAACCATGAATGCGGAGCAACTAGCGGAACTGATGGCGGAACATGTATGGAAACTGCATGGAGCCCCCAAAACAATTGTCTCAGACCGGGGAAGTATCTTTATCTCCCAAATCACATGCAAATTGAGCTCCCGCCTGGGAATTAGACTGCAACCCTCCACAGCGTACCCCTGGCGATGAGGTTGTAGAGCCTCATGGCGGGGGAGGAGTTCCTCCCTGACAATGAGGTTATACAACCTCATCGTTGGGGAGGAGCTCCTTCCTGGCAATGAGGTTGTATAACCTCATCGTTGGGGAGGAGCTCCTTCCTGGCAATGAGGTTGTATAAACTCATCGTTGGGGAGGAGTTCCTCCCCGGCCATGAGGCTCTACAATCTCATTGGGCCTATTGGCCTATGGGAGACTGTATAAGTCTCCTATGGCCATTGGCCTGGGCGTGCAGGTGGGCCGCCAAGAGACACACCAATGGGTATTGGCGTGTCTCACAGGCACACCAATGGATTGGCCATTGGTGTGCCTGCCAAACCCGCCAATTTGGGTTGGTGGGGGTGTGAAAACACACCAAACGCCCCTGGCGTGCGCCTGGAATGGGTGTGAAAACACACCAAATGCCCCTGGCGTGCACCTGGCATGGGTGTGCGTTTATCAACGCCCCCAAACAAGTGGTTAATTTAGTTGATATTATGGGTGAGTATATTACACAGTCAGAATACACCAATTCTGGCCCATCTGAATCTTTACATCTAATCCTCAGGTTAGCATTGGGCAACCCTTGAATTCTGTCCCTGCACTCACAACACAGTCCGATTTCTGCAACTGGGTTACCTTCCAGGCTCCCCCAACCAGCCGCAGAAAGCTTTCTCAATGCGGCTAATGATATTCCATAACAATTTATGGACCCACTCTCATGTTGGATGTATGTTGTTCACTTTTACACTCAAAGACTGGCTTGAGCCTAGATCAGAGCAACTTTTTGCCAAGAATAGGAAACATGTATGTACATTTCTGCTTTTAATTCTTTGTCTTTCATTTACTAGTTTACCTGATCATCAGCTACCACTCCTCAGGCTCAAGAGCTCTGTAAACCATTCCTAAAAGCTCTTGGCATGTTCCGCAAATTGAAAAATATGACACACTCTCTTGTGATTTCAGCCTTGAAACTCTCAGACCAGGATCAACTTGCCTGGAAAGTATGTCCAGCTTGCTTTGGCCCCCACCATTGGCGTGCTTGTTGACGGCCCACCTGCAAGCCAACATACATGCGGGTGGGCCCGCACGCCCGGGCCTATGGCCTATGGGAGACTTGTACAGTCTCCCATAGGCCAATAGGCCGGTTATACAGCCTCAATCGGGGAGGAGTTCCTCCCCAACAATGAGTTTAATCAACCTCATCGCCGGGGAGGAACTCCTTCCTGGCAATGAGGTTTTATAACCTCATTGTCGGGGAGGAGTTCCTCATTCAAATTACTAAGAGTCTTGTAATCAATTTTTATAAACATATGGCTGATTCCAAGATAGGTCTTACTTTTATATAGTAATCTCTATCAGACCGAGATACCTCAAACCACTACACTTGTAGATCTTTTTACAACTTCTGATGATGATGGATAAAATGATCCAGTGGTATTTTTCAGAATTATGGTCTTTTTCTCCCCTCACATCTCTTCCACCTTCTCTTGTTCTCCATCTCTATTATGCATCATATTTTATGGAGCAATTTTAGCTCCAGGGGAATTCCTTGTAAACCTTATCTGCCTGCATATGCTGCACTGCATGATATCATACGTTGCTAAGGGCTATAATCAGTTGCACAGCAACTGGATAATGTACCACACTACCTGCAAAACAACAAGGGAATTATGCTGCAGGGACCCTCCTTGTACAAATTATCTGCCTAAATGTCCTATATTGCAGGATTTCCTGTGTTTCTAAGGGGAGCAAACATCCTTGCATATCGTCCACGTGCCAGCATGACCTGCTGTTACCTCCTTCCACTCAGAATATTGGGGGTCAAAGCCTCTCCTCCCTTCCTCCTCCTCACATAATTAATTCATACCTCAAATACCAGAAAATGCTTATCCCTAGACCCTTATAAAGCCATATACCACCCTTATCAAGGTAGTTTTACCCTTATTCAAGTAGTATACCCTTATAAAACTGCCTGTAACAATAATAACTTACCATCCTTCTTTCCATCCCTGGATGAGACATGTTCTCCCAATACCTTCCACCTCTTCTATTCCCTTCCTCTGTACCCTATTCCATCCTATGTACCCATTTCCCTGCATTCCATTCCCCATAACACTGTGATTTCTGTAATCATATTGTCCTGAGTAGAAGTTTATTACACCTTTATTATAATGTTCCTCCTCTTTTAATGAATGTTGCTTGTGTATTATCCCAATGCTTCTACAATGTGCTTTTGGCATTTTCACACAAATTGAACACCACACTGGCAGAAAGGATGTCAGCCACTTATTTATTATTATTATTATTATTATTAATTAATCATTATTACTTTAAAGAGTAGTAACTTATTATTATTTAAGTACACTCTTTACAATAATTAATATAATTACTTCAATAATACATTCATTAAATAACACATGAATAATTCAGGTTACTCTATGAACTCTTGTTATACAAGACACATAACTTTTAGGCCCTTTGCCCACCTTTCACATGAAATATCCAGAGTAACAGATGTCACTCGTTTCCCTCTGATTACGCCCACATTCCTTATCATTGGAATATTTCACTTATAAGATATGTACTTGAATATCTTATAAATAAAAGAAAATATTAATATTAATAATTAATACTTATAAGATGTACCAATAACAAATGACATCATTACAAGTTAATATCTTTACTAATATTAATAACAGATCAATTAATACAAATTTAATGATGTGATCCAATCCCACTAAGGACTACAGATAAAAGATGTGTCCCATAACACTGCCTTAGTAGAAATCAAATCATAAACATTAACAGATCCTCCCAAAAGGATCTGTCTTCCCCCTGAAGCTCCACAGTACCTCCCAGGTCCTGGAAGCACTCACAGTTCCCCCCTGAGGAGATCTTACAATATATAAACAGACTTTAAACAGTTGTTTATCCCCAAGAGAAATATTAGAACACCTTAGCACAGTACATACCTTAGAGTTATTTACCTTTCTTAGTACCCATTCTCCAACCATACCCCAATTCTGGATAATCTATTGTTTAATACTGTTATTACCTCAAGAATTGGCCACAACCTACCTTCAATAAGGTAGAAACCAGGAACCCAAGTGAGTAACTCCTTGGATGCCTATTAATACTCTGTATTGATTTGGATGCACCCTTTTTAGAGAAAGCCTCTCAGACAAGACGTACTGATTGAGGAATATCCTTTTTACAGGACATTTAACCAACCAAAATACTTTGAATCATCAACCTGGCTTAGTTACAACCATTAACCATGGTCAGTTTCACACCCAGGCTGACAAAGGGGCTTGGCAATAACTTTTGTCAAATTTCAGCCCAAGCTGGAACTCATCAACTGAAAATGTCCAGGAAAGCAAGCTCAAGATCATTTGCCGCTTGGCTAGAAGGGATTGGTCAGATTTCACATTATGAAGGATTTAACTCTTAATGAGAAATACTCTAGTCCAATCTTTGCAGAGAAGATTAGACTCTTGGAGTCTTCAGATCAGCCTGAAAACCACTGGAGTGGTTTGCAGGCTGATATGCATGTGGTTCCAAAGGGAGCTTTCCAGAATACCTTCCTGCTCAGGCAAAGGAGTCTGATTTGGACACAAAATCCCTTTTTGCTCAGAGAAAGGAGGGAAAACAACTTGAGAACCAAAGGAATTTGGTTCTCAAGTTGGCTTCCAAGACCATTGGTTGTTCTCAAGTCAAAAATGGTTGTCAAGTTGACTTCAGAACCATTGGTGGTTCTAAAGTAATCTTGAGAACCATTGGTGGTTCTCAAGTCATCTTGAGAATAGTTGGTGGTTCTCAAGTCATTTTGAGAACCATTGGTGGTTCTCAAGTCATCTTGAGAACCACCCATGGTCCTCAAGTCAACCTGAAGACCCCACAGATTGGAGGTTTGCCAGGCCAAGCTTAAAAAATCTGAAAGCCGCCCTCAAGACCAATTATTTTCTTTTAGGCGGCTTTTCTTGCGTATTTGTCTTGAAGACAAATGACCTTTCATCAAAGTGCGCCTGTGGTGTAGTCTTGTTTCTGGAACTAAGCAATCGCGCCGGGCGGGAGTCTAGCCGGTTCTGGCCCGTATCGGCCCGGCCCGCTCCTGCGACTATCGGATTGTCATCCAACACGCGAAATCTTCGCCGCGCCAAGCAACGCCGCCCACCCTTCAAGCATTCAACGATTTCAAACAGCGGATAATCATCCAAGGGCAATATATCCGAAGAAAAGTTGATTGATGCTACAACCAAATGGTAAGTATAATCCAAAATTACTTCAACGCAAAACACCCAGCCCCAGCACTGATTCGACGTGACCGACCTTACCTCTTAGGCTGCATTCAGGGACGCAAATCTACTCATTGTCTCTCTTTCCACTCACGCTCATTCGGTTCAGGTTGGATTGGGCGTCTCTCCTGAAGTCATTTTGACCCCTTCGATCACCCTTCCAACGATTGCTTACGTTAAAACTGAACTAGCCCAACCAAACACGTCTCGAAAATGGACTGATTACACATTCGAACCTCAGTCTGATCTAGTTCCCATTCAGATTTTCTCAAACGAATCTCATCATGGTCGTCAAATTTCGCAAACGAGCCCACTCGTAACCGATTGGAAGGCACTCGACGCGCTTTTGTTAGTTCTTTGTTTCATTCTTCCTTTTTATTTCGATCCTCGTAAGCAAATAATTCAGCTCGTCTGCTTTTTCTTGCTTTCAAACACCGTGAATCGACCCACTCAACGGTTGATACAAATCTGCCGCTGATTCTTATCCATCTAGTCGGCATTTACTCTTCAATCGTCTGAAACTCTCCAAGCCGCCGGTCGCTCAACATATCCTACTTTCAATCCCACCCAACCTGCCAAGTTCGATCCGAGATAAATTCACAAAATTGTTTTTTGAAAACTTACAGGCACCCGCACTATTTTTGGGCGAATCTCCTTTACTCCAAATACTGGCCTGTAATTCCACCAGCGGAATCACGATTGACATTGGTGCCCGATCAACTTTGATCGGTTTTGTTAGCGATTCAATCGTCCTCAATCAATCTTGCCATTTCTATCCAATTGGCGAACAGGACTGTGACGACTATCTGATCAGCTTACTCTTGAATGAAAATCCGGAACTGCCCACTCAACTTGGCTGGAATCCCACCCATCGAGTAGAGGCACTTTACCATGCTTTGCTAGCTTTCGTCTTGAATCTCAAAGCTGATAGCCTTATTCGCTTCGAGCCCCAGCTCCACAGCCTCGCATTGACTGCTGCAGATCTACACAGTCAGGAGGAAGAAGAACTCGGGATTACTGATGTGGCGCAAGCGATCGTTAGTGGGAAGGCGGACAAGATCATAGGAAGGAATACGTCGAACAATTCATCCCAAGCAGCTCGCCGGTCCACACAAACGGGTAAACTTGTAGCGGAGATCCAAAAGGAGACAGACACCATCATTGTTTCCAGCCTATCCAACTCTCAACAACCCGCCAACCCTAGCGCGCCTCCTAGCCCCTTACTAGATTGTCAACCGTCTCAGACCATCCCAGTGTCCGCTGAATCGCTCCCACTCCCTCGAGAACAGGCAGGAATCCGAGTCTCTAAGACCAGACACCGACACGCCGAACCTCTCTTCGCGCCGGGGCTGCTGAGATCGATAAGCCCAGTGTTTTCAAGGTTTGGCTTGGAAAAATATGCAGCCAGGTATACCGACGAACTCATATGTGAAGATGATTCATTGGTCGAGTCAATACATCGTGGGATCAGCAAGATTATAGGCTTGGAACAGCGGAAAGATGTAGTTGGCCAGTTTGTATTGACTGATGGAAGTGGGTTTATGTGTCGTACCGAAGGTAAGCTGTCTCCTGACTTCTTTTTTCCAGCTTCTTTGGCAAACATGAAATTGATTCCAGTTTACGACAAATAACGATACTTAGGTCTTGGAATTGCGATTTCTGCTGAACTGCAGTCAAGAAACTCTGGGTTGAATTTAGTTTCGCAATCCGGTCCCCCAAGTGATGGCATATTTAAGCCGTTAAAGGTACCCGAATACTTTTCAGAGTTTAAAGGGAAGCCAGAATATCTTGGGTTCTTGGGTGGATGTATTGTTGCCAAATTGGTCTTTAATGATGCTAGCTCAACGAAACTGTGGATGTCAAAGGTCCGTTTGATTTTTGATCCTCTCGATCAAATGGAATGCATATAATTTACCGCCGTTGATTTTCATGAAAAGACCAGATACTAATTTTTCTTGCTAAAATTTTCCTCTAGCCTGACTACAACAAAGAAGGACCTTACATATCACGGAAATTATTTGGACTCCAATCTTCGTCTTGAAAACGGTCAGTTATGTATATCGCCTGAAGATGCAAAATGGAAAATGTATACAATTTACCAAAATGCACAGCAAGTACGCATACCACAAAAAATGGCTATGGTTCAGGCTATTTGTACAGGAAATGTATGTAAGATTCCAAACATGCAAGGTATTCTTGATAATGTGCTCGGGCACTTATCTTATACATTGATGACATGGAGATAAGCTGAGGAGCAGGCTACTTACAAATTCTTATACCGTCTGCAGTAACGCCCGCGTACATGTAATCATAGAACATCATCGTCAGCTTGTGAATAAAATTCTACTTAAACTCTCCAATCTCACAACTCAGTGGCAGGCAGGTGTGGTAGCAGTAATTGTTGGATGGTCATTTCTTTCTGAGCTTGATTCCAGCAGCTGAAAATTCAATGGTATTATAAGAAAGTGAATCCTGACGACGAGGAACACGTCACGGTAAGCTCAAGTAGCAATCGGTATCGGTCTCCAATCTCGGTGATGTATTGCAAATAAACTTACCTGACGACGAGGAACACGTCACGGTAAGCTCAAGTAGCAATCGGTATCGGTCTCCAATCTCGGTGAGGAGAGAAAAGAGGCCGGTACCGACGGGAACAACTCTAGACTATATACAATGCTACGCCGCAGTATGGTTATTGATGGTTAGGGTTTATTACATAATGTTAAGTCTATATTATGTATTATGTAGTAATGTTGTTTTAAGTTTGTAATCTTGTCTCTTTGTCTTCTCACACCCCCTCCCAAGATTGCAAACTTCACCATTTCAACCCCAATTTCAATGCCGCATCTTTGATCTTGTTGGGTCCTAGCTTTTTTGTAAAAATGTCCGCCTGTTGATTCGTTGTACTGGTCCAGGTTATTTTGATGTTATTTTCCCTCACGAAATCGTTGATGAAGTAGAAGGCACAAATGAGATATTTTGTTTTCTTTTTTGAAGCATTGTCACTCGCAATCAAGATAGCCGTTTGATTGTCGCAAAAAACGTTCATGGGCGCCACGTGTCCGACATCCTCCAGTAATATTGATATTCCAGCCAGTACCTGAGATCCCTCCGACAGTGCAATGTATTCCGCTGCACAGGTTGATAGAGCCACCACCGTCTGCCGCTTAGCTCCCCATGCTATGGCATCGCCCATGTGCTTGATGACGTACCCCGATGTTGACCTCTCATGCTCCCCTCCCCAATTCGCATCCGACCAAAGATCCAGTGTTTCTTCTTTGCTTGAGAATTTCAGCCTCGTTGACGTCGACCTCTTCAAGTAACCAATCAGAAAATCGAGTGCGTCCCAATGTTCATTTGACGGGTTGGTACAATACCTCGCTAAAAGGTTCACTGCGTACGAGAGATCGGGTCTCGTACCACCAGCAAGGTACATCAAGGATCCAATTACTGACCGGTATTCAGTCTGACCTACCGGCTCAAAGGTGTTGATCTCAAGAGTCGTATCCGGAAGGGGACTGCGTCTCGTTACAGCGGTTCTGTGGTAATCCTTGACGATCTGGGAAGCTAACATTTCTTGATCCAAGTGTATTTCTAGACCTACTTGCCGAATGTTAATGCCCACAATCTTCTTTACCCCATTGCTCCATTTGATCTTCATCTCGGCTTCCATTGCATTTTTCAAATGTTCCAGCAGCTTTCTATTCGACGATATCACGAGACCATCATCAACATGTAACCATATGACGACAAAATCGCCGTCCTTCGAGTAGATGTATAGGGAGGGTTCCAATTCTGACGCAATAAAACCAACGGCTTCCATCTTGCTTTTGAAAAACATCCACCAGCAGCAAGCCGCCTGTTTGGTGCCGTACATTGCTTTCTTGAGTTTCATTATTTTTCCCTTCCATTGTGGCCAAATCTCGATGGGTGGCTGTACGTACACTTCTTCGTCGATCAGACTGTATAAGTACGCTGAACTTACATCAAACGTTGCGGCCGGGAGGCAATATTTGTTCAACAATGAAAGCAATAGGCGGAGTGTATTCAGGGAAGCTGTGGGGGCGTATGTCTCGTTACAATCTCTCCCAAGTTGTTGGTTGAAACCCTTGGCAACATACCTTGCCCTATAGGTTTCAATACCTCCGTCTACATCAGGCGGTTTTATGGTAAATACCCATCGACAACCTAAGGCCTTTGCACCGGGAAAAGGATTGACCGGTTTGTATACCTCGAGGGAATCAAACTTATCAGCTTTGTATTCAGCTGCTTCACACCATTTGTCTGCTTCTGTGCCTTGCAGTGCCTTCTTTATGTTGGGAGGTAGTCGACGGTCTTCCGTGATTGTCAATTCGTCGATTGCCTTCTTTTCCGCAGCTGCAATTTCATCTGTTCGTTCTTCTCCCAGCTTGAGGACGATCTGATTTAGAATGAAATCAAGATCAGACTTACGAACATCTTTCTTCACTGGGAGGCATTGGTATTCTGGGAATGTGACAGACGTCGAGTGTACCATTCGACCTTCACGAGGTAGCCAAATTAACCAGCCTCCACCGCTAACCGGGTATCCAAGCAGTTTTCCTGTCTGTGCTCGCTCGTCGAGTTTCCCGCGCTTTTCTTTTGGCACTAGAACCAATACATCGGCTCCAAAGGGGTACAGTTTGTTGGGATCTACATCAATGTCGTAGAGTTGCTTTAGCGGGGAATTATTCACTTTGGTGTTGGGAATTTGGTTGTGAATATATGAGGCTGCGCTGTAAGCGTGTCCCCAGTATATTCTGGGCATCTTACTCTCGTGGAGCATTGTTTGAGCCATGTCGCCTAAAGTTAGGTTAACACGTTGTGAGAACTCCTTTTGGGATGGGGGTAGTTCTGTGAGGGGGAAATAGCAGTTATAGTATTTCAGGTATGTATGAATTTATTACAACTGTTAAGGGTGGTTTGAAAGACCTGCCCCTCTATTTACTACAAGAGTTAACACAACAATTTTATTTATTGTTGTGGCTGATAACTTTATTTTTGTTTTCTTTAAGAGAACTGTTTATGTAGTAATCTCTTATCAGACAAAGATCTAATTTCAACGTACAAATAATCAGCAAATGAGCTTGATGAAGGGATCAGGGAAGTAGATAGTGGATGGATTGTTACAGAAAGTTTGACAAATGGAATACAAGCCTTTGGAATTGATGAGGAACAGTATTTATATGTTTTTAGTATTTATTTTGTTTTTATGTTTAGATGCAGTCAGAGAGAATGAGTAGATGGATGTTTTGGTATAATGTGAACTATTCAATGTGTTATACCCTCTTGCTTAACCTTTAGTTAAAAGAGCACAATTTTCCTTTTGTTTCTTTTGTGTATTTTAAACTGATATGAAAGATTTTGTTGTGGGTCACCTGATTAAGATCACACTATTTATATGGATGAGTAATTTTATTTAGTTTGCTAGCTAGATGATGGGGCGTGGGATCCAAGTGGGATGCAACTGGATGCTACTGGCATGATTTTCTTTCTGGGAGGGAACAACCTCCCCTTTATATAGTAAAATGTGAGGGATTTTTGCTGGTGGGATGTCTGATTGAGGTATTTATGCTGGTGGGGTCTCTTCTTCTATGCTGCCTTCATGCATGGAGTGCATAAAGTGAGCTATTTCTGCTGGTGAGGTTATGTACTTAGACTGTGCCACAGATCATGTGCTGCGCCCTGTGACCTAAAGTGAGCTATTTCTGCTGGTGAGGTTATGTACTTAGACTGTGCCACAGATCATGTGCTGCGCCTTGTGACCTAAAGTGAGCTATTTCTGCTGGTGAGAGTATGTACTTAGACTGTGCCACGGATCATGTGCTGCGTCATGTGACCTAACACTAAACTATATACTACTTCTATATATATACTATGTACTTATTATTCACTATAATTCTTTTTAACTGTATAACTTTTGATTTAGCCGTGCAAAACCCTAACATAAATGGGTGACTTATAGATTAAATTTACCCTAGATTTCAATTATGCATTTATATTGCTACTATTTTAGCTTCTGAAAGATAATGAAAGAATATAATCCTGCCTGATACTTGAAACAGGGTTTGGAATACCACAACGTTCTGCCTCACCGTTCTGCTCCGGGCTATAGGGTGCAACAGGCGCCAGAGTGATGCCTGTCGGTTTCAGCAGAGTCTTCAGTCGTCCAGTATACTCGGGGGCGTTGTTGCAGCGTATTGTCCTGGGATACTTCCCAAAATGGTTCTTGATATGGGCGAGCCATTCCATGACCTTGGTAGGCACCTCATCTCTTCCTGCAATCACAGCTGTCCAAATATAAGTGGTAGCATGGTCGCGCATGTTCAATATGTACCGCTTCCCAGAGATATCGTACGGAAATGGGCCCGCTACGTCGGTGACTAGGAAGTCAAGTGGCTCATCTCTGACAATAAGGGAATTGGCGCCAGGCGACTTCTTGTCCAGTGCCTTGGAGATGGTGCATTGCTCGCAAAAGAAAGAAGACCAGGCTTTCTTCTCAAGTTCTTCGGGAAAGTGTAGCTTGAGATATTGTCGAACAACGTCCTCTGACACGTGTCCAAGCCGTCGATGCCACAGATATGGGTCAAAAGAGGGTCGTTGTGTAACTTTGTTCAATTGCAAATTTTTGTCGTTTATGGGAATATACCAACAATAATTTTTGAATACAGTGGAAAACAAAATCATCTCTGGGCTTTGAAGGGATGCCACGGTGCCGTTGAAGTTGAGGGTCCAGCCTGCATTGGTTAGCCTACCAACCGACAAGATGACACCATCTACTCCGGGGCAGTAGTATACGTCGGTGACTTCAATCGTCCCCTTGCTCGTCGGGATCTTGACCGTCCCCTTGAACCTGACCGTTACCACGCAATCAGTCACAGCAAGTGAGATTTTGCGTGGTTGGGATAATGTTTCCTTAGAGACGAAAAAATCTAAGGTGCCACTCACGTGAGTTGAGGCACCTGAATTGAGGAGCACTTTGCCATCCGACACCTCCGGGATTTCCAGGTGTCGAACTCGACCTTGTGGGTATTTTGGCCTGTTCGGTGGTAGATAATTCGACTGAGTGGTATCGTAGCCGATAGGTGGGTGCTCGATTACTTTTTGGTCTACATCATCCCAGTAGGCGGCACAATTGTTAAACCAGTGTCCGACTTGTCCACAATAATGACAGTTGTTGCCGTATCGTGACTTGAGGACTTCGTTTAAGGGTTTTCCTTTGAAGCGAGTCGCCTTCTCTACTGATAGATGTTGAGACGGTAGCTCCCGTCTTGGTTGTTGATATGACCGCCTGTGTGGTGGAGCGTACCGTGCTTGGGCTGGTCTCATGGCGTGGACAGCATCGAGATCCATTGGCATGTAACCGTCCGTGGGTGGGTTGACTTTGTTCTTGGACTTGCTAGAAGCCGCTTGAATGACCGTCGTGACGTCGCTGAAAGAAGGTTTCTCAATTGCTTCGAGTTTTTGGTCAACTGAGAATTCAAACGTTTTCGCGTCTACACCGTTAGGGGCCATAAATGTTGCTTGTAGAAGGAGTCCTCCTAGTTCATCGGCAGTGATTTTCGCTTGATTTATTTCAGCCATGACTCGGCTCCACTCCGCCAAAGATACTTCGTTTCCTGGGATCCTGTCGGAAGTAAGCTTGAGGATTTGCTCAATCAGATTCAGTTTATGTCTTCTGTCGGAACGGCTGCACTTTGATTGTAGTAGCACAAAAATTGACCATGGGTCTTCTTTGTCGGTCCCATTGATTATCCTGAGGAGGTCGTGGTTGATGGTTAGACGCAACAGTCGAGCGATGTTGTCTTGCTCGTCAGGAAGTCGTCCAGCGAAATTCTGTTCGCTTGAGGTAAATTTCTCCACTCGGAACACGTGGCGGAGTGTCCTGTTGACTTCCTTCTCCCAGAGTTGGAAGTGAACGCCATCGCAGTCGAGTTCAACATTTTTCGGGTTTGTTGAGCTATGTGTGCCTAGGGGGTCCTTGTTGAATGCCCTAATCACAATTTCTGCCCGAGATATCGATTTCGTTGACGCCTCCGGATGATCGGCCTGGGGTAACAGCAGTTTGATTCGATTTAGTTCAGCGAGAATGTTGTTGTAGTCTGCAACAGTAGGGTTTGACATTTCTATATCTATTAACGAGTCGATTATTCTTCTATTATTTTCTCTTTCTATGAATTTCTTTTCTATTTCTTTTTGGTGTTTTTCTCTTTCTTCTTCTATTTCTTTTAATATTATATCTCTTTCTTTATTTTTTTCTTTTAACTCTTTTTCTCGTTTTTCTTGTGATAGTTGTTGGTTCTTTTTTAATATCTCGTCTGAATCTAATCTGCTGTTACTGCCCGAACCGGTCATCCGAATTTGCCAATGTCTTTCGATAAGGAAGCGCGAATCCCGAAATTGCTAGCCTAGAGCCGGCTTTTAACCTATAAGAAAGTGAATCCTGACAACGAGGAACACGTCACGGTAAGCTCAAGTAGCAATCGGTATCGGTCTCCAATCTCGGTGATGTATTGCAAATAAACTTACCTGACGACGAGGAACACGTCACGGTAAGCTCAAGTAGCAATCGGTATCGGTCTCCAATCTCGGTGAGGAGAGAAAAGAGGCCGGTACCGACGGGAACAACTCTAGACTATATACAATGCTACGCCGCAGTATGGTTATTGATGGTTAGGGTTTATTACATAATGTTAAGTCTATATTATGTATTATGTAGTAATGTTGTTTTAAGTTTGTAATCTTGTCTCTTCGTCTTCTCACAGGTATCTGTTGGCTCATTTTACCAATGTGTCATGGTGTACCTCAACCAGTCTACTGATCTGATTAAGATAAGCTACTCTGCATTTGGAACCAAAAACAATATTGATGAAGTCACCTAACGATGCACCCAGTTCACAAGCCATCACTCTGCATATATTAATAAGCTTTTCGAATGTGTAGTGGAATACTTGAATGCAGCAAAGAAGGAGGATGAACAAGATTGAGGATGCAGAGAAAGAGAAGAAGTTCCATATGATAAATGATAAAAAGCGAGGTTTGGGATGATTGTGGGATATGTTAAAGCCAGAGCATGTGGTGTAGAAATAAGGGGACATGTAAGATTACATATTAGCAGAGTTACAGATTGTCAGTCAAAATTCTTTTGGGATGCCAGCCACTTCATGGATGTTGGGGTGGGGGACCTTGCTTATAAAAGTCAGGATTGTAGCCCGGCGGGGGTGGGCCGGCGGGGGGTGCGTATGCTGGGGCAGGTGGAGGTGCGCCGGGATATACATTAGGTTGTTGGGCGTAGGCTACATTCGGAGGATAAGAAGTCTGTGGTGGACCGTAGTAGCCCTGTGTAGAAGTGAGAGAAAGAATAAGGCTGATTAGTCATAAATTCACGAGATGATGTGGTTGTTTGTGGAGATTTGTCTGAATATGATGACTAACGGCTGAAACTGGAGGTGGGACTCTTGCACTGTAGAATCGTTTGCGAACGACATAAGATATTCCAGTTAAGGCAAGAGCTCCGACGATGGTAATAGCAGCGGCAATTGCAAGACGAGCACCATAGGAGAGTCCATCGCAGACCGTGCGACCACTGAAGCTATCGTAGTAGCAAGCGGAGGATCGTACCAAAGTACAGAGCTGAGTGACTAGAAAGGTGTAAAGGAGTATTCGAGAGCAAGGAAGCCTGGGTGCTGTATAAGATTTTGAGGTGGACGGGAATGAGATCGTCATGATGGATGAACCGAATGGTTTGATATTGATTAATTGACCCCGCCGCTGGAGAAAGACCAAGGGGGGGAAAGCTGTAGATGATGGGGAGGATGGTCGGCGAGGGTTGCTGTATCACCTGCCTGACTGGACCTTGCAGATATGGAAGCAATTTCTGAGATGGTGTGGAATGATGATTGATGTTTGATCGATATCTATCTAGTCGATGTCTAGTGCCGTTCGTTGTTGCGAGGGTGGTCAAGGGTGGAAAAGAGAGGATGAGACGAGGCCGTCGATTAGAGGGGATGTCCAAAATGGTAAAAACTCAATTATGTAATAAACTTTCACGGTGGCAGTGGCAGTGCTTTTCCGGAGAATATCACAGATCCATAATACATCTACTGGCTTGGCAGGCCTTTCACAGCTGTGAAATGAGCAGTGGTTTCAGCCTGTCACAGCCCTGTCACAGCTGGTCAAATCAGGATGGCAATTTTTTTTCAAGTGTAATTTGGCCGATGGCATTGCACACCATGAATCTAAGTAACATCTATATGTGTACTAAAAAACTGGAAAAATCTAAGAAAACTACATAGCCGCTGTTGAGATGATAGCATATGAGAGATCAAAACATTTCTGAGAGACAAAAAGGAGATAAAATGAAGAAGAAAAGAAACAAGAAAAGCAGGAAACAAAAATAGAGAAAAAGTATCATGAAATATGTGCAACCATCAGCGTGGGAGCTGTTTGGAGAATCAATTGGTATCAATGAGAAACTTAGACAGGGGTGCCTCAGCCCGTTGAGTGAAAAGGAGTTTGTTCAGATGATCCGCCTTGAAGCAAATCTTGAGTCTTCTAAGGTTTTGCTGCAAAGTTACCTGTATCTTCTTGGCTGCGGGGCAGAAATTCATGAGATGTCCAACTGTCTCCCTTTCACCACAGGACTGACAAAGAGGGTTGAGGCTTCTATGTATGCAAAAGAGAAAGGCATTTAGTGAGAAATGACCTGATACCAATTGATTGATCAACAAGCTAAGAGCAATGTGGAGACTCAAGGGTGTCAGTTTCCTTGGACTTGGGAGCAAATTGATAGGTGCTGGTTGTTTGATTTTGCAACAATTCCCATTGAACTGCAAAATTGGTGTCTCTGGGGATTCTATAGCCTCTTTAGCTAATTGATCAGCCATTTCATTGCCTTGTATTTCCCTGTGTCCTGGGCAGCATGTGAATGACAACACAGAGTCTTTTGGAAGGTCTGATATTCCATCTTCAATTTTGCCAAAGATCTGCTGGTCTGGTTTGGAGGCTTTGGGGTGTTTAGTCCTTTGGATGACCCCTTGATTGTCCACAAAAATCAGAATCTTCCAAAAAACCCTTGTCTTGCCTAGTTCTCTGGCCAGTCCCAAACCTGCTGGAACCCAAACTGCTTCACACTCATGGTGTGAAATTACCACACTGCTTCCCAGTGAGAAGGCACTGTGGAAATAAGGAAAACCCTGGTGATAGAAATGGTATGTTCCTCCTTGAGACTCCAAGTGTCTTTCTTCCTGGTTGGTATCAGTAATTCTTTGATCTCCTCTGCAGGATGAACAGTGGTAATTAGTAGATGACTAACTGGATTCCCTGCAACACCTTTACTTAGCAAGTGGGCCATTCTTGTCAGCCCTAGAGATAATCCAGAGTATCCTAAGAACTGACTAAACTGTAACATACAATAAAAATACTGGATTACTAATGTAAATAATAACATATCATAAAATATTACTCAGAATGTAAAATTAAGTGGGGTAGCTCACTCAAACCACCTCTGAATTCCTACTCCTTCTAGTACTTTATCATAGAATAAGGATACTTTAAGAAAAGGGAATGAAAAGTCTAAATTATGGATAAGGAATTATTGTCATAAAAGCTGAGAGACAATAAGCTTATTTGCATAAATATAAGAATAATAAAAGTATGCTAATAAGAAAGAAATTACCTAAGCGCGTGATAATTTCCCAGTATTGTTCTATTAAATGAATTGGCCCATGATGTGATTGGTTATACATACATGTCATGAGGGCATGGGGACATAGAAAATACTGTGCTCAATTAAATACAATTCCCATTGCATCATAGTGCATTTGAATTGTAATACATTAGAGCAGAACATACAACAACATACTAGAACCTTTCCCTGAAGACCTCTAGAATATTTTCCTGGCCTAGGATTGGATCCTCAGCATATTCACCCAGTACCACATTAGTAAGTACTCTGAATATTCTCCTCCTACTTTTAGAGTAGTGTTATTCCTTTTATTATCCAACCCACCTTATTTACTGGACTAGTTATCAAGCTATCTTAAAACCTCCCCATCTTAGACCTTGGACTATTCCCTATAAAGCAGTTGCTGCAAGACTACCACCTCTGACAGTAGCCAATCAGCTCAAGTGCTTGCCAGCTGCTTAGTAACAATTTATATTGTTACATTTCTCTCAAAAAGACAGAAAGACAGCCAAACCTATATGGTTAGATGTTAGTCTTCTCCTGATTGGCTCATTTGTATATCAAATAGACAATTATAAGGAGTTTAGGTTATCCTCTGTGCATAGTTTGGACACTATAGAGAGAGAATAAGACTTGTGATTATTCTGATAACCTTTCAGCACAGTGATTGTACCTGGCTTTTTATAGACATTAAGCCAGTGTTTCATACACATAGCTGACAGTTCTGCTTGCTTTTGCATTCCTGGCTATGCCCTTCACAGTTCTCCTTGTTATCTACCTTTCCTTTCCGCTTTTATGCATGCGCTGAAAATACTAAGAGTTGTTTTGTGAGAGATTTCTTGTACACTGATGATGATAGCTATCTATTCTGACGGTAAGATAAGATCCTCCCTAAACTAAATTTGTACAACATCCATCCCCCAGTCATGTTCCGCAATCCCCGGTACCTCCCCTGGAATCCTACTTGCCTATTTCCCTAATTCTGCATTGCACTTCAGTATGCCCCCAACTGCTATGCCCTGTTGATCCCTGCAATTGATAGTTGCCCCTGTGTCCGCCCTGCTTCTTCTGCCCCCACTCCTTTCACGGTTGAAGTGCCCCAAGCCCCATGGCTCCACCCGGTCCTGTCATTGTTGCACATACTGAAGTGGCCCTTGTCTGCCCAACCAATTGCCCTTGCTGACTATAGAATTTTGCATGCTGCACCCTTGTGCTTTCCCTGCAAAATTTCCAGTGACTTTTGGTATGTTCCCCCTTCCTCAGTCTGCGGCTGAGCCCTGGGTGTTTCAGGCTCAGCCTCAGTGATGCACCACCTGTATATAAATACTCCCACAGCACTGAAAGGATTTTCTGCTGGGCATACAGCTGCCCCAGCCCCCTGTCTCTGAGTGGTATGATCCATCACTGACAAGAGCTAAGACCCCCAAGTCTGAAGCAAACAAGGAGAGTAAACACCCAACAGAATTTATTGCCACTTCCTTTGAGATACTCAATACTACAACTTGGGCCTGTCCTAAAATGAAAGCTGATTTGGATCTGTTCCGGCTCCATCTTCATGGCATTGTAAACATAAGCTGCCTACAGGCCCATCTGTCCCAAGTCTGAGAATATTCTGGTTGATTCAGCCCTGCTATAAAGAATGAGAGACCAAACAATACAAGTATGTAGGGAAATTTAACTGGGAAAGATTATGAATCATTCTTGTTGGGTGGACTGATGGGTAGGCCAACTTGAAGTTAAGGAAGGCCAGCAACCACTTTGCCTTCTTTCCATTTGGATTTAACCCAATTTTCAAAGGCAAAGATGGTGTCCTCCATACCCAATCCTTTCCTTCCTCCAAAGTGTCCAGAGGCTAAGATACCATTGTTCTCAGCTCATTCAGTCAACCTAAAAGCAACAATCAGTTAAAAAAATTTGCTCATTGTGCTGAGTAAAGCAATTTAAAAATATGCTTCCAGGTTGGTATAGTCCGGTGTGCCTTTTTTTGAATTATGGCTGTAACTGCCACCTTCCATGATTTGGGGAATGTTCTCTGCATCAAGTTGTTATTGTCAAGTGTGGGAAAAACATTTGATAAGGGGAGTGAAATGGACTTAATCATCTCATTTTCAACCCCATCAATTTCCAGGTTTTCTTGGGGTGGATATGCTTGATGGCACTCTGAACTTTGGAGGTTGTTACCTCGGGGTAGCTGGAAAACCTGCAATGCAAATCAAAGTGTGTATTGGAGAGGTCTATGGGAAAGTTTGAGACAGAGGTTCCGTCAAAGAGGAGCTTAGCTTTAAGTTCTTTGTCATGAACTATGGTTCTGTCACGGTTCTTGAGCAGTAAGACATTGCCCCGTCAGACTTGTTGGTGAGCCTTAGGACTTGGTACAGATCCCCTTCATAGGGGTCCTCCAGATATTTTCACCAATTCTGTTCTTTGAGTACCTGCACCAGAGAAAGGAATTAATTATTCCATTGCCAATAACATCCAATGGCATCAGGGGACTTAGCTAAAATCATCCATATTTGGACCCTGTTTCTCATCCAAAGCGCTGGATCCAGGGTTTTTGCACGCCACCACAGCTTGGCCTTTGCTGCTTTTGACCTGAATCTTGCTCTACAAAACTTTTGGTCACAAGCTGGTTGGTATGATTTTCCTCAAGCTTTCCAGAAATCTACCCAAGATGACACTGGTTGCATTTTTTTCCCTTGACCTCTGGATAGTTTCTGCAATGGATTGAATTGAACACATTCCATGACCCAGGGAAAATGATGAAAATATAATTCACTAGCCTCTCTTCAAACCAGATTTCAGTTTTGAGAAGGGGGAATAAAAAACAAAAAAAATTGCTGGCCAGTTCTAGTAAAACAAAATGGTCAGCTGGCTGAGTATACTATGCTCAAGACAACATGATATTGTATTACAGTAAAAAAATATAATAGGGGGTATCAAATATGACCAAACCCACCATTACCTAATCAAATGGTTTTAAAAATCCACCATTTTTAAGAACAATGCTTATCAATATAAAACAATTCAAAATCCTCAAAGGTGAATTTTTTTTGAAAAACCAAATTCACTGGTTTGATTGTGGATTTAGTCAAATTTGATACCCCCTAATGTATCATATTATAATAATAGCAGTGGAATTGCTTGAAATTTTGATGTATAGAACCTGATGTTATCACAAACTTGAAAATAAGATGGGAAACTCTCACCAAACATAAGTAGGGCTCAAAATTATGACTAGGGCCTACAACAACATCATTTACACCATTTTTGATGCTTTTTGGGAAAATGGTCATGCCAGATAGGCTCAATTGGCTTATTTTAACCCACAGAAAATACATACATCTGGACCATTGTCTACTTGAATCATCCATTGGATTGTGAGTATGTTTAAATAAGTTGGTGGTTCTTTCCTCAAGCTCCCTTTTTTTCTACTGATATCTTGTAGCCCCATCTGGAATGTGTTATCATATAGAGTCTCTTTTATAATTTCCTCAAACTTGTGTCCAATCCATATTTTTTAAAAAGTGTTTTGATAAACTGATGTTCAATGTGAAAGGCCATTTATATCAAGTTTTCCAAGTGCAAAAAAATGAGACACTGTGAGACACTTGACTGAATGTGTTCATGATTTCCAGAGGCACTACAATATGGCTATCTTTCCAGTTCTTGGATCAGATCAAGATCCTGGGATTGGGCTGAAAAATCAGAAGATACATACCAGGCCTTGGACAATGAAAATCTCAGAACATCCCAGGCCTGATTTGGACTGAAATTGAAATTTGAGAATTGAAATGCAAGGGTGGGGAGTTCTAGAATAAGAAAATCATGGGCCAAGTCCGGATTTTGCAGCTCAGAAGGTAGATTCAGCAGATATTGGTTCTACATGCACAGTGTGGATTGTTATAATAAAACCTCCTGGATTAAAAAAAAAATCTTTGAAATTTGAAAGGTCTCCAGTACTGCATTGAAACAGTAGCCCCCACATCTGTGACTAATGAGGGTTTTTTACATGTATTACACAGATACCCAAGGATAAAAGGAATATGTACATTTAAACTAAGTCAATAAGGAAGGCCAGATTTTTTTAGAGGCTTGGGAAATTTAGTCAAAGTATATACATGTCAAACTGAGATGGATGGCCCAGGGTTCTGGGCTTATTTTACACTGAGAAAAAGTATGTGAAATAGTTTAAAAGGGGAAAATTCATTGGACCAAGACCAAAGAGTCATAATATCTTCTTTAGCTCCTTTATTCCAGACATCAAAAATGGGAGCAATTTCACCATTATGGAATGTATCTTGGAGGATCTTTGGTAATCAACTCACTCATCACAAATGGCATTTGATGGAAGAGATTTGGGACATTCTCTTTGGCCCACAAGGTTGCACCTGGGTAGTGTTGTACATACCATATTTCTTCCAGTTGGGTTCTTGTTTCAGCTCAATTGGTTGGTTGAAATTTTCAAAGCTCAACCAATTCAAGGATGGGGCCATGGGAGTTTCTGGACTATTAGATAATTTTCCTGTTGACCATCTCTGTTCAGCTGAGAGACTCAATCCTCCATAGATACTTCTTGTTGGTCTCAGAATCACTGGTGCATTTACCTGCAACTGGAATGAGGGGGACAGGTGCTGCCTGGCTAGTGAGAAAAGTTGATTGCATAGCGCAGAGCTGGATGGAAATTTCCAGATGTTTTTATCCTAAAAAGAAGGGGCTGTGACATGGAAATGGTGAAGAACAAAGCTTACCCAATTAGTGGATGTCCAGGATAACATAAGGAAGGCTTTTGGGGAGTTCCTGCCCCCCAAAAGGAATGCTGGCAGTGAGAAATTCATGAGAAGAGTGTAAAAAAAATCTCAACAGCTGCTTGGATCAATTCTGTCAACAAACTGTACTCTATTCCACTGATGGTGGCGTGTACAGTAAGGAATAAAAAGTCTTACACTTTAAAAAGTGTAATAAAAATAACAATAACCACAATTACTTTGGTGTTTGGTTAAAACACTAAGTAAAAAAATAAACGGGTTGCTACCCTGCTGCCAGACTTCTGTTATGGGAATAAATATCCTCAGAAGGGCTAACCAGACTTTAACATGGTTCTTCCAATTAAATTAAGGGTATTAATTTAATTGGGGGGTTTTTGAAGAACTCTAACTACAAAAGATAGTTATAAGTAAAAAAGGCCAGTCCTCCTAACTTACAGGAGAAGGTGTGCGCCTTGTTAGCTTATAATAAGTTATCTAATTATGGTTAAAGTTGATGGGGGGAGGATGTCTTCAATTTGGTGAAGAAACCTCCTCCTTATATAATAAATATGTTTGGATTAATCCCTCTGCAATTCATTTGAAAGTGGGGATTGGGGTAATTTTGGCAGGTGAATCTGATCATCCTGTTCGTGGTAAGAAGTGAAACATGGTGTCATTTTTAATTACAATGATGCCATAGTTATTTCACATTAATTAAAATAATTTAATGTTTATTTCACTCTAATTAAACTAAATAATGATTAAATTATTGTACATAGAAACTCCTTTGAGGTTAGTCCTTAAAAAGCGCTTTCCCTGGAGAGCAAACCAGGTGGGAATCAATTTATAAGTCTTTATTGCATATTTAATATATTTTACATAAATATTTACCTTAATTTATGTGTGATTTTATACTACAAATTACTATGTGTTAATCTTGGATCCTCCAGGATTTTCAAGAAGAAAACTATGCCAATAAATGGTTCTTTCTCCCTTTATTGCATTTTTGAAAATTAATTTTCCAAGGATTATAATTGATTAAATTATAACTTATTTTTGGTAAAAAATAGATATAATTTAAATAAAGGATTTTATTGAATGTGGTCATGAGTGTGGCTTGAACTCAGGTCCTTATGTTTGTAAAAGTTAGTTCTAAGCTAGTCTATAACTGTTAGACTATTATACAAATTGATAAAATGTTAAAGTCTGATTTTCCTTTTGTTGAGAATGTCAATGTAAATAAAAGATAATCATAAAAATAAAGATTAATTATAATTATTCAAGCTTTCAGTTTCAAGTATTACATGTTACATACTACATGTAATATCTTGGTGGCTGACAAATTCTGAGGCGTGAGGAAGAGCAGGGGAAGGTTTGCTCAAGTAAATTGGCCTTGGAAAGAGGACAGCCAATCATGTGTTGTGCAAGGGTCTTGAGGCACTTTACAAGCCATAAGATTCTGGAGGCTCAGGGAGCTTCTTCTCAAGATCATATTTCTGCAGGTCCAGCTGGTAGCTTTCATTGAAAAATGGATGCACTCTGTAACTTTTCTGTTGGACAGGTTTTTTTCTACAAAACCAAGAGGTGGAGGCTTGCCGGGGAGAATAATTGGTGTTTTGTATTTGTTTGGGGTATGCTAAGCTTGAATTTTGGTCATCCCCATGGCATTTCATTTTCTCTGAGTTTTCAGGAAGGAAAGGAAAGAAATTCATGCAATTTTTGTCTTCATGATAAGTGGAGGATGGGCAAAATCATTTGAAATGTATTTTAGAATTCAATTGTTGAGCTCAAGAGCAACCTTGTTTCATGTTGGTGTCTTTTGGAACACAGCTCTTCTTTGCTCAGTTTTGTTAGGCATTATGCATTGGGGAATTCATCGGTCTTGTAGTTGAGCAGGCACTGATTGAGGTCCAAGAGGTTGAAGCTTCCAATGGCTCAGTAAATGCCACCGATGTTGCATATATGGAAGAAAAAATTGAGGATGGTGAGTTACTGCAGCTTCCAGAAGCCTCTGAGTATTATGGTTTTCTGGTGATACCTTCTGCCAGTCAGGATTGATATTAACCAAAACTAAGTTTGAAATATTTGGTGGAAAATTCAAGAAGAAATCCTTTTTTCTCCTCTCCTCAAGCATATTGCATCCATCATCCTGTTCAAAGATCTGATAGCTTGGATCAAACCAACTTTTACATTAGGTTTTAGGAATTTCTTCCATATCCATTCTGTAATCCATGGTTAAATCTTTAGCAGTTGAACAAGGCTTTGGAGGTCTTTCAAGCCGTTCTGCAGTGGTTTCCAAGATAGACACAAGAAAAATATTGCATCCAGCTGTTGAATTGTCTGGGTCCTTGAGGAACTTGGGTTCCTGATGATACTATCATTTCATATTCAATAATTATTTTCATTTCTAGTGACCTGCATTATTTCTAGTGCATTCAAAAAATGTTTCACCTGGAAGAATTCTAATTTTTTGCTTACTGAGATTCATTGAACCAGAAAATAACCAGATATTCTATCGTTGGCCAGCCTTTTGAGGGGTTTACAGGTGTTTGAATCATCTCATAATTTGTTAGCAATACCATTGACATTTTCAGCTCTTTGTTTGTAATGCCTCCTTGGTTTCTCCCATGGAAAACAAAGTAGGGGATTTTTTGTGGATCAAAATGCATTTGGATATTGTTTTCACAGTTCAATAGGGTACTAGAGGACATATTATGAATTTTGCTGCAGAAATAAGCAAAAAATTACTCACAGCAGATGTTGTGGGATTTTATACTGGACAGGTGCAGCAAGTGCTCAGCGGAAATTACAGTGGGGAATTAAGGCTGAGGAAAGCACTCAAAAAGCACATGCATGCTTATGAGAGTGGAGTACTCATCTTCAATACTTGTGTATTTATAATTTCAAATGCACCAGTGGTAATGTGGCCTGGAAAAGGATATTCAGACACACACAGGAAAAGAATGGTGGGTGCTTCAAGGGTGGACCACATAGCACATTCAAGGATTTCATGGAAAGGAGCTGGAGTGGAGGTGCAGCAGAACTACTGGGTGGAGCCACGGGGTCAGGGAATTTGGAGGACCACAGGGGTAATTGAAGGGGGTCTTTGTGGCAAACATGGACTTGGTGGAGATTATGATTATTGGTTAGGGCTGCAGAGTGCGGCATAAAGGGAGAATTAGGGTATCACAGTATTGTATCATATTATTATATGTTTAACATAGGACAACTACAGGTAGTTTGTAGGATATTAGTTTAGCATTGTAGGAAGTTATGTAGTCTTTTAAAGCAAATATACATACAGTATCAAGGTTTTCTAGTCCACAACCACCCTGCAAAGAAGAAAAAAGAGATTAATTGGGCCAAAGACAAGCTCAGCAGATATTAATGGTGGAGAATACATATTCCCACAACCTCTGATAATCAAAGGCTTATTGGCTGGTTGATAGAGTATAAATTATGGAAATCAGAGTCTTTCCAAGCCCCCTTTCATCTGCAAGTATTGATCTTTTTGGTCTTCCATTTTCCATTAGTTCTCAAAATCCTTCAACAACATCCCTGATCCAGTTGTTGTTGGAATTTTGACATAGTTTCAAGACCTTGTCTTTGTTACATTTATTTTTAATTAAAAAACTGAGTTCTCTTAGTTTTTGAACTTTTAACCTTATTCAGCACATTGCAAGGTATTTACAAAGACATTGGTCATTTTCAGACCATCTCTCTTGAGGATTTTTTGATGTGAGTTGTAGTAGGTCAAAGAAAAGGCTTGGGTTGGAGTTCCAAAAAAAATGAGCTCAACCCCTTGGTTAGAGAATTTAGAAAGAACATTGGCCACATCCTTGTACCTACTGAACAAAAACCCCTGAATTTGAGAGAGAAATGAATATTTGGTGAAAAAAAAAATCTTGCAGTTTTATCAAAACAGGTCCAATGAAGAAAATTGTGCCTCAGTCACCCAAGTTGAGAAGCCTCCAACAGGCCCCAAAAATCTTCCCATTTTTCTGCTGTGTATATCACTAAGATCTCCTGGCAAAGCAAAATCTGTGTGAATCTATAATGTGAACTCAGTGGTTGTCGGTTTTATGAGAGTAGGTGGACATAATGATGAAGCAGGCACTGCCAGCATAATTGCCTAGGATGCAGTCATCCCAGTTAAACTGGGATGCACTCAACCAATTTAAACTTGGTTGAAATCAACTGATGAAATATAAATACAAGGGACCCCCCTTGGTTTTATATTTCATTGGTTGAGGTCAACCTACTTTAAATTGGTTGTTTGCATCCTAGTTTAACTGGGATGAACTCAACCTAGGCAATTATGCTGGCAGTGAGGGACGGCTGGAGATGTAGTAAATGTAAAATTGGGAGGCTCAAGGGAGGGCAATTCAACAGAAAAAAAATCAAACAACACAGACAGATTGTCAGCCTCCCTGATGCCAAGGACAAGTCCTTCTAGCTACAGGTGGTGCAAGGATAAATGGAAAGAGTGTATAAACTCTGGGTAAGGTAAAAAGTTACAATTCCCAAAGGATATGGGGGAATTGTGACGTAAAAATTGAGAGAAAAATAGGTTAATAATTATATTAAATAAATTTAATATAATTAAAACCAGAGGGGCCTGATAAATCAGGGGTGGTTTAGATCCCTCTAAGGTATCTTGCAAATAAATTGCAGAGGATTTAGGTACCTGGAACACTGGGGCCTGTTGGAACAGGGGTGGTTTGATCCCAGGAATGGAAATGGGGGAATATCTTCAAGAGAAAGGGTTATTACTTACTAGTAATAAACCTTGAGGGATCTTGGGGATATTCTGGGTGAAACTGGACAGTTTGAAGCGCTTGGATGGATGGATGGTGGAGCTGGATGGTCATGTGAAGTTGTTGGGGAAGACAGGGCTAAAGAATAACTACTAAGAAGCTTACCAGACTGTGTTATAAAGATATATATCTAATAAGAAGTGGGTAAGGCTGTTAGTGGGTATTGGGAAGCATGAGGAGCCTTCTTTGGGCGGTTGAAGAGCTCCTTAAATAGTCTTGAGTTCCCCCTGGGGACCCTGTAGGTATTATTGGCCAACTTGTGGGATCTTTGGACCACATTTTGGCCATTTTTGCTTTCTTGGTGACGCTTCAGCAGCCCCTGCTTTGAATACACGTCACCAATTGATTTTTTATTAATGTATTTTATTATTATTTATTTATTTACATTGACTTACAGTCTGTAGTACATTAGTACTGTTTGTTATAGATTTAATACTAGTGGCTTATTTGTATTTATAATAAGCCACAGTATTTTTTGTACTGTTTGTTCAATCAATGTATTGTATAAATAAACAATACCATTTAATATATTTAATTGTTTAGTCCCCAGTACTCTTCATTACATATGTAACATATGTAATGAGGTCACTGGAGCGTGTTTTTGTTGATTTGGGTGTACCTGAGTGACTGTGGAGTCTGCGTGCCAAGTTTGGGAGCCTGTGAGGGGCTTGATGCTTGCGCGGGGGCTTATATCCCAACTTTGAAGCGGGCTTTCAGTCACGCGGGTTGAACTTGAAGTTCTGCGGACTGTGGTATGCGGGGTTTGAGTAAAACACGGTGTATTTACACTATCTCCCCTAATTTACACAACACCTCATTTCCGTGACTGGAAATGGGGTTTAAGAATATGTATATATATATATAAGCATTAATTAATGCAAGTTCCTTTTTGTTAAAGGTACTTGCTAATTATTCTTTGCTAATTTACATAGTGAAGGAGTGAGAATTAGGGGTACTTGTGAGTGAGGTACCCTAGGTTATTTTCAGTGTAGATTTAGAATATCAAATAATATACTAACTATTATTTGATATTCTATATTTTTTATAATAATTTTTGCAGGAAACTTGTGACAGGTTGCTCTGTCATAGTAGCAAGCTGACACAGATAAATGCTGCAGGAAAAAAAGCAGTCCATGAGAGTAGAAACAGATTATAAGAAAATTAACATTATGGGTAAAGGAAATTTTACAAGTGGACAGCACCCACAGTTTGTAGGTGTGATGATGTTCATCATATTCAAGGAAAAAGGCTTCTATAACCAATGGAGAAAACTTTGATGTCTGTTTTGACTTCTTGAAATAGGAAACAGAATCAAAACCACAGGAATTAGATGGGATAGATCCAGGGTGGTGCCATGCCATATTTTAAAAGGGGATTTTAAATTCCTGATGGAGCTTTCCAGAGAGCGGTTTTTGAGACATGCCAAAGTTTTTACCACCTCCCCCCACCAGCTCAAAGGCAAGCCAGTAGTGGCCAGAATGGCCCAAGATCTTTACACCATAGTTTGGTTACCCCTCTTGGCAACAAGGTTTTGCTGGGGGTAGCCAAGGTGAGGTGCTGGACTCTTGGCAGCAAAGAGTTTGAGGAAGTATCAAGTAATCATGATATCATTATGATGTAATAGTGGTTTCATGTATAAAACACATCCTATTAGTAGAATTGGTATAAGTATAATATATGTTTGTTTATTTGTATAATATTAAACTAATACATATTCTGTGCATAAAATGTTCCAAGGATAAGGAATGTGGGTGTAATCAGATGGAATGAGTGACATATGTTAATCTGGTTATTTCATGTGTAAGGCAAGGGAGATGGCCTAGAAGCTACATGGATTGTATAAAATGAGTTCATAGTGTAACCTGAATTGTTCATGTGTATTGTAGTTTTTTTTAAAGTGTAATTTTGCCTTTGGCATTGCACACTATGAATATCATGGTTTCTAACTACAAGTATTTAATTTGTAATTTTTTTTAAGTACCTAGTTTTATGAGGACATAATTTTTTCTATGAGTATGCTGTAATCTAGACAATCTTTTGATCTACTGAGTTGTGGTGTGGATGTTTTTAACCTTCTCAGGTTGGGTTGTAAATGGATTCGGAGTGCTCCCCTCCGGGGGTCGCCTCAGAGTCGGTCTCCCGGGCACCTCGCTTGAAAATCTCAGTCTGCCGATCCACTCGCTCGTCTCTACATCATCGGCATCATTCTTCTTCCCCGTAACGTTGATACAAAGCTATAATATAGATGGTCATTCGATCGCATCGGAATTTCTATTGAAACCAATCTCGACCCACTCGATTCTCGACTGCGCCATCAGTAGGACCCTAGCAATTTGAGGTAGAGCGTCATTCGATCATGGACCTCCAGTCTGACGACTTCCTTGGATCCGACGTATATTCACTCATCTCCAGATTCTTATCAAACTGGAAAGATAGTAATCTCAATCAACGACTGTGGGTCCTCCTTCCCCTAAGTTTACCTACTTCCTTACCAATCTTATTATCGGAATATGCTTCACCACCATCATGACTTTGCACACCCTCTATATTTTTATCCTCATGGTTTTGGGCGCGTCACATCATTCCCTCTGGTATGTCTATTGCTGTTTCATTTTATAATTCTAAAATCTATGCTGACATATCTGTTGGCGTGCACTGTTATATATTCAACTCCATTCTTTATCCAACTTGGGCTTGTATGATTATGATCGCACCATAACCGTCTTCCCTCTTTTCCCCGTCTGAAGACTTACTGCACCCGATTATGGTCGATTGAGTAAATAATACCACTGACCTTAATTTTCCCTTTCTTGCATTCCATGCTGCAACCATCTCCCGTTCATCCAGATCATCAACATTGGTCGCTCTACTTAAGAAGTCATGCACACCAGGAAGCTGTAGCCCAAACAATCTAGACGACCCGGACTTGCAGCTTACTCAGGCTTTTTCTATTCTAGTGAAAAGTGCGCTTCGCTACACTAAAAAATCAACATCAGCATCTTTCTCTGCAACGGATCTTCAAGTTTTTCTCAGTGAATCAGTTTCCCCACTGTTAGATGATGAAATCAATGCACGCGTCTCCGAGTTGCTCGCCGATACTATCTGGTCGATCGATTCTGAGTTTGAAGCCCAAGAGACCAGTTTAGAAGAACAGATCAAGGCCTTGAATACCAAATCTGCACAACTTGCCAGTGGATCGACTGGCGTTGACAACACAAATGATGTACCACAGCCAAGTATCGACGTCACTTCAAGAAAAATCAAGGTTGAATCTCTGTCTCAATCGCGCAAGGCATTGATTCAGCTGGCAATTGCTCTCCTCCAGCCTGATGAGAAGGGTTTGGTTGCTCTTCAGCCTGCACATTGTCGACTTAGCTGGGAGTACGGATTTCTATATGACACTGGCTTGATTCCCTTTACCGCTGAATTGGTTGCTAAACAGGCCACTCGTATCAATACTGCCCTTCTGTGAGTCAACCTATGCTGCATTTTGGACCTGAATAGCAATTGTTGATGCTTTTCTCTCAGTTACAAACAACAACGTTTCAATTTGCTTCGCGAGGAGTCGGAAGGTTACTCTCATCTCGCCACTGAATTGATATCCGCCATGGGACCTGGTCTTGCCCCACATCTAGTACCCGCTGATTCAGGCCAAGGCGACTCGACAAGTTATCCGCACCTTCGGTCGGTTTTACTGCCTGGAGAAACCCCGCAAATCAGAGATTCGAGGATAGAAAAAGTCTCGAATAACATTAAAGCCATGATTGGATTTTTTGACTTAGATCCCAATCGCACACTTGACATAATCCTCGATGTGTTTTGCTACAACGTGATTTCACATTACCCTTTTTTCTGTTCGCTTTTGAAGAAAAGCCACTGGATGCAAACCGGTCATTGTGATTCGACCATCGATGACGAGCGAATCCTCCCTGCCGATGGAACTTTGCCCTCCGAACAGGGCTCGAGACTCATCGCGTCATTACTTGGGTTCAAATTTACACACTATCAACAGAGTGATTCAACTGATTCAACCCCCGATGAGCTCTACTTGATGACTGCTGTATTAATCTGGCACAAGATTGTAAAGCTACGTGATATACTTACGCATCTTTCTCCTGATCTACAAACTATCAAGCAACACGAGTCAAACTGGCGGCAAGAGGTCATGACCAAAGCTTTAAACGCCGGGCCTCAAAATGCTCTTAGCATGGCCGGCGCACTCGATAACAGTGGCCTGATGGGAACCTACTCCAAAATGAATGCTGGCAAGATTCCCGAGGGTGCATCGGCTGCTGTATCTACCAAATCCAAATCCGTTCCCAATCAAAAAGCCGGACTTTTATCCGCTTTACTCTCAATTGGCGCCCTCCACGAATCCATCTATATGTTATCAATACCAAACCATCAATATCTTGCTTATCAAGACCCCAACATCTCCGCGTTACTTTTGAGGTTGGTAGATGTTGCCTTGGATCCGGCCTACAGAAAATGCGAGCTATCTGTGCAAAATGGCAAACTCTCCCAGCCGAATCTCACACGGCCCAAGAAAAGATACGCCGGTGGTCCTGGCCATCTACTCATCGATGCAGAGGTTCCCAAGTCAATTCTATCAGCTAGAGTAATTCCTCGCGTTGCTAGCTTGGGTGCCACGAGTGTTAAAACAGAGCCGGTTTTCTTCTGGCCTGCATGGAGGGATCGTATCCTTCGAAGTCAAAACAATTCAGAGTTTTTGGATCACGCCTGGCCGTTGCTTCGCTTCGTTGGCCCATTCGGTCACATGCACATGGGCGTCTTTCACAAGGTGGCTACACTAACTGCTGCCGCAGTTCAAAGGCCCTCAGACGACACACAAGGCGATTCGCGATGGAATTACATCTTGAGATGGTTCTTGCTTCCAGGATTATCTATGACCCAAGGATGTGTAGCAGCCTCGAACATTATCTGGAAAGTTTTACAATCTTATTCGTACGAGGAAAGGTACATGATGTACGGCGAGTGGAAGGATCGTATCTACCAGCGGATCCCCGAGCTCAAGGTAGAGCGAGTAAAAGCCGATGCGGAGACCAAACGCGTACTTAAGACGATGACACTTGACAACCTCAGGGAAAAATCACGAGCGCTGGCTAAATTGGCTTCGTCTAACCCTTGCATTGTGTTCAATGCGGCGCTCAATCAAGTTCAGACCTATGATAATCTCATCCCTTGCGTAATCGAATGTCTCAGGTACCTCAATCTATTCGCTCTCGACGTCCTAACCTATTCAATCGTTGAATTCCTTTCGAACCCGGACAAAGATCGGTCCAAGTCCGATGGAACCAACATCGCTGCCTGGCTGCAGAACTTGGCCAAGTTTGTCGGGAACGTGTTCAAGCGGAACTTGAGCTTGGACCCAGCGATTGTTTTACAATATATCGCCAACCAACTTGCAACTGGAAATGCTAAAGATCTCATCATTTTGCGAGACATGATCAGTAAGATGGCTGGCGTCGATGTTCTCCAGGATCTTTCGGCCTCTCAGGTAGTGGCGTTGGGCGGATCGAAAACTTTGAGAGCTGAAGCTATTTCACCCACTAGCCTTACAGTCAAGAAGCCATCGTTCACCAAAAGTTCCAATCGACTTATGAAGGCCTTGACCGAATCCGGGCTGACGGTGCCTTTACTTGTCTTGGTCACCTTGCAACGGCAAAACGCTGTGCTGCTTGCAGACGAAAGCGCACATTTGAAGTATCTCGGCGTCCTAGCTGATAGCGTAAGATCGTTAATGTTCCAAAAGTCGCCATAACTTCATGAGCTAATCCGGGTGTTTTCCTCTTTCAATTTTGCTGTCAGTGTCAACAAGTATTATTTCAATATATTGAGTTTCTGCGTATCCAACTTACTTGTCGGAGCATATCTGACTACGAAAACACCTTGCCTCCAATGGAACTTATGTGGGGGCAATACCGAAATGATCCAGCCATTGTTTTCCAGGTTTGGAGACCCGTTCTATCTGCATCAGTTCGACCAGGTTTGAAAATAGGTGCCGATGGTGAAGTAATAATTGATGAGAAACCCGACCGTACAACCCTACCCGTATCAACAGACCAGTCTGTTGAGCCACTTACGACCGAAGAACCTGAATCCACTGATATGGCCAACGAACAGGTAAGTCGTGGCCTCTCTAGCTGTAGTCATGGTTGTATCACTGATGATTCATCTCTTTAGGCTTGTTATCCCAGCAGTTTGCTGCCAACGGTTGCGCTTGCGGAAAAGATGTTGCCTGAGATAACTCGCAAACTTGTTGGGTCAGTGGTTATTTCACATTCAGCGTCACCTTCGTCGTGCTAACCTTGATATTTGGATTATAAGTCCCCACTTCTTCGTGACATTCTGGCAACTTGAACTTTATGATATCCGAATGCCTGATGAGAGGTACATCTCCGAGACTAACCGCCTCAACGCGATGTTGAGTGATCTTGATCGTGATTACTCTACTGTCATGGTTTCTTCGCTAAAGGAACTCAACCGTGCCAATCGCTCCAAAATTTTGGAAATCCGCGCAACGCTCACCAAGGAAATGAAGATCCACATCAAACATTATGAGCTCACCCGAGCTCGTTTAGCATCCGAAAAGTCATTTTGGTTTCCTCGTGAGTGAAGCGTGCATTTCTCTCCGTTGTGCCTTTCCCGTCAACTTTGCCTGACAAGTCGTTGCTTCATAGTATGCGCTCGTAGTACATTTCGAGCTCAGCTCCTCGAACAAATTATTCAGCATTGTTTCAACCCGCGTGCTAAAATTTCACCTGTCGATGCCGCATATACGGCACAGTTTATCAAAACACTGCACAGTTTGGGCACAGCCTCTTTCATGACTTTAAAACTCCTTGATCGTATCTTTAGCGTGGACGTGGGCCCGTCGATATTTCCATGCAGTGAATTCGAAGCCTCGAACTATGGTCGATTCTTGAGGGATTTGTTACTCCTGGTTAAAAGCTGGTACGACAGCGAAAGTACCTTCAAGAAGACGGGACTTGGAAAAGATAAGAAAGGGAATTTTTTACCTGGATTGAGAATGAAGTGGGCCAATCGCGAAACTACCGAAGGGATCGCGGAAAGTGAGATGTTATCTTTTGAAAATTTTCAGAAAGTGGTCAAAAAGTGGACTTCAATCATGTCTTCAGTGAGCCCTCTTACCCTCCATTTTGATCACCCATTTCAAGTTGAGTTCGATTTGACACTTCAATGTCTTGTCAGGTTTGCAGAGAAGCCATTCAATCAGGCGAGTACATGTATATTCGCAACAGCATTGCTCTTCTGAAGGAATTGGATGGACTGGTTCCTCTCTTCCAGGATCAGGCAACCAGTTTAGAAGCATCTGTTACTGAACTTCTTAAGCACGAAAAACGTGAAGATGTCAGGGTTTTGGTCTACGGGTCGGTCTTTTTTTTATCATTTGTCAATAGCTTCAACGTATCATGTGACTTACCTTCAATGGCTTTTGTCAGATATCAATCAATGCTGAAGCGTGCTGTCAAGAATGTCATCAAGACTAACTTGCCCCAGGTCAACAAGTCCGATGCTGTCGCTGCGCCAGTCACTAACAACGACGTCAAAACCTTGACGAATGACATGAATTCAGCATCATCCGTGTCTTCAAAGACAATCCCACCATTGACATCCAATCCTATGGCCACCCCATTACCGCCACCCAAACCGGTTGTTCCCACCTCACTCTCAGATTCTCGACCTGTCACCACTCCCGTTTCTACTTCCAACCGTCCCGCCGGTCTTCCAGAGAGGCCCGCCTCCTCGACCACCAGACTTCCACCATCAGTCCCACGACACGAAAGTGATCGAAAGCTGCCAGTTGTTCCCTCTCGTCAGGTGAACGGTAATGGGCCATACCGCAATGGAGTAGACTCCGAGTCCCATTCTTTGAGCGCTGATGGATCCAAGTCTCAACTCCCTAGCGCCCCTCCGGTGCCATCCGCCGAAGCAGCTGAAAGGGAGGCACTTGCTCGGGCCGCTGTTCAACGCTCCCGCAAATTTGCTGTCACCAACGCAACCACCTCAAGTGTTTCTTCCCCAGATCCATCGCAATCCAAACTTGCCGGGCAACAGAAAGAAGATTTACCGCGACACCCGGCCAACAATCCAGCACACTTGATAGATCGCCCTTACGTGCCTTCTCAAGTTCGATCAGCTGACCCCGCAACACGGCCTTCGAACTTGACACCATCTGGTCCAAAAGCCATTCGATCCACAAACAGCCCGTCTCGAACGAATCGCGGGGATGAACTGATGCGTCCTCCAGCGCTTCCTTCTGCACCGAGGGCTGATAACTTACGGCGAGACAACCCACTTCCTAATAACCCCGCCAACCATCACCATTTGCCCAGCCATCCAGGCTCTCATGTTTCAACTTCCACCACTGCCAGTCCCCGCACACGAGACGACGTGGCCAAGCGGCCAAACGATGAAAATACCTCTTTTCGGTCTCGAGATGAGCGTGACTCGTATGATCGCAGGGATGAGCGAGATCACAGGCGACTTCGTGACGAGCCACCGCGTACAAGGCCTCCTAGTGTCGAGTCGATACGTTCAATTCGCAGCGCGCGTGACAAAGAAAAACAACGCGCTGATAGGAGCGATCGCAGCGAAAAAAGAAAGCGATCCCGTTCGCCATCTGACCGACACCGCGACCATCGCGAGCGTGATCGAGAACGTGACCGCGATAGGGAACGAGATAGGGAACGAGACAAAGAAAGAGAGAAGGACCGGGAGCGTGACCGGGACCGTGATAGGAAAGACCGAGAAAAAGAGCGCGATCTGAGACATCGTGAAAAGGAAAAAGACCCTGGCCGTGACGACCGTGATAAAGATAGGGAGCGTGACCGAGAGAAACGATCGCACCGTAGAGATCGTGACCGGGACGACAGGCGCCATGAGAAAGATCGAGATAAAGATAAAGAGCGCGAGTTCAAGCAAACCAGCGATGTAGTCACAGATGATGGCATTAAGCGTCGCAAAGTTGTTTCTTCCGAGCCTTCACTAGCAGGCGAGGCTTTTAACCAACCATCACAGGGGCTCTCTGAACTGCGCAAAGACATTGAAACCGGCCACTCTGTCAATGGAGACGACAGCAATTTACGAGTCGGGAACAACGACCCCAAGTCGGGAAATCTTTCCTACAATGGCTCCATACCATCTGGTCCGCGTGCCCTACAGCCCAATATGTCTCCTAGGACTCTGCGCTCTATTCCGACTGGCCCGGCCAGCTCATTCCCGCCCGGACATCCCGAGTACCCCCGTTCAAAACATTCTAGCAGTTCGGCCGACGCCACTAATACTCATACTCCCCAAAATGGATATCCAACTCGCAACGGCTCTGGCCAAGAGCATGCGAGGAGCCGCAATGACGCAGGTGATTCCTATAAGCCTCGAGACGCTGCCCCAAGGAACCATTCCCCCGACAAGGTTTCTCGCGAGCTAAACTCTCGTGAAAATGCTAGCTCAACAAGTACACCCAGTAAACCCCCCCTGCCTTCCAATCATCGTCAGTCTGGAGATTCTTGGAGTCCTCATCCTTCACAACCGGGCAGCAAGAACATAGAACCAAAGAAAAACCTTAGTATTAGAGGTATGGCAGGTATGGCTGCCAATGCATTGCAGAAGGCTAACGAGGATAACGCGAGAAAGGATCGAAGAGACAGCGTTGAAATACCTACCACTGGAAACCGAGCCGCTCCAATAGATATTGATGGTGCGGTCCCGAAGAAACGAGATCGTGATCGTGATTCAACTGGTGCTAACATGGCTACTACGCCAACCAGCCTTCTGTCCCGAATGGATGATGGGAAGGTTCAGTATGAGGTGTGTTTCCAGACTGTTTGATGATGTTTGTTTTGGCAGAAAGGTTGACTCTCCTCTCATACGTCTTTGGCAAAAAAAACAGGAATCTGGCACCAAGCGCAGAAAAGAAGAAGGTCATGGCCGCGATGAGGATGTTGGTGAAGGCGATGGGCATGGTAGTAGGAGATCATCCCTGAGAGAAAGCAGCAAACAAGAAGAATCGCGATATACCGGAAACCCAAGACCTACACTTTTGAATGAGGATGGGAATAACCCTCCCCCTAAGGCTGATCAGCATGACCGTATCTCACGACCCCGAAATTCGCATAGTAGTAGAGGTGGTACTGAAAGAGACCGGACTGACAAAGGAAATGATAGCAGCGGGCGACGGAAGGAAAGAGAGCGGGGAAATAGTCGAGAGAGACCGAAACGCCATAATGCACGACGTTGATAGCATCAATGGTCTCAGTAGAATCCCTAGACTTGCGAGGCTCCTAAGGTTTACTTATTACAGAAAATTTTGGATTTATCCTAGCTCCAATATACGGCCTGATAAGTTGAATGAAATAAGGATGTAGAGAAACAAAATTTCACTGGAGTCCATGTATTGTTATTTGTTACCTTCAATTGGTCTTATTTTGGTTTATTTCTTTACCTAAATCTACAGCATCTCACTTGCTTGTTTAACTGTCTAGGAGTGATCATTGTGGATAGATGCAAATACGTAAATAAAGTGAAATTATCTGAAAAAACTGTGTTTCAGCAAAACCCTTTTACAAGCACTGTGCCAACAGTAACACAACCTTCTGAGTACATAATTACACATCCAGCACTGCAGTATTAATTAAATCATCAGATTTTCAAAAATCAAATCTGGGATAATTGTTTGCAAAAAATTCACCCCTAAGTGTTTACCAACCAACAAATATGATACTTCAATGGTTTGTAAAACCCCACTTCCAATGGTTGACAGACCCGCATGATCTTCTGGCTGTGGAAATGATTGTACTGAAAAGATGCATATTTGAATACCACAAGACAAACAATCATAACAGACAAAACAGTTACTCATGAGTACTAGATCACCAGGTTTTGTAGCATGTGTAGATAGATAACTCAAGAAAAGATGTGAGTGTGAATTGATTATTAAGAAAATTTGGTTCAGGACATTGTATTAATAAAGATAGGTAAAATGAATGAAACAAAAAAATATATGGAATCATTGAAACAAGAGAGAGAAAGTAGAGAGCATGCAGGATTGTGAGTAGTAATAAATAAAAATGGTGATCAAACAACATGTATGTATGTATGGATGTATGAATAGTTTACGTGAATTTTCCAGATCAACAAGTGAACAAACTAAACCAATTGACATAATTGTTTTTTGAATGTATGTATCGAGGGTTTGAATCCTTTGGCAAGAGAGGGAGAACTTTCAGTTTGGAAGACCAAATGAGAAAGCAAGAGACAGAGAGAGGTAGGATGGGGAAGAGTGAGAGGAAAAAAGGGAAAGAGGGGGTGTGCGTGTGAAAAAAAAGTAGAAAGAAAGTCCAAAAGAGATAAAAAGGAATCGAGGATGGAAAATTGACGAGTTTCAATTTTCAAGCAAGTTCACCCAAGACTTCAGCCTCAGCCTCTTCTGTTTTGAGAGGGAGCAGATGTTGATGTTGTTGAGACTCCCCGGGTGGAGGTTGTTGGTTGGAATAAGATTGATAGAAAGTATTACTACTAGTACACCTACTTCGACTACGGTCTACCCAGGCTTTACCAAGGTTTTCGTTTGGGCTAGTGCTCATGATATTATTGTTCTTAGAGGATCGAATCCGAGGTGAGTGAGAGAAGATCGAGGAAGCTCGCTTGACGAGTGATGAGGTAGATTTTCTGGCCATTCTTAAGGCATTCATGGCCGAGGTCGATGGAACTGCTGAGTCTGATGATGGGTCAGCTCGTTCGGAGTTAAGGACATCGACGTAGCTCATAAAGCTAATACAAGTCTTTCGTTGTCGTAACTTTCGGATGCCCTGTTCCTCGGGGTGGTTGTGGTAATTGTTGGGTAAAATGACGTGTTGGGCAGGATGGTTGGAAGAGAGAGCTGGTAGGATAGGTTGTGGTGGCTGCTGTTGATTCTTCAAGAGAGCGTTGGTCGAGATGATTTCGGGGGGGATGGGAGGGTGGTTAGTATTAGATGGAGTGGCGAAGGAGTCAAGATCGGCGGTGAGTTGGGTGACCATGGATCGGCCGATCTTGTAGGATGGAGTGGGACTGAGGCTTCTTGGTGAGCTAGGGTCACTGATAGAAGCGGTATCTGAGGTACAACTCAAGGTTTGATGATGAAGACGAGGGAGGATCGATGGGGGTGAGGGGGGAGGATGGCTAGATTGAGGGGAGGGGTTAAGTTGGGTGGGTGAGTTGAGGAGTGGGAATGGATAGGTTGGAAGGAGGGATTGAGATTGATGATGAGCAGTTGGGGTTGAGGAGGGGATGGAGAGTGGATTGAGAGGGGATGATGATAATGATGATAATGATAATGATGATGAGCTAGCTGGTAAGGATGGATTGGTTGCTGATGATGGCTTGATAAGTTCGATCGAGTTGGGTGATAAGCTGGAGTTAAAGAGGTGGTATTCGAGTGGCATCTGATCCACGAGGATATTCTCTGGTGAGACGGTGGCTAGAGCTTCGATAGCCTCATCGAGTACGGGTGGTACGGCTAGTTGGATAGCTTCCTGTGCGGTGAGACTGGTATCGAAATGTTCGACGTCCCGTTCAAAGATCGAGCCATTGGAAGCAGACCTGATGATTGTACGAGAAGGATTAGTTGATGAACTGATAGAAGTTGACAGAGAGAGAGAGAGAGTGGGTATGTGTGTGTGTGTATGATTGACTTACATTCCTTCGATGATATCGTCTCTTGGTATCGGACTGGGAGGATGAGAGAGTGGGATGAGATGAGGACTTCTTGGGGAGCTGAAGGGGTTGAATGGTTTGTTTGGAGGGGTGATTGGTCTGGTGTTGTTCATGGTAGTTGTTGTTGGTTTTGTTGGTTGTTGGTTGTTGGTTGAAGGGGTTGAGTGTGGTTCTTAGTTGGTTGGTTGGTTGGTTGGTTGGTTGGTTGGTTGGTGGTCAAGTTGATGGTGAGAGTATGGACTTAGCAGAAAAAAAAAAAGAAAAAAAAACCCATTCAAGATGTTGGTGAACACCTTCCGGATTTCCATCTCTTTATATCTATGTACATACATAGTTGAACAAGATCAACCCCTTGAATAATCTCATCTAATCAAAAAGATTTATTTATGTATTGATGAATATCTGCTTGGGATACATAGTCTTTCTTTGGTAAACACAACTCAAGTCCCAATTAACAGATTCTGTCAGAGGGGAGATATCTTTACTACTGTTGGTCAAAGCCGCACTGGGTACTGTCAAGTAACTGGACCTCAGCAATAGTTCAATGTTTTTGGCCCATCGCCTATGATAACCAAGAACTAACTACAATATCACTCAAAATGATCGAATTGAAAGGCTTGAGAGCTTCGAGTTATCTTTGGTCCAGTCTCGGGAACTCAAGTAACTCTTCACTTGAGGCTCAAGAATTTGTAACAAGCGTGAGAGAGGGGATTAAGGAATTGGTTGCATCTTGGATCATCATAGTACACTCAAACAAACGTTTAGCGTCGAACAACGGCGAAAGAAGACCTCTAGCAAGCCAACGAGCTGTTGTTATGGGCCGACCAAAGCTTGGGTGGGATTCACATGTCGAAAGATTCCTCATAGAATTCGATTTCTGAACAGCGTATGGCCCCATCAGATCTCAAAATGTCTACCTCGACTTGCGCAACCGCATTGCGGACATCCAGTAGCATCGATGTAGGCCCACAAACTAAAGAAGAAGAAGAAGAAGAAGAAGAATTTAGTTGGTTGAAACGTAGGTGCTTCAATAAAATGAATTTCAAAGCAAGAATCATTGATCAACTGATCAACCGAACTAAACTGACCCATCACACCGATGCGACCAGAGTATTGCTCAGCAGCCTTTCGTACGACTTGATTAAGATTAGGCCGACCATGCTTGAAACGAGGATTGAAGCTAGGTATCATTTCTTCAATACCTTCCCCGTTCTCCTTGGGAAAACTTTCTACGGCTAACTTGCCCTCATCCTGTCCGGTCAAATACATATCGATCTCCCCAATCTCAGTCAACTGATCTTTGAACCATTCCGTCGCGCCCGAGTCACGCATCACCCAATGTACTCGACAGGTTTGACAGCAAGTGATACCAGGTTCGGCAGATGAGCGCGAAAAAGCTTGGGCGATCGGCACGACCGTCGTCATTCCTGTCCCACCAGCAATCAACAAGACCACGTCGCAAGCACGCAATGAATCCATAAAGCCACCGTACGGCCCATCAACCAAGCAAGCGTGCAAACTAGATGGCGCTGAGGCTCCTAAGCGCCCAATTCGAGCCGTCAGGCCATCGTAAGGGCGAATAATAAACACCATCTCATGGAGCTCAGCGGTTTGAGCCCGATCACGTTTCTCATCTGCCTTGGCAGGTGCGATGATGGATGAGATCGTAAATGGATGCGATTCCCATGGCTTGATGGTCAAGAAGCGAAGGTAGACGTATGAACCCGCGCTCCAAGTACGATTGGTTGGCATCGGGATGCGGATACGGATGGCAGAGGATGGAAGGATCTCGAATGATGCTCGAGGGATTCGACGGAACCATCCATGGTCGAAGGCATAGGCAAGCGTTCTCCAAAGGATAGCTGCCACCCAAAGTACAGTAGCGGCATGCACTAAAAACATATATCCACAATTGACGTGAGGAAGCTAGTCAGCGGACGAGACGATCTAGAAGATGGGACTGAACTATATTGCCATGACTTTAGCTTATCAGCAAGGTGAATGTACATCCAAATAAGGAAAACTGTATGGACAATGGGGCTATCAGTTTTTTTAGCCAAAAACCCGGTTACATCATCAACTACTTACTGGCAGCAGAGAGCATGTGAAACACGTAGAAAAACTCGTAGAATCGTTTCCTGCAAGATAAGATCCAAGTGTTAGGATATATCACACCTTTGGCGTCGTTCAATAGGTGGGTAAATAACCTGATTGGTCCTAAACTCATCACACAGAGCCACACCAATGCTGCCAGTGGCGGGAACCCGTTCCAGTAGACCGCATTGGTTTGAATTGTGTACCACCACGGCTCTTGTCGATTTGCACGAATGATCATTGCCCAAGTATGTACGATCGACATGTACAAGCAGATCCAGGGTGACCACTTGTGAAAGGTCATGAGTCGTGGCAAACTGATCCCTACATAGATGACGACTTGGATGAATTTAGAAAACGGTCAATCAAGACAAGAATGTAGGTCGGATTTGAGATGAGCTAACCGGAGAAGTACCCGAGGAAGTTACGTTTACTGGCAGCAGCGTACATCCAAGGAACCATTGCTGTGGCGACCCATTCAGACCTCAACCCTCTACAGATGATAATAAGAGTATCGTGATGTTTAGACTTATATAATTTTCTCAAGCAATTGTCGATTTCTTACAATGGTGAGCTGCCGTAGTTGGGTGGCCGGTAATAAGGTCGACGCAAGAAACAGACCAGCGTGCTGAAGACAAGGAATCCAAAGAGCAAAGAGGTCGGGCCAAGTGGAGGAATTGCTCCTCCGTAAAATCGGAGCTGGGGATAGCTCGCCATTCTGAAAAGTGCAGAGAGTTTGTGATGGAGTCGTACCACACTGGGGATGCCGGTGATTCTGTGAATACATCAAATCCAAAGCGTCAGTGTGTATCAAGACTGAAAAAGAGAGAGAAAATGTGTGATGGTCGGAGCTGTCATGACTGACCGATTCAAGCTGTGCAGTCTTTTGACACCATTTGAAATAGACACTACCAAAAGACCTGCTAGAATAAAATACGTTGTCCAATGTCCATAGTATGCAGATTGAGCCCAAGGGTCGTTAGCAGCTTGGCAAGGTGCCTTTTCTGCGGCCGTGGGCATGTAAACCCCTGTGATATCAGACTACATGATCAGTGACTCAAGTCGAGGCTGATAGTACGATTGGCTGAGCTGACCAAATGGCATCCAGTTCCCTTGACCGAGAGTGCCATTGGGGTAGGTACCATTTGTGTGACCAAGAACGCAGCTGTAGGTAGGACAATAAACAAATCGAAGAAGAATACCGAGGGCAGGTTGAGAGTTTACACTTACGGATCATTGGAGCCACCATATTGACGTTTGTTCATATCCGACATTGTGAGCCAAAAAAAAAAGCTATATTGAAAGGTGATAATTGTGCTTGAGATGTAGGTGAAAATTGGAAAAGAGTTGGTGTGGTGTGCTTGAAGGTGTGTAATGTCGCAGGCTTTCACTGAGCGAAGAAGGATGATTGTGAGGATGTGAACAGGATCAGAAGTGGTTATGTGTGAAGTGCAGAGAGAGATCGCGTGCATCAGCTCACAGAACGTCCGAAAGAGGCTGGTCCAGATCACGAGCTTTGTTAGACCATTAATTGTAGACTGTACAGCTCGATAGGAGTCAGTTTGATTGATTGTGCCTTCTGTGTTTAGATTGATTTGAGATGATGAACCTGCTGAGGATAGTTTAAAGAGGACAAACCTGAATAATGAGATGTGAATGAGGAGAATGGAAAACTTGACCAGACGAACCAACTGGAACTAAATTTGATGTGGTAAAAACAAAATGGACTCAGCGCGCACAAATTGGTTTGTAAAGGTTACGTGCGTACATGCATGAATATCTCCGTTTTTACTCGGATTTGGGTGAACATCGTTGACTTATCAGAGGGCGGCTTGAGGCGTTTGAAAGGGGCCTGACGAGTAAACGCGGACCACGCTGCGGCGCGAAAGATTATGTGAGAAGGCTGGCCGGAATTCGCGAAGGAGGCGGGGGTTGTAGTGCATATCAGCGAATACGAGCACAGGCAATTGACTGAGTATATAGAATACCGGTAGGGTGATAGAGATGATGTTCTGTCAGTTTCCAGGTAGCGAGTCGTCTTAGAGGGTCTTTTTGTTTGAGGTTTGAATTAAATGGAGGTGTCAAGGTTGAATTAAGAATGTTTTTGACAAAATTTGATGGCAAGAGATTAGCATTATGCCATGCGGCGTGTGAGTGCTTAACCGTGCCGAGTGTATTGTGTGTATAGCAAGGGTTTGGTCGATTGTTCATGATTCAACAAGGGGGGCGGCTCCAATACTTTCAAGGCGTCGATTGCTGAAGAAAGAGCGTCAATCGAGTAGCTGAGGTTAATAAGAGTATGACTTTTGCTCTTGATCGGATAGGAATGGGTTGGTATTGAAGATGAGATTGACTTTGTGGTTGTATGTGAGGACGAGATGCTGGTTTGAAGTTGAACGGACTGATAGGACACCGTGAGACGATAATCGGATGGGAGGCTGGTTGTTGACTAGATGGTGGAGACTTGAGCGTGGTCGTGGTTAAGTTCATAGCATGGCTGTTGAAGAGGAGGGATTTCCGAGAGAGGGTGTCAAAAGCACAAGTGCCTTGATTTATGACCGCTCAGGCGAAAATCACTCAGCGAGACTGTGTCGCATGAGGCATTTTAGCCAACTGTGCGAATTTACGCGAGTTTCGTGCACTCGGGGCTGTTGTAACCCAGTTTACTAGTTAGAGCTCACCTAAACCCCTTTTGATTACATGTATGTATTGTGTTTTGAATAATCCTTGGAAAGATTTGCAGGATTTTCCAGGATTTTCCATGATTAGGTTTCTGTTTTCATGTTTTTTTTTTTTTTTAAATCCATGATGACGTCAATGATTTCATTGATGGTCATCTACTCTAGCCACAGCACCTGGAATCTTGGTGCCTCGGTCATCTGGGGAATGTGCTGGCCAGAGCCTGCCATCCACCCACCCACCCCGACCACGCCAAAGGCTACCGCCCAATAGGTTGATAGGCCAGTAACCAGTTCGATGTCGCGTTTTGGGTACGATCTTTTTGGAAGGGAGGAGCCTCCTCCTGGATATCATACTGCGAGCGAAAGTCATCGGATTCATGGGATCGGACCTCGGCCGGCTGAAATGCCTGTAGGTCATCACATTTCTATTCATTTTAAAGTCAAAACTGACTAGTTGTATTTTTGTTTTTGCAGCCACAGATGATTCGCTGTAAAACAACGTTCAGACTGTTTTATCCAAAGCCAGGGCAGGCCAAGCCCTTGTGGAAGACGATAAAATCCCGCAACACATTCGAGGTGCTGATCAATGCGGAAGAAATTGGATTTGAAGATTTCCAAAATCTCGTCGCAGTTGAGTGCAACAAGCACTTTGATGGAGCTGGAGAGCTGATTCAACAAGCCATCACTTCAGGCTCGCCAGCCATCGACTGGACTGTTAGTATTGGCCTGAAGACTATACCAGACTACTCGAAGAAATCTAATCGCAAAATCAACAATGAGACCAATTTTAAAGAGTGGATCAAATGTATACTCGATCTCGGCAAAGACTGCACGATTGCATTGTTACATGTGTCAATGGAAAATCCAGCCACCATCGAAGAGCGTACCAAGGCATCTGTACAAGTCAAAACTCATGTTTTGACTCAACAGGCTGCTCTGAACGCTACTGCAACCAAAAACACCTCGATGATCAATCCCCATCCGGCTCAAAGGATTTCAGCGGGGGATTTTGATGCTCTAAATGTTCTGGTCAACAAAATCTGGTCACACCATCGTCCTAACGCAAAATACGACACAAAATTACCTGTATTTGTCGATCCAACCAACTCAGCCCAATATATTCCGTTGACTGCAGGTGTTGCCCAAAGATGGGCCCGTGCTCTTGTAAGTCAAATATTTCACTTGAATAATTTAATATTCATTATTGAACACCTCTGTCTGAATCATAGATGAAGCAAGAGGAGGGAGTCTCACTCCACTCACCCCCTTCAGACCTCCGTTTTGAAACAATTTCCGCGGGTAAAAAACGTAAACTGGATGATTCAAAATCTCAGTGGGTTTGTCACAGCCCCTCAGCTGAATCTGATGGGAGCTCAGTTGCTGGATCCGATACCAATTTAATCCGCGAATACATTGAATTCGTGAAAATACGAAGTGGAAAGCAGCTCGAGGTATTTAACATTCTTGATCAAAATGACATTACACATCATTCTATGTTCAGATCAAAGAGTATCACCCCAGAGCAAATGGGTCAATGGGGGTTAAGTGATGGTAACATTGCCAAATTACGTGACAATGTTGCCAAGTTTGACCGTTTCTTAGCCTCTAATTCCCTTTCTTAATCTAAAGGCTCCCTTCTTCATTTTTCACATCAATTTTAACCTGATCTAACTATTTTAATTACTTAAACTGCCTTTTCCTTCATATTCATATCCTATCCTCATGCCTTACCTTATTTTTATTATAGTCTACCCAAATATGTAGAAAATGAATAGTATCAAGCATTTATTAACTCTTCAAATAAAATTTTCTGGACAGATTTATCAGCAATGTACCCAACATAAATAATTTGATTGTAATTAATTTTACCCCCAAATTTCTTGCTTGAAGCAATTTTACAGAACATTGACTTTGTGAATTTATTCTGGTATCATCACTAGACTTTTTGACATTGGCTGATTGGCTGGAGGGCTGGTGCTTAAGTTTGGGTTGATCTTGATAGTGACATAAACTTGTATTATCAATATTTTAATTTTTAGTTTGGGGTTAATGACAATGCAATATTTTTCAGGTTAATTCAAACTATTCATTTAGACATGGCTAATGGATGTAATTCAAGCTATCTGTTTACAAGTGGCTAATCAATGGCATTGATGAGTTGAAACAAAGAAATAGCTAAACATGAAGATAATACAATTTTTTGTGGAGAGGCATGTGAAAATCTGCATTGGATTGTTAATTGGGTTCAACATAGTACCCACAGTGCTTGTAAAGTTTTCGGCAGAGCTCAGCAGTAGCAACCTCAGCAGTCACTCGTCGGACTTCCCATTCGGGATCATTGGTGTGATCAAGGATTTGTGTGGACCGGAGCTTCTGTTTGATTGCCCCAAAAACAAGTTCAATCGGATTTAGTTCTGGACAATAGGGTGGAAGAAAAATCAGTTGGACCCCGGCTGCCTCACACAGTTCAGGCACCCGATCTCCTCGATGATAAGTTGCATTATCACAGATCAGGACTGATTGAGGTGCCGGGTACCTGTTCATACAAGGCAGCTGTAAAGAAGAAGTTCGTCAATAAAAATATCATCACATGATCAAGCAAACCAGAAAGGACTTACTAGATCATACTCTAGAAAGTGCTCAAATTTTCGAGCAGTAAAGGTCTCAAAGGTTGTGGTGAGATTGACAAGTCCGTCAATTGATATCGCAGGTAGTAAACTTAGGCGGGGTACGTTCTGGTTCACAAGAAATCTCTTGGCCGGGGTACCTCGGAGTGATCTGGCCATGGATCGAAGCAAGTCCTTGTCAACAAAGGCACTCTCATCTGTAATCAGGATGATAAGTCAGCCTATCATCTACAGTTGGCAGGGTCAGAACATACAAACCTGTGAATACAAAGTAGTCAGCTGGGAAATATTCCATGCGCTTGACGAAGGTGTATTTTGCCAACAGAGACTTGCGGATATGTGATGTCTCAGGTTTCTTTAAAGTGATTGCTAACCGTTCGACGAGGTTCCTATGAACGCCAGAAGTGCTGAGCAGGACCCCTGTTGAATCGTAAATCTGTTCTCGGATTTCGTCAAGAAATAAGCCGGGTTCATGTTGGACAAGGTCCAACATGATTCGGCAGTCTTCTCTTGATAGGCGAACTGGTCGTCCGCGGGCCTCATAGGTGGTCGGGTCCCTGATAACGCATCGGGTTTCCTCGAACAGTCGCAGCCATCGATCAAAGGATTGCCTCGAGATTCCAGCGGCAAGCAATCGACGGATCGAGGGATAGTCGTGACCTTCAAGAGCTAACCGGACAGTGGACGCCTTGATTTCCGGCTTATACAATTGGAAAACCATCGATGCGCCTTGCGCTTTTGAATTCGGAGGGTTTCTGGGTCGGTATCGATATCAATGGGATTGGTTGCCTGGTGCGTCAAACCGGTAGGCTGAGGTATATCAGGGTCAATGACGTCATCACCCACTCGCTGTGTGGCAGAAACTGGTAGATTAAACTGCTACACAGCATCATAAACCAATAACTTTATCTGTTTTTTTTTTCGAAAATGTCCAAGACATTTTCAAAACACAATACATCAAGTACACAACTCCCGATAAATATTACAGCCAATTCCAAAAAAAGCTTGCGTACTTTTGCGCAAGTTTTGAAACTTGGTGCCGCAGCGGGCAAACTTTTATGCAGCCCTACATTCAGCCAAAAGAGGTGAAAACCACTTTTGGAGTCTCACAGCTCATTGGCAGACATCCCAATTGTGGACTCAGGTGCATCTCACCATATCTGAGGCAGTTTCAGGATTTCCTCTAAATTATGTTGTTTCTCTTCTCCTATCCCCCTTGAAGTCACAAAATTTGGAAATAATGCCTTCATTATGGGTGAAGGGGACCAGAATTTTAGTGACATTGATAAACAATGAGTTACAATCTACAGAGTGCTATACTGCAAGATAAATTTCTCCATGATAATATCACTAACCACAATGAGAAAAGCTAACTTGTTTTTTGCATACAACATGCCAAAGGACTGCTTCAACATATACACACAAGAAGAACATCCTTGTTTGTAAATTCCCTTTTTTACCCTCACAGAATCACTAGATTTTCCCCATACCCCTTTTTTACTGCACCCTTTACAAATCCTATCCTTCTTCTAGCTTTCATGGCAGAAAAACACTCACACTGCAAGAGGTTTTATCCTGTATTGACCTTGGGGAGATGAGCAGATTTTTTGACTTCTGTCTATTCAACCAAGTTAAAAGCTACTACAAATTTGGGGTCCAATTTTGGGTCAGAAGGTGAAGGATTACATCCATATTCAGTCTAAATGGAGAGGAATGAGAAAAAGGGGGTGAAAGGAGTGACAGAGAATGGAAAAGCAAAAACAAGGAGATAAGTGAATGATGAGTCTTGACCACTTTTGAAAGTTTTTTCATCTAGCTTTCATTTGCATAAAAATATCTTGAATAACCAAACTCAACATGCAAACTTGTTCAATACAGACCCCCATACAAAAATCTTCATTTTTGGTTTGATGAAATTTCAAGTAGAAATCTCAATTATTGTTTGTATGAGGCAACTTAACTACTTATATGTTAAGTTGAGGTGTATTAAAACAGAAAGGAGAGACCAAGTCTATATAAAATTATTTGGAGGTTCAAATTGAGATTCCCAAAGGGGTATGTTTATATGCAAGGGAAAAAAATTGATCCCAGACCTGGGAGTGTGTCCTGATTCCAAATTCCAAATTAGACTAGGGAATTTAATTTAATTTTCAGACAACATCCATACCAAATGTATGAATGTGCAATGTGGAACAAATATTAATGTGATGAAGTCAAAAGAAGATTGTATGGCTGTTTTCAGGTCAAGTTGGATATTTCAATATAAATTTTGCAATAAAATTGTTTTGAATCATGTTATTTAATTCAAGTTGATTATCCATATTGGTTTACATTCAATGTTCAATCATAAAATTTTAAGAATGTACCACATAAAATATTAATTGTAGTTGCATCATATTGCAATAAAAATACCATGATTGAAATTTACAAGGAGGGCATGTCAGCTATGTTTTAGAGACTATTTTTGGAGCCTTGAATTTCACCTCATCAATCTACTTACTATTTATTTGGGTTTTAATTCTTTTTCATACATTGTATTCAGCTGACAAGGTGGTGGAAGTGGTGGTGGTGAATACAAAGGAACAGCTTTCAGACATATTTAAAAGGTGTTGAGCAAAGAGCCTTTCAAAATTTTTAGGGGGGAAGAATCATTAATCTAGGAGGTGAATGAGATAGTTGTCTAGGAAAGGATGGAGTGTTGCAACCCAGTTTGGCCTACCACTTAGAGCTCACCGTGGTTACATTTATATAAAGTAACTTTCCAAAATGGAAAAACTTGCAGGCTTGCAAGGCTGAAAATTAAAAAAAAAATGTACTTTCAGGCACAGGTGTCAATACAGCCTATAAAGATCAAGTTTAAAGGTTGTGGGATAACCTCCAGGAAACTGGTTGACCTCCATGATCTCACCAAGGCTACCATGGGGGGAAGCCCTTTGGATGGTGCTTCTGGCTGTGCAATTGCACCAGGATTCAATGGTGCAACTTTTCAGGCAACACAGTTGAAAACCAAAAAAACTGGCAATTTTGTTCATCTAATATTGCTGTATGCAAGCTTCCACATGGGAGCTGTACAGGCTCAAAGGCTGAAGGTTACAGTGGCTGAAAAAAACAAGTTTACCCGCCAGCACTGCAAGAAAAACTATAAAACTGCCAGCAGTTGACATGCAGAAGCTCAAAGCAAGCTTGTGGCAAACTCAATCCTTTCTCAAAGGTTGTTTCAATCAAGCTTCAATGCACAGTCACTTTGCACATTGCACAGTCACTTTGCACATTGCACAGTCACTGTGCATGAAAGGGTTCAATCTAATCACATGGAGTTACAATGAAAGTTACACTACAGTATGCTGCATGTCAACTGCTGCTAGTCTCTAGAGTTTTTCTTGTAGTACAGCCTTTCCAATTTTGGCTGTATACAAATCAAATGAACACAGACTCTTTTCTTTTCTGTTATGCCTCAGGGGCCTCCCACCCCCTCAATAAGGTTTCTACTTGTGGTTTACCAACGTTTATTATAAAACTAGATTTCATGTCTAAGAGAGCATGCAAGACAACGAGCAAGGCAGGCATTTTATGGCCTGCCGCAAGAGAAAACAATTTGTGGCCTCAGGAAAGAAACCCTGAGGCGCTTTCTACAAGCTAAAGAGGCTAGAAGCCGTTGGCCTGCCGGTGGTAGTCCAACGGTAAGATCTTAATACAGGGGTTCTTATCCCTGGTTTTAAAACAAAAGAAACAGATTCTGAATTAGTGAGCGCTTTCTGTTATCCAGGGGCGCCGACTTTTTTCATTCATGTGTCGTGATGCATCAAGTCTCAATTGGTGCAGTGGTGGTAAGTACATGTGGAGAAGTTGAGACCAAGATAAAATCTCACTCCGCCAATTCTTCCTGAGTCAAAAACCAATATACAGGATGAATTCACAAATCCCAGGTGCCAACAGCTAGAGCTAAAACAGGGGCGTGTATGCAGTTGGTTTTTGATTTTGGTTTCACAATTGGTACGGAATCATGATTTTCCATGTACAAAACAAGGACCAATATAGCCAAAGAGAAAAAGAAAAATCACATTTCATTTTTGATCTCCTTAGAGAAAACAAGGGCAGGCGAAAGGGGAGGCGTAAAACATCCAGGCTGATCCAATAGACAGACTGAGATAAAAGGATATTCTATTGATACAATGTACATGAATAGTTTCATCATTGTTAATCATCAGAAGAACTAGCAAAGTGACAGACATATCGAGGGATGGAAAGATTACAATACAAGGGTCGTTAATCCTGTGAGGACAAGTTAAGGTGAGATCTTCCTGGTTGTCGTCTATATCTCTTTCTTTCTAAAGAGTAGATAGTTTGATTGTTCACATATGTAAGACAAAGAATTTATATGAAAAGAAAGAGCAAGAAACAATAAGGAGAATAGGTCAAGAGAGCTGATCTGATTTGTGGTGTCCTTTGGAGTGTTGTTAAGAGGTTTATTGAGAACGAAGCGTTGATGTCGGATGAGAGCTTCAGTTGAAAGGGAGTAAGAAGAAGAGAAAAAAAAAAAAAAACTTGACAGAATTTGGGATGTAGATTAATGAAGTTGATTTGTGTTTTCTCTAGAGGGGAAAGATGTTGAGGAGGGATGTATGAGCATACCCGCCGATGGGCCTATCCGATGATGTTCTCTCAGCCAAGGGGGGTGGGGGTGGTAGAATGGAGAAATAAGGAAGGGTTGAGTTGAACGAAATTTAAATAGGAGTTTGTGTGTTCGTAAGAGATCAAAACCTGAGGGGTGTATGTACTGATAGGTTTTGAGTATCGAGGGTGAAGATGAACTTAGAAAGATCTTAGTTGTTCAAGTACCTGTTCGATATCTGGTCGGTTGGCAGCAGCTGGAGAGCACATTTTGGAGATTAAGTTCATAATTTGTTCGTCGACGATTTCGTTACTATTGAGATAACGAATCTTGGGGCTTCCATCGCTGTAGAATCCAACCTGGGTCTGACTATCTCGAGCCGGATATGTTTCTTCGCTCTCGAGGATAGGGTTTGGTTGATTAGATTCAGGTTCAGGTCTCAAGCCATAGAGTGCTTCAATAGTCTTGTGGGATACGAGTGACCGAGCTGATTGAGATAGCTGAGATTTGGTTGAGGCGGAGCGGGAGAGGGGTGGGGAGTGTGTGGAGGATAATGATGATGATGATGATGATGATGGTGGTGTGATGGTAGTAGTAGTAGTAGTAGTAGTAGTAGTAGTAGTAGTAGTGGTGTTGGTCGATTGGAGGTCTTCCAACATCCGCCATCGTATCCCAAGTTCATGTTCCCAGAACGCCCCACGGCTGATCAATAGCATTCGTTCGACTGGACTCTGAACGCCGCGGTATGGTTCACGGCCGGTGAGCAAAAAGTAGATGGTGACACCGAGTGCAAAGATATCAGCTGGGAAGGAGTATGGTGAGGGTGGAGGTTGGACGAGTTCTGGGGCTGCATAGACTGAGGTACCGGTGCCCTGAGGGTCGATGAGTCCGAGACCGTCTTTGGTTTGCTGGACTGAAAGGATGGTGGAACGATTGAAATCGGATAGTTTGATACGTAGATCGGCGGTTAACTTGATGAGGATCGGAGGTTAGGGTTAGGATGAGTTGGTGTTTAATCTAGGGAGTTGATATAGAGAATGTTAAGTGCTCACCAAGACGTTTTGAGGTTTGAGGTCACCTACGAGTACGTTACGTTGTTTACACCAAGCCAATGCTTGAGCAAGTTCTTGTGACCACCTGAGCCACCTCCTACTACCTAATCCTAGTGATTTATGATGATGAAGATCTTGAGGGCGTAGGTTGGCAGCTCTTTGGACGAATTTGAAGAGATCACCACCTGGACAGTATTCGAGTAGGAGGATGATAGGTGGTAGGAAGGATTGAGATGAGCTCTGTTTTTGATGTTTGAGAACCTGTTCTGGGCTTCTGATCCATTGAGAGTCTTGATGTTCTTTTAGACCGAACCAGCCTACGATAAATCTAGAACCGTTGGTGGGTGATGATGATAGTTGAGAGTGTTTTAAAGTTTCTAGGACCAAGGTTTCTTTGATACTCCCAGGGATATCTTCGGATAGTTTGGCAGCACATAGTCGTGAGGATTGGTTAGCTTGAAGTTTTCCTCGATCGATAAGAGTAGGTTGTGGGGTAGAGCATAGGGCTAGATGAACGGTAGCATGAGTTCCTTGACCGAGGATTGAGGAAGGGGTAGTATTGATGGTTAGATGGAGTGAGCTCTTGAGTCTGATGAGATCGTGTTGATGGTAAGAGGAAGTGGAGTGATCGTTATTGGTGAGTGGTGGTTGTGGTGATGGTTGTTGTTGTTGATGATGATGATGATTAAGGTTTTGGTTTGATGATAGGGATAGACTAGGTTGAGGTAGTGAGAGTGAAAAGATATCGTTTCTTGATCTATTTTTGGATGACGATGGACGATCTGATTGGTTATTGATGGATCGATGTCGTTGAGAGAGTGGGGTGTTATGAGTGGATTGAGGTGGAGTGAGTGGGAAGAAGGTTGAGGTTGATGATGATGATGATGATGATGATGAAGATGATGATGATGATACGGTATTAGAGCGAGAGATAGTATTATTAATATTTGGTTGTTGTTGTTGTTGTTGTGGTTGTGGTTGTTGTGGTTGTTGATATGATGGTTTGATGGTGGTGGATTGAAAGCTTAGTTGAGGTGGTGGAGTTGAGGGTGGAGAGAGTGAGTGATTGATATTGATCATGATTTAGAGTGACGACGTGGGGGATGATAGGCTGAGAGAGTAGCAGAGAGAGAGAGAGATATGTATTTATACTCGAGACTTTAAAAAAAAACACATCCTTCAAACCAAAACCAAACAACCGGGCCAAGCTCATGGCAACCTTCAACCCCACGGGGGTTGTCAAGGTGGCCGAGGTGGTACACTTCATGGTCTGACTTGGTACTAAATTCCTGATTAATATCACGAAACTGTATGTATATCGAGCCATGGATAAAAAAATTTAAAAAAAAAAACTAATATCAACAGGGACTGCCATTGATCCTTCATTTCTAAATTCTCATCAATCAAATCACCAATATACTAGACTGATCAATCTAATTAAGGTGCTGTCATCCAGCTCATTGATGAGTAGTCCGAAAAAAAAGAAAAGAGCAGGCAAAAGGAAATTAGGTCACATACTTGGGCCAGCCCACACAGTTTTGATCAGGCACTTTCTGTTAAGTTCCACCCCATTAGATCTATAGGAAATCATTAAGATTTATATATAATGAACCTAGAATCAGATACTGCAAATAAAATTCCACCAGGCCTCTCTATTAAACTAATTCTCCAATACCTTTCTTTACCAGTATAGTCAAATTTACAGATTTCACAGTTATGTTTCTTACACATGATACTAATACACACTTTAATCACATAATTTACAATCCTGAAATCCATAGTTGTTCATGAAATGCTGTAATCCACAGTGTTCTCATTAGAAACACATCAGGTATGGACTTGATAGCCTAGTTGGTAAAGGCAACAATTCTAGTATACTATCATAGCTTCAAGTTTTCTGGTTCAAAGAAAATGAGGTCCAGGCTATAAGGACATGAATCTCAATCCAAAATCCAAACCCCAACTGTCCCAAGCTATACCCCAATTGTTTGAGGATTTTAAATATTTTTGGAGCCTATTACATGGATTCTAGCTGAACTATCCTAAAATAAATCACAATGTCTCAAAATCGAGTGCCAGTTTCATGAGCCCTCACCCCTTCCTGATTTGATCTTACAAAATTCCACAATCCTGGCCAGCCCAATAGGATCAAAACTGACATCAATGAAGATAATCACATCAATGTGGAAAATAGAGATGATGAAGCAGCAAGCCCCCAAAGATAGATTTTGGTGTGGATCAATCACTTCAAAGGAGATGAGGGAGCCAGCATTTTCTTGTCCATCAAGCTTTCCAAAAAAGCCTTAAGATCTGTTTGAAAAAGTTGAAGAGAGAAAAGAAAATTACTCAAAATCTCCATAGATTTTGATGAAAAACCACCAAATTTCTAGTCCCAAGCTTCTAAAGGAAACAAGCCAATGGAGCCATCTGGATATTAGAGATTGATTCTTTTTTTTTTTAAAAAAAAAGGTCAATTTTAAGAATCATAAATGTATTGTGTTATTTTATCCTCTTGATTATTTTTTTTAGAAAACTCAATACTCACAAATATGCTCATATTGAAAACAAAACAAATTTTATGTGTGGGTGTGTAAGATGAGTGGATCTGATGAAAAGATCCACATCACAGTAGTTTATGAAATGCTGATCTCCCTGATCTTGGTAATTAGAACAACTAGACTAAATAGATGTGGTGAACCACTGTTGCTATTTATTCAATAAGATTATAAAATTATAACTAAAGGATTTATGATATATGAGGTGTATAAGGTACTGAATATGGGCTTTGCTAGAACTGAAAATACAGATTGCACTCAAAATTTAAATACAGATTGCACTCAAGTGCTCTTCAGGAAAAACCCACAGTCTGTTGTCTTTGACTTGAGGCAATTCTGCCACCAAATCTTCCCTCATCTCAATCCAGAACCATGCACACCCAACAAACCACACCAAAAAGAATACAAGTCCATTCATTTTTTCTGCCTTGAGATCACCAGCTGCATCAGTCTAGGGTAGTTTCAATAAGCTTTATGTTTTCTCTTCTTGATTTTCTTTATTCTCTCATTCTGATATCCTTCTTCCAGTATCTTCTGTACATTTTTTTGTTATTGTTTGTTTTTGATCACTTTGTCTTGTTGCTCATCCTAAGCAGTCCTCTAGGTATTATTCAGCCCTCATTAGTTTTAGCTAGAAATTATTATCTCAATTATTTTTAAAAAAAATCTCAGCTATCTAGCAAAATCTACTACTTCTTGATGGTATTTAGGTTCCATAAAACAATCCAGTAAAAATATTTTCTAATACATAAATATATCCCTTCAAACCCATATTCAAAAAAGATGAATCAATAAGCCTCCAAAATTACACAAAGCTATCAGCTCAGACATCAGAAATTAACCACCAGATAGAAGCTAAGAGATATGGTAAACCTCTACCTGAAGCTATTATTTAATTGTTTTCTACTTGATCTACTTCTCTCAGCTTATTTTTTTCTTCACAAATAGATCATAAACTAAAATGAAATTATCAACCAAACAAAAATTCAAAGAAGCTGTAGTGGTTCACAATAAATGAGAGGACAGCAGAAGAAAATACAATTATAATAATGAAGAAGAGAATAAACCAATAAGGAATTAGCACTGCAAAAAATACTGGCTCAACTGCCTGCAGTTGAAATTCAGAATTCTCCAACCAAGCTTCCATTTTTAATGTCCAGCTTTTTACATGTGTAGTGTTTTTTGCCAAAGTCACTGTTCCATGCACCCAGTCACTGTGCATTGAAGCTTGTTTGATTCACCTGTTGAGAAATGTTGGAGTAAAATCACAAGAACCAGCACCAGGAAAAAACAATGATCACTTGGCTAGAAGTGACATCACTGAAAAATGGGTTGTATTGCTTACAACCGCCTGCAGTGATGTTGGCCAAAGTCAACCAATATAAGATTGGTCTGCAAAACCAATCTTGTATTGGATAAGCCTCCCAATATATTTAAAGGGCCATGCAATGTATTGGTGGGCCCAGCCAATATAAGATGGGTCTCCCAGACTGATCTTATATTGGTTGTCTCCGGCCACTTTTATTGCGGGGGGTTGTAAGAAATACAACCCTCTTTGCAGTGCATTCCAAATTAAAAAAGGGGCCTTTGTCCTTTCTGATTTCACTTGTGGACAAGTGATCATTTTTTTCCTAGTGCAGGGATATTTTCAGGGCACTTTGACTATTTTTTGAGCTCATGGGTCAGTTCATATTATTTCCAGGTCACATCAACAATGGAGATAAACAAATTGGTGAGATCCCTCTGTAAATCTTGTTTTACATGTCACAACTTGGATGAATGTATTTGGATGAGCAATGATTGTAAGAGAGGTAAATTATATTCAAAGTCATGTTCAGGCAACAGTTGGAATCTAATTTGGATTCATGTTGAAAATATTTCAAGAAATTTTATATTCCTCTCTTTGAATAGGAAGCTGCATATATTACCATCAATCTCCAAAAAACTGATCTGTTGAACCACTTTCTTGGAAGGGCTTCTGTTTTAAAAGTGGTATGATAAATTCCTTGTTGTAAGGAAGACTTCCCAACAAGTATTTATTTCCTCACCAATTTTTTTTGGGAGGGTGTACTCCCAAAAAATGCCTTGATTAAAGTGTCACTGTGATTTATGTGTTGTTGGTTTGGTGAAACTGTACATGCAAAAAAAATAAAGGTCAAAAATATGTAAACCAGAATCACAGTTCCATTTTCAATATTGTTTTTTACTTCATTTCATGAAATTTGTTTTTGTTTTGGTTTTTACATTATTTTTTATTTTTATAAGTTTTTATAATTTTTTATTTATTTTATTTCCATTTCCATTTTTAGTTTATTTCATCTTTATTGTGTTGTGTTTTATTGTATTGTATTTTACTTTATTTCCATTTTATATTATTTTAATTGTGATTTTATTTTATTTCATTCCAAATTTTTTTCTGCTTGCTTTTCATTTCATTTATTTATTTTCAATTTAATTTTTTCTGTAGTGACTTATTCATTTCATTTCATTTTATTTTTATCTTCATTTTTTCTGGAATTGTGTCACCAAATGTATGTGCATGTGTTTTGGTGGCACAGTACATTCAACCACACCTGGTGAGCATAACTAACTCATTTGGAGTGCTTGCTCCAAATGTATGCTGTTGGGAGGGGGGGGGGCTTACTTCTGAGAAGGGGTCTTAGTAAATTTTCACCATAACCTACACACCTGTACATTCTAAAGCCATTTTTGGGGAGGAAGCCCTGCCAAGTGTCACCATAACATACACACATATGTGATGGTGACACTGTTACATTCCCTGAAGCCATTCTTTGGGAGGAAGCCCTCCCAAAAAGTAAAAAAACACTCATAGGAAGCCCATCCAGTTATAATAAACTACTATTTTGGAGAGCTTACACCCAGAAAGTGCAAACCACTCATTGGAAAGAAGCCCTTCCTGCAATTAAATTATCAAAGAGCCAGGGGTGCCAGTTCTCAACTAATTATTTGCTGCCACTGGAAGATCTTACAGCCAAAATTACAACCATAATTTACTTTCTGTTTCTTTAAAAGGAGTGTGTAGATAACATGCCAAAGAAAATTGGGGTTTTTTTGGAAAACACACCTGAGAAGAGTGGCATTGGTGTGATTGTGCTCCCCCTTGAGGGTTCTTTTTGAGATACCTGATGATGAGTCTCAACATATTTAACCCTTTGGAATAGCCATCATTACACTCTTTTTTCAAAAACAAGCATATCTCATCATGGTTTGAAATTTCCACTAGAAGAATCAAGATTCACTTACAATTTTGTCAAAAACACATGTAATAGGGGGTATCAAATATGACCAAATCCACAATTATCTAATCAACGGGTTTCACCAAATCCACAATTATGAAACCAGTGGATAAAAATTCCAAATAATTCCATTATTTGCACTAGATGTGTCAAGTATCAACAACAAAAACCCCAATATAATTACAAAAACCATGATTCTCCACATTTCAACCAATCAAAACTCAGAATCCAAACTTGCAATATACAACCCCAATACAATCAATAATCCTCCACGATTCAACCCCAACCAACAATAAATCGTTGCCAATACAACTCCACCCAGTTACAAACCCAAACTTGTCTTCAGTTTTCCTCAAAATTTGGTAAGTTTAGTTGATTATAAACTTTCTTGCAGAAAAAACATTAATCGATCATTCCCTGATCCCAGAACGATGCCTATCAAAAAAACGAATAAATTCATCACTGGAAAAGGAAAAGTGATACCAAAGAAGTCAGCAAGCAGGAAGAAACCCATCAAGAAGCAAGCACAACATGTCTCTGAAAATGATACAACCGGAAAAACCTCTTCTCACCTAAAGAAGGACGACTTCCTCATAATCATCAACTGGCTCAAAATCCAAAAGAATTATAATTTGTGCTTTGGAACTGGTAAGGCATCGGCTGTTGGAAGGCCAGCCAAAGGGAAGATTAACGGATTCAAGCTTATGGCAATCAATCTGAGAAATCAATCCCCTTCACAAATCAATCTAACCCCCAGGCAGATGAAAGATCCTTTTAACAGCTACAAGGACAAGTACAAGAAACCACATACCCAATCCCTCTGCACTGGCTTTGGACTCACCAATGAAGACCAATCGGCAGGAATTATCACCATTGACAAGAAGCTTGACAAAATGTGTCCACATTTCCATGCTATGCATCAGCTGATGGGGAAGAAACCGTTTGTGACGCCCTTGTACAAAGTCAATGCTCAAAACGGTGATGAGAGCTCTGACTCTTCTGGTCCCAAGGACAACAACTTGGACAAAAATGTTGAGAAAGATGACTCAGATAATGTATCTGTGGATTTCAATAACTCTAGGGCTCCAGTTGTAAGATCGATCAGTTGTTTCATTGTATTTTTTGATAATTGCTAATATGTTCAATATTGTTTATACGTGATGAATTAGTCAGAAATCTTGGAACCTTTAGTAACAGATGAGAATAGGTCTGAAGGAGGCAGGGACGGTGAAGAGGTGTTTTTGAACTTCTTTTTATCACTTATGCAATTTCTGCTTCAAACAATTGACCTTGCCACTAAATAATTTAGGGAAGAGTTGGACCTGCCAGTGTTTGTGACAATCCGTCAGATGAAAATGAAGCGGCAATCCTGGTTTGTTATTGGATCAATTAATCACTGTTGTTTGATTGATTAGCTAAAGCCCCATTTCTTCCCATGTTTGACATTAGCAAGGAAAGGAAGCAAGTATTTGTCCTAGTGGAAAGGTTAAATAATCTAAGCGCTATCAAAGGGCTGTGGATTCCCTCACTGCCGAAGAAAGGGCCCTTGACACAAGTGATTCAGAGGATTACTGTCCATCTGATGCTCGAGAAGATACTCAGTCACCCTGCAAGAAGAAGAAAAACAAATCATGCACCACTTTGACACCTAAAAACGCTTCATTGGATTCTCCTGCAAATTCAAATAAACCATTGCCAACTCAAACACCCAAGGAAAAGCAAAGGGCATCCAACAGTGCCAATATCAATCCTAGGAGCCGATCAACCTCAGGGCCCAACACCCCCAATCCTTTTTCTCAATATGAAGAGTATGCGTTGAAGAGGGATGCAGGCCAGTTGGAGATGTCAGAATTTCAGCCTGTCTGTCCGCTCACAAATATCTTCATCAAAATCATCTTTATTATTAAATCCCAATCACTCACTCTGCTGTTGGCAGTTTTATAATCACTCTGGAGTCTTCCCAGTTTTAATCTTCACTCTAGAATCTTTCTAGTTTTATTAACTCATCACTGTGTCTGCTACTAGTGTTCACTTTTATTGTTTTGTTGTATGTAGTCTCCTAGGCCCCCTTTGGATCTTGCCAGGGGGCTCTCTAGTTGTGACTATATAAGTCATCTCTTTCTGTTTGAAATAAAATCATCGAGTCTGAGCCTTAAACTTATTTTTCCTGTCCTCCTCGGTCCTTTCTTAGGCTCCCTCAAGAAAGCCCCTTCATCGCCTCTTTTCCATGAGATTTAATCTTGACAGGAGATGTAATCCTTGTTCCAATTTTATTTAACTGACATGCTTCTTCAACTTAATTATTTATTAGGAAAGGCACAAGTGGCTCAAGACAGCCTCAGTTTTGAGATGTTGAAGTTTGAATGACAGGTCAACAACAATAATAAGGGGGTCAAGTTGGAGGAAAAGAAATTCAACCACTCAATTGAACTTGAGGAGAAGAAGTGGGATCATGGAATTAAATTAGAGGAAAAGAAGTGGGAACATGGAATAAAATCAGACGAGAGGAAATTAGACTGGGAAAGGGAGGAGAAGGATAAGGACCAAAGGTTTGAGATGGCCAAGATGGAACGTTTTGCTTGTCAGGAGCACATCGGTAAGAAGTATGACCTGGTGACTCAGTGTGTGGCTCATGGGAAGAGTACAGAAGAGATTGAACTCTTGGAAAATTTATTCAAATAGTCCACCTTTTTTGGCTTTGTTTGAACCCAAAAAATCATTTGAAACATTGCATGTTACACATTAGAAAGAAAATAAAAAAAAGCAAACTATTGATTATATTTTAAAGAGTTATCTAAAATAGCATCCATATCTCTAATAGTCCAGTTGTTTTTGTTTGGATGATTAATATAGTGACCATCTCTAATAAGCTGAATTGCCTTTTGGGTTTTCTTGGGCAGTTGGCAAGATAACCCCATTCATGTATGTGAAGAGTTGGGAGCAGTTTTTGAGGGAAGAGTCAGGTGAGAATAAGTAGTGGCTTTCCATGCACACTCAACTATACCATCAAATCCTGCAAAGTTGATGCCACAAGAATCGTCTGGAAAGACAAATTCACCTCCAGTGACTTGAAGATTATTCTCAACTAGCTTCCCAGTGTGTTTCTCAATGGGAATCCATAGGACAAAGCTGGAGGGTGAAGAATTGGTGTCTTGGTGTGGCATGTTTGCAAACTGGCCAAGGGTAAACAACAGGTGTGAGGTGAATCCTTTGCGGTGGGCTGAATATTGGGGAGCTATTCCAAGGGCTTTGAGTAGAATGTGTTGTTTCTGGACCTCACAGAATAGGGGTTTGGATACAGATCAGAAGCACCGGCCAAGAAACTTATCAATTTTTGGAACATCCTTTTGAAGCGCTTCATAACCGTGTCAATCTGTAGTAAGTTTGGAAGAAATGCCTGTTATACCAATTTGGGATTGTGCCTCGTAACCTTTTCGCCATCCCAGACTGTACATTTCACCCAAGTATGCTGGTCCGTTGGATTTATTGGAATTTGGCCTGCTGGATGAGATGTTGGCTGAGATTTTGGTATTTTTCTTTGAGTTTTGCATCCATGGCTGAGAATGGTTGGAACTTTACCACAGAAATAACCTTCTTACGAGCTCCATCAGCCCAGAAGATAAAGGACTTGTTGAAGAATTGGATGTTGGCATTTGGATTGGGAATTGAGATGTGGACTGGAATATGGGACTGGCCAGCAAAATGTACATTGGCCCTTTGACGGTGAAGAATTTGAGTGGCGCCTTTGTACTTTTACCGCTTCTTTTGATGTTTACTGAGGTGTGATTGCGCAGCCAGACAAGAACCTTCTGCTTCATTGACCCCTTTGCTGCCACATTAATCTTTTTCTCAATAGTGATCACATCGGCAATAGATTTGACAAATTACGCAAGAATTTGATTCCATCTGAGACATGTTAGGAGGCATGTGGGGATTGGGATTGGAGTGTTGCTTGCATGTAGGTGGGCAAGGTGGACGGCTGAGTTTGACTTTCTTCGAGGAGAAATCAGATGATTCTGAATCATTGTCACTACTTTCATCGTTGGTAGAGCCAGCGTCTGAGAAGGTACTATCTGAATCCAAATTGTACGTCAAAAAGGAAGGTGACGGCGGGTCCTGGTGGCAAGAATCATCCCCTCCTTGCTCCTCACTAATGTTCTGTGACTGTTCTAGATCAAGAGGAATAGCACATTGCCAATGGATGTTACAGTTTGTACTTGGTCTTTGAACAGTCAGCGGCACATCAGCTTGGATTGGGGAGGGGGTGGGCAAGGGTTCTTGTGGTTGGTTGGGTTCAGCGGCCAAAGATTCCTGACGTTTGATCCAATTAATGGGTGTGAGGCGTGGTTTCTTGCTGAGGTTTGGGAAAGGTTGAGTAGATTTGAGGCACCTAAACAGGAGCCAAAAAAAATGCAAAAGAAAAAAAAAATAGTACCTGGACACTGACATGAACTTGAAAGATCAGGGCAAACTTCTTGTCGAGTGAAAACTGGGGTTCAGATGACTCAGTGTTCAGACAAGGGACAATGAGATTGTTCTCAGCACCATGGGTGACTCCAAAGTCATCCTTGGTGCTGAGAACAATGCTATCTGGACGGTTTGCAGGCTCGGAAAAATCCTGACAATTCATCTGGGTGATTTCAGGTGAGGGGGGTCTGGTGCTGAGAAAAATCCCCTTTTGACAGTTTGCAGGCTTGAGAACGTCCTGACGAGACAGACAAAGATGGTCTAGTGCATCACCATTGACATTGGCGAGTTCAACTGAGTCCTTGGTCGGAGCGCCCTGGATGGAGGTGGAGAAGGTGCTAGCCATCTTGGGCACGTCTGGGGAGGAGTCGATATGGTGGGGAGAGCTACTCTCTCGAGAGGAAGGCTGGGCAATCTTGGCATCTCGCTTCCGCTTGGTCATACCTTGCCGTCACTATTATCAAGGGAGCAAGATCAATTAACTGTCATTTTGATACTCTAAGTTTGAACAGGAGCAGGAATACAATTGGAGAACCACAACAGGTTACCTGTTCAAGGATCTGCATGAGTCTGGTTGGGTAGTGAACAAAGCAATAGGTCAATCGGCAGATGATTGAGATGGTCCGGACACCACGTTCAAGCAGGAACCGGAACACCCGCAAGGTCTCGACAATCGTGCTCACCCATCCTGCCCCGGGATCCTGACTATCAACTAACGGTGGGTTCCAGATCACATGTTGTTTGGCACCCGAGGGCACCCCATCCTCAGAGACCAGCAAGACCTGATCGAAGCCAAACATACTCTTCATGTGTTCCTCCGGGTTTGTTGTCGTGGCCGAGCAGCTGATGAACCGCACCTCATCATTCCCCACGGCCTCACACACCCGTCTCAGTCGCCGCATGATCATTGCCACATGCGCACCAAAGAGACCCGCATGGATGTGTAGCTCATCGACGACGACAAAGCGCAGGTTCCGGAAGAATTGTCACCAGTGTTCCTCGTTGGGAAGGATCACATCATGTAGCATATCTGGGTTGGTGAAGATCACATTAGCATCCTTCCAGATCCACTTTTGATCATCCAACGGCGTATCACCATTGTAGGTTTCTACGCAAACGACTCAAGAAAGTTTTGCCCCGTAACTGAGAATAAGTTGATCGAGTGAACGTTTCTGGTCCTGTGCCAATGCCTTGGTAGGAAAGATGTGAAGGCCACAGCTGTTGGGGTTCTTAACAAGGGCTTGAAGCATTGGGATTTGGTATATCAATGACTTGCCATTGGAGGTGCTGGTGGTCACAATGACATTTGAGCACTCTGCGAGGAGGTCAATTGCCCTTGCTTGGTGGGAGTACAAGCGAGTGATCCCCTTGGTTGATTGTAAGGCCTGAAGGATCTCGGGAGAGAGCTGAGAGCGTCCGAGATCTTGAAAACAAGCCTGACAGGCGGTGTGGTGATCCATTCCACATCATTACTATAAATTCCAAGACTATTTACCACTAATAAATCACATTCACTTACAAATAAATACTCATAAATCCCAAACCTTACATATATTCACTATTATTATTTCATAATCACATTCTACACCCCATTTTAACCCTAGTCCCTCACTACAACTACCCCCAAATTCCTCATAGTTCAAGAGTTACAGGCAAACTCAGAATAATACAGCAAGTTATAGTATAAAGCAAGGTATAGAATATAATAAGTACATATTATAATTAGATATATTTCACAACCAAGATACATAATACAAAGTACACATTATATACTACATAACATCTTACATCATATACATAAACTCTACCTTTCACTACTCATCTGTCACTGTCATGACCATTTCATATGTGTCACTGTCTATTCTACTTCATCTGTCATATTTTCCTTTCTCTAGCCTGATGGCTCATCTTCTCTCTCAGACATATAAGGACACCTGTTCCTCCCTCTTGTTCCCTTATGGACTCCATAACTTACTAAATTACCCCCTACATATACCAACATTACAGATCCCATAAATTAGTATACATATTTAGTAGAGTTACCATCACCCTTAGGAATATATAAATATACATACCAGCTTAAACCTCAATATAAGAAGACTGCCCCTCTCTTGCTTGACCCACTTTGACTCCATAAGCTACCAACCCTGCCCCATTTTATACTATATATTTTCTACCACTCACACCCCTCTTCCATTCCTCCCACCTTATAGGGGTAGTAGCAAAGCCCATCAGTACTAGTCATCTAAGAATAAATAGAAATTAGCCACACCTTTATTTTATTCTTAGTGTTACACTCATTCCCCATAGCATTAGTCAGGAAGGCAGCTCTTATATCAGCACCTTTGTCATAACCTACATTAGTACTAGTGTAGTTATACATATCCCTTCCAAGCTCTATTCTGTCCATTGAGTAGTTCCACAAGTGGTGTCCCAACAGTGGCCTGACTTCTTCAGATATCTTTAGTCCTAGTAACACTATACTATCAGCTTCATCACTACTTCACCTTCCCCTTCTCTCTTCTCCAAATCTTCAGACATCTACACAACATAAAATACATATACATTAGTCAACTTATATCTTATATCTTCATAAACTTTTTAAAGGACTTATACATATCCAAATTCACTACCCATACCTTAATACACTCTTTACACATACACTCAACATCTACACACCTATACCACTTCCATCTGTCAACCTACCTCTTACTAGCCATGTCTCAACAAGGATTCCCAGGATTCTACTCAGCCCCCAGTATCTACCCTCCAGTCAGCCAACCAATCAATACCAATGTAGGACAGACCTTTAACCCCAATCCAGCCAGGCCTTCCAGGATCAACATTGGAAACATCCCTAATACTGCAAGATACAGGGACAACAACCAATCAGCAGACACTTCAGAAGACCCACATGGACAATACCCCCAGTCTCCAGTACCCTCTCACCACCATTCAGACACACCAGTCACTCAATTTTTGGAAAGAGAACCAGTCATGCCCAAGTACACAGGACCATCCAACAAGACAATCAAGATCAAGCCCCTGGATAAGGATCTATTCTTTGATGGAACCAATATGCCTGTGGAAAAGTTTATTAAGAGGTATGAGAATGCAGGATCAGCTGATGGTGCTTCTGCTCAGGACTTGGCTAGACAGATTATATCTTTTATCAGAGGAATGGATCTTAAGGATGAAGTGGAAGAAATGACAGGCCATGAGGACTTAGACTGGGAAACCCTGAAGAAACAGCTACTCAACAGATTTGGATCCTCTCTCCCCTTGGTCAAATACACTAGACAGGACCTGAAGAATCTGGTTAACACTGCCATACAGACTGGAGGACTCAAGACTTTGGAAGCCTTCAAGACCTTTAGGACCAAATTTGAAGCAATCACTCACTACTTGGTAAGAATGGGGTACAGTACTAACCTTGAAGAATTTAGAGAACTTTTCCTAGAAACCCTCAGCCCAGAATTGGAGTCAGCAGTAACCAGAGAGCTCATCAGGGACAACAAGATGCTTGCCTCTAAGGATGGAGGAGACATACTTCCAGATACCAATACCCTAGTCACCTACATCCACAGGGAAGTTCAATCAACATCAGTCATGGACAGAAGAAAACTTTGGAGACAAGAACCCTCTGGAAACTTGGACAACTCACCTTCAACATCCAGTAGACCAGCTCCCTATATCAGACCTAACCCTCTTTCTGGCCCAACCTCTACAGAAAAACAATTGGAAGTCATCACCAAGCAGCTTGCAGCCCTCACTGCTGGAAGATCAGCCCCACCTCACCTAGTTGGACCTGCCCCAGGATTCAATTCAGCCCCCAGGAACTATACCTTAAAATGCTACTACTGCTTTGAAAACACCCACAGCACCACCAGATGTAAGACCCTAGAAGAAGATGTTACCAAAGGATCAGTAATCAGAGATGGCAGAGATTTCAGACTCCCAGACAAAACTATGATTCCATGGGACCCCAGAAGACCAATTCAATCTGTGGTATCAGCTTTCCCCAAGGACAAACCCATTGTATCATCCTCCTTTGGACAACTAGAAGAAGCAATCACCCCTGAAGAATCCACCATCTATGAAGCAGACCTTGGAAAGAGAACCAGAGGAACCAAGGACCCAGAGGAACCCAAATTGGCAGACAAAAGGATCAGGAAAGAAAAGGACAACATTATGGACATGGATACAGAGGACTTACTACATATGGCCAGGCCCCCAGTCAAAACACAGAATCAAAACCCAAAGACAGAACCCCATGTCAGATTCCAGGACCTAGAAACACAAGGACCCAGCACTCCACCCAAGGAGAAACCAGCAAAGAAAACTTACCTAGAGAAAACATTGGCCAAGGACTACCCAGGAGCAGAAGAGGATATTGCCAAAAGGATGCTTATTGAAGGAAAGATGGAGTTGGCTTATGGAGAGATATTTGCTATCTCTAGTGGTGTCACTGATGCATTCAAAAAGAGGATTTCAAACAGAAGGATCCCATTGGACCCCATTAAATCAACCAATACCATAAGGAAAGAAGAAGAGGAGGTACAACAGGATCAGACAACTCACTATTCATGCCCCCTTGGATATGTTAATCTCAACATAAATGGTCAGACTCATCAAGCCCTTTTGGATACTGGATCAATGGTCAATATCATACCTGCAGGACTGGCCCACCAACTAGGATTGGTACTCACTGCTAAATCCATGAGACTTAAGGGAATTGGAGGCCACCATACCAATATACCAGGAATTGCTGAGGAAGTGGAAGTAACCATTGGAAAGGTATCCAGGATAGTACATTTCTGGGTGGCTGAAGGACCTGTTCAACTAATTATTGGGAAGCCCTTCTTAATGGATGTATCAGCTACAATCAAATACAATGGAGCTCAAGGGGAATCACTTTCTATTATGGACTCATCTGGACAGACTTACTTGGTACCCATCATTCTCCCCAGCAACCAGAAATGGGAAACTACTCTACCAGTCAACTCAGCTACCAGGGATTTTTTAGACCAGGGCCTGGACTCCAACTCTTCTCCCTGACAGATGGGGACCTGGCAAACCAACAAAAAAAATATAAAACACCAGTCACTCATTTAGCAAAATACAAATCAACTCTAAAAAAAATCAAACCTGTAAACCAACCTATGCCCCTTTCTCTTAATCCACCTCTGTCAAGACCCCAACTCTCCAGGAATCCCTACTCCACTCCACTTACTCCTTTTCCTCCACAATTCAAACCAACCCACAAAATCACTCAAGAAAGACTGGACCCTCATCAACTTTGGACCCTCTGGATGGCTATCAGAACAAGAATATCTCTTATTAGTATGGGTAATTACTCTCAGACAAAATTCCTTGGCCTTTGTGGAGGAAGAAAGAGGACTACTCAGACATACCTATGGACAACCCTACATCATCCCTGTCATCCCTCATGAACCTTGGCAACAAAAACCTATCCCAATCCCTGCACCAATCAAACCTCAAGTCATAGAATTAATAAGGGAAAGACTCAGGACTGGCCTTTATGAACAATCTTTTTCCAGCTATTCCAGCCCTATATTCTGTGTAAAAAAACAAGATGGAAAACTCAGAATAGTCCATGATCTTCAGAAACTCAACAAAATCACTATCAAAGATGCAGGCTTACCACCATCCCCAGAAGAACTCATTGAATCCTTTACTGGAAGGGCATGCTATGGACTAGGAGATATTATGGGGGGATATGATGAAAGAGAGTTAGCCAAGGAATCAAGACCATTAACCACCTTTGAAACCCCACTAGGAAGATTTCAACTCACCAGATTGCCCCAAGGAGCCACCAATTCAGTTGCAGTATATCAAGCCCAGATGATGTGGATCCTCCAGGAGGAATTGCCTCAGCACATGGGTATATTTATTGATGATGGTGGAATCAAAGGACCTATTTCAGACTACAATGGAGAAAAACTCAAGGAAAATCCCCAAATCAGAAAGTTTATCTATGAATATGCCATTACTCTGGAAAGGATTCTGTATAGGATTGAAGAAGCTGGACTCACCATATCTGGAAAGAAATTTGCCTGTTGTGTCCCTGCCCTGGATCTGGTTGGACATGTTGTCTGCAAAGAAGGGAGGAAAATATCAACAAAGAAACTCAACAAGATTGAAACCTGGCCAGTCCCTACCACACCAACAGAAGTCAGAGGATTCTTGGGTATTTGTGTCTATGTCAGAATGTTTATCAGAAATTATTCCACCATTACTGCTCCTCTCAGAAAACTCACCAGGAAGGACTCCACTTGGGACTGGACTGAAGATTGCCAGGAATCCTTTGAAGAACTTAAAAGAATCATTGGACAGGACATCACCCTCAGCAAATTGGACTATGGACCTGGGGCAGGACTCATCAAATTATCAGTGGACTCCAGTTATATTGCAGCAGGAGCTGTACTCACCCAAGAAGATTCCAGTGGACTAGACAGGCCTGTGATCTATGAATCAGTGGTATTTTCAAAAAGAGAGTCAGAATATTCACAATCCAAGTTAGAGCTATGTGGTGTCACCAAAATCCTCAAGAAACTCCAGACCAGACTATGGGGCCAACATTTCCAGCTTAGAGTGGATGCACAATGTCTTATTGGGATGATCAACAACCCTTCACTTCCCAATGCCCCTATGAACAGATGGATTGCTTTTATTCAGTTATTTTCCTTTGATTTAGTACACACACCTGGAAAAACTTTTACATTACCTGATTCACTCTCAAGAAGACCTTTGGACCCAGGAGAAGAAGATTGCCAGAGCTTTGATGAAGATGAAGATTGGATCAAACCCCATCCTGGATTTGGACTGAAACATTCTTCTGTTGGATTGCTTCTGGGGACATCAGCTAAGTTGGGGGAGGAGGTAGGTAATCTTCAACAAGGAATTTGGAAACATCTGCAGGAATATCTTTCAACCATGAACAAACCACCTGGATGCAGCAAACTGGAATTCAAACAAATTTTACACAAATCAACCTCCTTCTTCCTCTCCAATAATATACTTCATAGAAATAACAACCCCTTTTCCCAGATAGTAGTCACTCACCCTACAGCTCAAATCTCCATCCTCCATTCCCTTCATGAATCCTTGGGCCACAGAGGAGTATCAGAAACTTATAGAAGAACCAGGCTCAGATTTTGGTGGCCAGGACTCAAGAAAGGTGTAACCAAGTGGGTCCAGTCTTGTGAAGCTTGCCAGAAAAGGAATTCAGTACTACCAATGGAACCCAAGAAACCTACAGGAGCATCAACACTTTTTGGAAGAGTCAGCTTGGATACAGTTCATATTAAAGCTGGAAAGTGGAAATACCTGGTAATAGCAAGAGATGACCTGTCTGGTTGGATAGAAGCAGTTGGCCTAGAAAGGATACAAGCAAGGAAAATCTCCCAGTGATTTTTGGAAAATTGGATACACAGGTATGGGGCCCCTTGGTCAGTCACTGTGGATGGTGGATCAGAATTTGGTCAAGACTTCAAACAAGTCCTTCTGGAGTCTGGAATAAAAATAAAAGTAACTACACCTTATTATCCTGAGGCTAATGGAATGATTGAAAGAGGCCATCAAGCAATCAAGGATACCCTGGTCAAGCTCTGTGGACAAGAAGGAAAGAAGTGGAGAACCTATTTACCATTGGTTTTATTTTCAGACAGAATTTCTACAAAAAGGACCACAGGATTCTCCCCTTATGAATTAGTATTTGGACAACCACCAATCTTACCCATTGACCTGGAATTGGAAACCTTCTCAGGAATAAATTGGACCCAGGTAAAAACAACCCAGGACCTTCTTTTGGCAAGGACTCATCAATTGGAAAACAGGGATTCTATTCTTCAAAAGGCACACCAACAATTAATGACAACCAGGGGACAGTCTGTGGACTACTGGAATACAAGGAAGAAGGACAGAGGACCACTAAACAATGGAGAATTGGTATTAGTGTACAATAAACCCTTGGATTCCCAATGGGGAAAGCTTTTTGAAAATAAGTGGAATGGTCCTTACAAAATAAAACACAAAAACCCTGGTGGATCCTATACATTGGAGGAATTGGATGGAACTGAATTGTCCAGAAGATTTGCTGCAAACCAAGTAAAAAAGTATTTTATCAGAGAAATTCCCACACAAATATAAAAAAAAAATCAATAAATAGACTAATAAAATGAACTAACTAAAAAAAAAAAAAAAAAAAAAAAAACATACCCTCTACTATTGACACTTTTCCAATAAACTGCTCTTCTCTTTCCTGGATAATAGTGTGCATCAAAATCTATAAATGGTAAAAAAAAAAAAAAAAAAATATCAACAAATACATATTAATAAGTTAACAAAAAAATTGCAAAAAAAAAAAAAAAAAAAAAATTTCAAAACTTACTGAGTCAAAAGAGTCAAATAGTCGACTAAATAAACAGTGCCGACTAGCGGCCGAGGCGGGTGGATCCAAGTGGTCAACGCGGGCGAATTCGAGGAGGTGATCGAACACGGTGGCACGTAACGCCTGGAGCTCCTCTAAGGAGAACGTGTCCCGAACAAACGGACCAAACGAACCAACGTTTGCTACGTTTTGAAAAGCATCGGACCGAGGGGTAGTAGAGCTAGCGTCGCTGTTTGTAGACGAAGGAGCGGACGACGCTACAGATATTGGCCGGGTAGGGGAAGACATAACACAAATCCCGAGTATGAATAAAAAAAGATAAGTGGAAGAAAGAAAAACAGCAGCCGAAGACGGCTGCTTAAATAATAAAACAACAAACAACAACCTTTCGACTCTGGTGTACGAACCAGGAGGATGGGCCGCAACTACACTATATGACGCCGGTGTACGATCCGGAAACGCGTAATTTTTCCCTTTACTACCACAAACATTGAGTGGTCATCTCCCCTAACAGCATCGACGCTGGAGGATGAAAGACGACGACAAGGATTTCCGCCTACATTTTCGACGCCGGTGCTCGACCCGGGCATAGTTTTATTTCTTATGAGGAACTCGCCTCTCAGACTACAGTCTGGAGGGGGGATTTTTGAGCCTTTTCGACTCTGGTGGCCGACCCAGTTCCCTTTTGATATCTTTTTTTTCCTTTTCTTTCTTCTCTTTTCTCTCGGTTTGTTTTTCTTTTCTTTTTTTTCCTTCTTGCTCAGATAACCAGCGGTCTCGGTTGCACTCCGCGGCTCCGCCAAATCCCTCCGCATTACACTATTGACGCCGGTGCGCGAACCGGAACGCCGCATACATATCAATACCCGCTCAGACATAGAACCCGGCATAGTTTTTTTCTTTTCTTTCAAACATATTGAAATTAATAATAAAAAAAAAAAAAAAAAAAAAAAAAAAAAAAAAAAAAAAAAAAAAAAAAAAAAAAAATTCAAATACATAATAAAATTATTCAGTAAAAAATAAATAATAAAATAATAAAAACTAGTAAAATTAAATCAGAAAATAATATAAAAAAAAATAAATAAAAATAAAAATAGTAAAATTAAATCAGAGTATAATAAAAAAAATAAAAACTGGTAAAATTAAAATCAGATACATAATAAAATAAAAATAAATAAAAAAAAATCAAATCAAATAATAATTTAGTAACAAAACAAATAAAACATAATAATACAAATACATCAACACTACTTTTATAATAATCCCACAAAAACCTTCTATTCTCATCACTTTTTTTCCCAGGCTATCTGCTACTCATTCCTGCTCATCCCACCTCATCATCAGTTCATCATCCATCCAACCTATCATTCTCTCAAATCTATTTTTTTCTCCATTTGTCTGGGGACAGACAATAAGTTGGGGGAGGAGCACTGCACTACCAAAGGAAAATGACCAGGAATTTTTTATTTTTTTCTTTCCCTCCTGACATGACTCTTCAACCACCAGACATCAAATAAAACCATCATCCCTTCACACATTCTACACAGTTTCTATATATCCATTCCACTTCATCATCCCCAAATCACATATTCTACATATCTTCTACTCATTCAAAAATGTTCCATCACACTCTACATATTTTCTGCATCCCACCTCATCTTCATCATCACAAACTCCACATATCTTCTACTCATTACACATTATCATCATCTCACCACCAACTCTATATATATCCTTCTCATTCCACCCATCAACATGACATCACACAGAGGTTCCCTTTTTTTCTTTTCATTCTACATAAAGTCTTCCACTCATTCCAACCCATCAAGAACCATCAGCCAGTCTCTCAGTTTCCACCATTCACCCATTTAAAATTGCATCCAACCAAATCAGAAACCACCTAAACCAATACACAGAGACCAGGAACCACTTGGAACCCAACACCAGGATACTTTACCATACCCCAGAGGACATAGTCAAATCAGCACCAATACCCAGAGGCCAAAGGATTACTCAGATTAGAAGATATATAAAACCAGACTAAGAAGAATTGTTGCTCCTACTATACCACCACCTGAAGAATTATCAGTAAGCATTTATTAGTGTCCAAGAATCTCAAGAAGATATAAATAAGAATAAGAAGGCTAGAATGAACATTTATTAGAAATACATGTATACAAGTACACTGATGGCTTAGTATTTGAGTCTAATAAATAATGAACCTAGATTATAATTAAAATAAACTCAAGATTTTCAAGGATACTTTTACATGTAGAAAATATTCATCAAGATGGCATACTAGTAGGACTTTCAACCACTTTAAAGACTATAATATATATACTAAAAGAAGATTAAAATACTTTTCACTGGACACATGGACACTGGACTAATGAATACTGGATACTATGGACACTGGATCTGGATCAAATTATACTGGACTATATTGGCTTGGGCTTTCACTGGATTTGGATCATTTGGACTTTGGACAGGAATACTCTGGACTTTCCATGGATCACTTTTTCCAGCCTTTTCTCTTTGGCTGCATTTTCTGGGGTCAGACAATAAGTTGGGGGAGGATGTGGTGATCCATTCCACATCATTACTATAAATTCCAAGACTATTTACCACTAATAAATCACATTCACTTACAAATAAATACTCATAAATCCCAAACCTTACATATATTCACTATTATTATTTCATAATCACATTCTACACCCCATTTTAACCCTAGTCCCTCACTACAACTACCCCCAAATTCCTCATAGTTCAAGAGTTACAGGCAAACTCAGAATAATACAGCAAGTTATAGTATAAAGCAAGGTATAGAATATAATAAGTACATATTATAATTAGATATATTTCACAACCAAGATACATAATACAAAGTACACATTATATACTACATAACATCTTACATCATATACATAAACTCTACCTTTCACTACTCATCTGTCACTGTCATGACCATTTCATATGTGTCACTGTCTATTCTACTTCATCTGTCATATTTTCCTTTCTCTAGCCTGATGGCTCATCTTCTCTCTCAGACATATAAGGACACCTGTTCCTCCCTCTTGTTCCCTTATGGACTCCATAACTTACTAAATTACCCCCTACATATACCAACATTACAGATCCCATAAATTAGTATACATATTTAGTAGAGTTACCATCACCCTTAGGAATATATAAATATACATACCAGCTTAAACCTCAATATAAGAAGACTGCCCCTCTCTTGCTTGACCCACTTTGACTCCATAAGCTACCAACCCTGCCCCATTTTATACTATATATTTTCTACCACTCACACCCCTCTTCCATTCCTCCCACCTTATAGGGGTAGTAGCAAAGCCCATCAGTACTAGTCATCTAAGAATAAATAGAAATTAGCCACACCTTTATTTTATTCTTAGTGTTACACTCATTCCCCATAGCATTAGTCAGGAAGGCAGCTCTTATATCAGCACCTTTGTCATAACCTACATTAGTACTAGTGTAGTTATACATATCCCTTCCAAGCTCTATTCTGTCCATTGAGTAGTTCCACAGCGGGGGTGACATGTTTGCCGTTTTCAACAATCTGGTAACGGAAATTCGGGCTAGCCTTGAGCTGCTCCAATACGCTCTCGATCGTCGGTACTTCAGAGGGGGGATCCTGAGTCAACAGGGAGCTTGGACTTGTTTAGATTGGATTCCGTGTTTTCCAGTCTAAGGGGATTGTTAGAGATGGCACATTCAATTAACAGTTGGGCCGCATCAATGGGTGGATCTGTAAGAGTTCCTTTTGAACTCTTCACTAAGTCCAGTACCTGTGGGTTCGAGAACAAAGCAATGCGCTTTGGAGAGACCTTTCTGTAACCACAGTATATTTTATATTCCTAGTTCAGTAGAGGAGTCAAGTAAGTTGAAGTTGGTCTCTCTTAAATACAAGATGAAGATGAAAGAAGAAAGGTAGAAAGGAAAGAGAAAACAATTAGAGAAGTGGTTGGCTTACCTAGTTCAGTAGAGGAGTCGAGTAAGTTGAAGTTGGTCTCTACTGAACTAGGAGGGGGCAGGGGAGTTGAGGATTAAATATTGATGTTGAGATTATTTAAGCTGTTGTGATGTACGTTGTGAAACCTGTGGTTGGGGTTTCACAGGATCTTGGGCTTCACATGCCTCCAAAAAGGGAGTGAGTAACATATTGTTGTCAGCAAATATTCCAAGTGCCAAAGAGGGTGGAGGATGGGTCGAGTGGCTTACCTGTCATTTGCTCAGCCACAAAGCACATGAGAAAAATATAAATTGATACATGGCATGAAACATTAGAGGAAACGTGACTTTGACAGGGTTTCATGAACCACATGCTGAGCTGGTGGAAGAATAAATAGATTGGTTGTACTGTTTGATTGTTTCTTCCAGGGCTGAATACATGATGTTTTCAGGGACTGTTCCCCCCCCAAAAAAAAACCAAAAGAGTCAGGGCTCATAATCACTCATAAATATGAATTAAAGATCAAATTGTGCTCACAAATTAGTTTTGAGAAAACCAACCATCTGTAGAGATGTGCGTGCTAACTTAGGCAAGAAAATGTATTTTGCTCCAACACTACACACCAAAAAGGCACCAGTGTGTGTAATAAACTTGTTGATTCTATTGGCATTCAAGAAGAGAAGAGAAAAAATATCTGTAATGAAGCAGAGCAATCAAGAAACATTGGCACTGCAAGGTCCCAAAATCAAATGAAAGCGTCAGAAAGCTGGAAGTGTATTGTTCTGCAAGCCAATGTTGAATTATTCACCTTAGTTGAAGAGTGCAAGTGTTATGGGGCGTAACAGTCCGCATAATCCATCCTTACTAGATTCAATGTTTTCCAACAAGGGCGGAGCTGCTTCTGGTTCCTCCTCATTTTCAAGTTCATGCCACTGATCCTTGAGGTTGGCTAGAAGATTATGTAGAACAATGCAGGTGATGATCCACTTGACTGTTGCTTTCATCTCACTAGGGTTCCTGATTTGTGATCGAATTTCTGGCAAACTGGCAAATCGTCCCTTTAGAATACCAATGGCATGTTCAATTCTTACTCTTGATTGGGCTAGATGGTAATTGAAATCCACATTCTCGGGTATAAGCAAATCAGAACCTTTGTAGGCTGGAACAGTATGTTGATCACTTGAATACGCAGAGTCGGCCAGGAGGAATTGGTGTTGATCAAAGAATTGTTCGGGATTTTGAGAAAGCTTCATATTGGAGAAGACATAACAATTGTGACAGGATCCTGGGTAGCCTGCAAGGTAGGATGTGAAATTTTTGTTTATGTCACAAACAAGAGTGACCAAAATGGAGTAACTGTTTGGAAAGCAACCAATACATCAGCTAAGAATCTGTAAAATAGTGGAACCAATGCAAACAATCCAACCGTTTTTTTCGATCCCAGTAGTGGTTACCGTCCACCAGAGGCTTTTGACTCAGTGGAATGGTTTTTCCATCAACAAAGCCAACACATCCAGGGAAGCCTTCATCTTGCATGACCCGAGATGATTCCATATGTTCTTCTTGAGTCGGCCAAGATACCAAGTGTGATCGCATTTGATAACGAATCTTGATCACCCAACATGTGTAAAGGTTGATTGTTCCATAGCCAACTTGGAAGAGATTCTTGAGTCTGAAAACAGCAGCACCATTACCGTTTGATCCAAGACGGCACATAGCAATAGTGAGTTGGACTGATGGGTCTTGTTGAGGATTCTGAGAGGAGTTGTGAAAAATTGGATTCAACTCAATCAGTTGAAGAATCTTGAGGAAACATGGGAACGACATTCAAAAAAGCTGGAGGAAGCATGATTGAGGAAGTTCTTGAATGATTGAAAGGTCATATTGAGGATGGAATTGTGTAGTGGTGCCTCTGGCATTGAGGTATTGTTTCGGGATTTTTGATCAACAATAAAAATAGAAATCTTCAAGTTCCGAGTCAAAAATCAATACGGTTGCAGCAGAGTTGGCTGCTTGACATAGTTCCTTGTGTTCAGAGGGTGCTTGTTGCATGATTGGTTGATGTGAGGTGTGACGTTTGCTTGGTTTGACAAGAGGCAATGGATTGAACGGTGAAGCGTGAACTGATGTGAGATGTGATTTTATTGAGTTATTTTGGAAATGAAGGATTTGGATGGAAAAGCAGGGTTTTTCATTTTCAAAATCTGTTTGCTTTTTAGCTACCCCGTTTTGAAAACCTGTTGATTAGAAATCGTGGATTTGGCAATTTCTAATCAACGGGTTTTAATGGTGGATTTGGTCATATTTGATACCCCCTAATAGGGGGTATCAAATATGACCAAATACAAAATAATTAAAACCATTGAATCAGGTTTGTCAACAAAATTTCACTTTTGAGAATCCTGAACCATTTTATATAGATATCCATGGTTTTTAAAAATTGTGGATTTTCAAAACCAGCTGATTAGATAATGGTGGATTTGGTCATATTTGATACCCCCTAATAAGTTATTTTACTGCGCAGTATGGTTTAAATTGCAATTGAGATTTTTGAATTTGTACAAAATGACTCAAGGATTATTTCATAGCTTTCTGTCCCCAAGTATAAACTGAGAAACTCACTTGATGTCAGTAAAAAGCAGACATCTGTTATAGTTTGACATGTATATTTCAAAAAATAATACAAAATTGGGATTATTTGTATTGTAACAACCTTCAATGATCATCCCGGTCCTTTCTAATTGAGTGGAATTAATGAAAATAAAATTCTTTTTAAATTTCCAAAAGAAGCAATGATGTGATCTTAAAAAAATATTCACACCTTTCTCTCAGACAAGCAGTTTTCATAATTTAGATATTGATTTCCATACATAATATTTCTATTATTTTAACTATGGGAATATATAATGGTTTCAATTTCATATTCACCCATTTAACAATTAATTTAGCTATATGCAACATCAATTTAGTACAAATTCATCACTTTCAAATTTGAGAAAAAATCTTGATGGAATTTTGCAAAGTATTAGTTATGAAAGTTTCATGTGAGTGCTTGTCAGCCTTAGAGACAATAAATATTTCCTAAAACTACAGTTAGGCCAATAATTATTGCCCTAAATGCTTCAAACAAACTAAAGTCCCTTGGAAAAAAGGGAAATAGAGCCTTGTAGCTTATGTAATAATGGATAACCCATAAGAAACACAACACATACCTTAGACAAAATTAATGGTGTCTTCTCAAACTGATTTTATGGAGTGATTTAAACAATTGATATAATCAAAATTCTTCTAGGCATTATTCTCAGGAAGAGTGTTATTGTAACAGGAGAATGATTTATGATTTACAATGATCATGCCTCAGCCAATTCTGATGCATCATACATTGAACATCCTTGTTCAAACCTTGAAAAAATTCATGGTCTCTTCTCAAAGCCATTTTCTGGAGTGATTTAAACAATTTATCTAATCAAACTTCTTCTAGTCAAATTCTCAGGAAGATGTGTTATTGTAACACAAAAATGTTGTATGATTTAACCTGATCATTTCTCAGACACTACTGATGCACCATATGTTGTTTCAAATGCATAATCAAGGCAATACAATAAATACCCTTTTTCAAACCTTTAATGCTTCAAAATCTGTGCATAGATGTGAAGACAATATTTCTGTCTGAATCTCAGTATCCTCAATTTTATTTTTTGAAAAAATAAATTCATCTACACCTTTATTTTATTACCATCAATAAAAATTATCCAGTATAATTGGTAATACCATATAGGAAGTCCTGCTCTGATAGGATAATATAAGCCCAGACATCCACAGATATAATTAATCGGACCAGAAAATCTTCACCTTTTTTGAAATGAAATCAACTATTTTATCATTTCTGGTCCAACATCCATGCCATTTAGCTCAATATGAAAATGAATAAACAAACTGGTTGGATAAAGATTCTAATAGATCCATTTAACCTTTTTGGGATGGATTTATTTCCCTGATTGAACTCTTTCCAGCTACATCCCTTGAAATTGTTTTTGCAGTTACACAAGAAGTATAGTGTGTCTTAACACTCCTCAAAATCACCTTTTTTGTTTTTGATAGTTTTATAAAAAGGGTTGAACTAACCAATAAAATCGGAATCCTCCTAAATTTGGCATCTTGTGTAACAAGTAGAAAAACCTTTGAAAAAGAAATATCTTTCTGTGGAGATTAATTTCAACAGATATGAATGCCTAATCAAGACATTGTTATCCTGTGCTGATTCATAGAATTTGAAAAGTTTGACTTCTTCAAAAGGAAATTTCTAGCTACACAAGTTTTTCTATGTGATTTCCTCTGACAGTATAAACATAATCTTATCCCTGCCACATGAGTATTAATCTACCAATGGGAAATTTAAATGGGAAATGATTAGAGAAACATCAACAGAGATCATTATTTCAAACAAACCTCTCTCAATCCACTTCTCAGAATACAAAAAAGGAAAATCATTTTGATGAGTTTCCACACTGGAGAACTGAAAACCAATAGTATTGCAAATTTTTCAAAAATTTAAGGAAATTCAAATAAATTAAAAGGGGCAGCGTTGACTGCTAAAGAAAACTTAAAAATCATCTATGCTATGAGGAATCATTGATATGGATGAAGCAATGGTCTATTCCCAAGAGGAAACAATAGTTAAAATGCTTGCCTAGTGATATTGGATAGGTATCTAAAAATACCAATATTGTTACCTTTCCATAAGAATACACAGCTATGGACACTGCAAACCTACTCTGGAAAATAGTTATTTCAAGACCTGGTCATAAAAACATCATTATATCTGATAGAGACACAAAATTCACCTCATAATTCTGGAGAAATTTACATAGCATGCTGGGCACTAAGTTATCCTCTTCTACAGATTACAACCCACATAAAGATGGTTTAGCAGAGTGAATGATTCAAATCTTGAAGGATATGATCAGGGGTTTCTGTTCCTATGGTTTAGAATTCAAAGGTAACAATGGATTCACACATACTTGAGTTTCCCTACTACCAATCATAGAACTATCCCATAGTGCTAGCATTCATTATTCCACAGGCAGAACACCTGCAATAATTGAAAAAGTATGGAACCAAAAACTACTATAATTCCTTTTTGAATCTAGAAATAGTACATGTGCACCCCACAGCTGAATTATATGCTAAAATGTTTTATAAAGCCAGAAAGAATGCAGAAGAGTGGAAACCACAAGCAGCCCATTAAATCAAAGATAGATGGGATAAAACACACAAGGGATCTGAGTGGAAAGCTGGGAAGAAGAGACTAGTTTCCACAGTAAACTTTAACAACCTCTCTGGACCTAAAAAGATGAAAGACTCATTTGTGGGTCCCTTTATTATCAAAGCACTTCATGGAAATAATTCAGTAGAAGTTGTACTGACAGAAGAATTCAGCAGGAACACCCTACATTTCCTGTTAGTTAAATTAAAACACTACTATGAATCAGAAAGGGACAAATTCCCAGAAATAAAAGCCCTCCTAGAAACTCCTTTACCAGTAGAGGAGAGTATGAAAAAATTAATACATAAATTACTTTGAGAAAAGAGAACAAAGAAAGAAGGAAAAGAAGTGAAGATGTACCTGGTAAGATATAATAATTGTGGTGCAGACCAAGATTAATGGATTTTGGAGAAAGATATACCCAAAAATCAAGCAATGCTTAGAAAATCTAGGGCCTCTAAGAGAGATTAAACAAACCAATACTTGTAAAATTAGAAAATCACAGTTCAACATGAAACTTCAAAAAGTTCCATTTTTTTTTGGTGGTGGCAAATGTTAGCCTTAGAGACAATAAGTATGTCCTAAACCTACAGTTAGGCCAATAATTATTGCCCTAAAGACTTCAAACAAACTAAATTCCCTTAGAAAAAAGGGAAATAGAGCCTTGTAGCTTATTCAATAATGGATAACCCATAAGAAACAAAACACATACCTTATAATATGTTAAGCTCATAGGATAATTAACTTATCCATGGAAAGATAAGGATTATCATCTAAAGGGAAGAAATAACCCATATAAGATACTGTAACACATATTATAACAGTACAAATGAATGGTTTCTACTTTGATACTAGTGGCTATTCCAGATTGAGAATGCCAAGCCACTTGTTTCTACACTAAGCCCCAAACACCATGTGCCAGATTAATTACAGGACACATGGTCTATGTACAGCTTAAGCCCACATGGTGATTCAACAAGGAGGTTGAGAATTATACATGTACTTATACAGGCAATAAAGCACCCAGCCAAGTACTATTTAAAGAAGTACTCTAAGCTGAAATAAAGAAAATATACATAAACATGCCCTTTACTGCCTTCTTAGTTTTTCACCCAGATTTCTAAGTCACCACTTGAATGACATTCTTAGTATTGCCTTAATAAATATTTTAAGTAACCTTCTAGCCATTATCTTGTTTATACAGCACCATCTCATACTTTATTATTCCACCAACCATTTCCCTTAAACAAAGGAAGAGAATCTGTCCTCCCTTATTGGTTGAACAAACCCTCTCACCCTTAAATTGCCTTTTTTGCAGACCTATTTCTAGGTTGGAGGTTGTCTTCAGACAACTAGCTCCTTTTATCATAAAGTTGAGCAGGGAGTTACATAATACTCTTAATTATCAGGCTTCATAATAGCCATCACTTTTGTCCTGTTGTCACATAAGAGAACCAGGCTCAAAGTGCTGTGGAAAATTTCCTGGTTTAAGGCTGTGTTCCAACCATAGCAGAGAAATGTTTTTGATGCCAATTTGAGTATCAATCACATTTCAATCAGCATGAATTTTGATAAAATTCACACTTGAAACTGAGTTACACAAGAATTAGAGTTTATTTTCAAAAAATGTGAACTTAAATTAGCACCAGGTTGAGAAAAATCCTTCTCAAGTTGTATATGACTGTGTACTCACATCACCAAGGGGTTCAAACTGGAGGTTTTATAAAGTTACCAGAAGGAAATTACATGCAAGTGACTTGGAAACATCCCTGGTGCAGCTTTTTTGAGCTTCTTCATGTCAACTGCAGGAAATTGTGCCAGTTTTTTTGACATGTAGAAGACAGAAACAATCTCAACTGGAACATTTGGGTCCTTTTTTATTCCAATCCCCTCAGGAAAGAGTAAAATACAAACATAAATATCCTCAACTACTGCCAGTTGAAGTTTGAGATTCTCTGGTGGAACTGGGTTTTCTAAACAGTCACTGTGCATTGTCAGTTTACTGAATTAAATGAGACTGGTTGCAGTTAAATCACTAGCATATTCAGAGCTCAAAAATTTCAGCTAGGGGCAGTTTGTTGATATTACAGTTGAAGAAGGAGATCTTGAGAGTCAATGAGGAGGATTTGTGAACAAGGAGCTGGGTGTTGGAAGTTGTAGCTCTGACTTGATGATTTATTTCAAAAGGGAGGAGCAAGATTAAGTAGACACAACTAGAGAGCCCCCTTTCAAGATCCAAAGGGGGCCTATACAAAAGGACAGGAACAAGTTATTGGACCACTTGGTCAGACAGGACAGGATATGACCACTTGGTCAGACAGGACAGGAGGAGACCACTTGGTCATGACAGGCCAGGAAAAGACCCCTTGGTCATGACAGGACAGGAAAGGAATTAGACAGAGTTAAACAAAGGAAAATGTGAGCAGAAGAACAGGCAAATATTCTGACACAGTTTCTTGAATTTTTTCTTGTAGCAATATGAGTCTGACTTCTCTACAGGTGGATAAGTCATTGAAGATCATTGGATGTGACTCAATAAATTGATGGAAGCACATTGAAAAGATACAAAGATGGATCAAGGCCCATGGGATCCTGAATACTTGATCAGGATCTATTTGATTTACAATGATACAAATTGAAAAGGGTTAGAAATGAGAGGGGGTAGGATTTCCATTGGACGTACATCAAAATCACACAGATATTCAAGAGATAGTCAGAATGAGTAAGCAAAAGAACCAATGAGTTTCTAATTACTTGATGCAGGCTAGTATATAACGGCTATCTAGAAGTGATCAGAATGTGGTTGATATAAAATGAACATGCAAACAATTATGCTTGTAGTTATGGAAGAGAATGAAAAAGAGGAGGTAGTATTTGAAACAATTAAATTTGAGGAGACCATCTACTTGGGCAGGTATCTTTTTGCCACAAGCTAGTGATGAGTCTAGAAAAAACATGACTCAAAACCTAGTCCATTCAATCATAAAAAGAATGTTATAGTAAGATCTTTGGGGATAAGTGCAAAAGGTAGAATTCCAACAGGAGCCTCTATTTCTTCCATTTATTTTCCCTGCAACTGTTATTACACCCTAATCTCCACTCAATCAAGCAATGAATGGAATCATGTGCCATCTGAAAGTAGAAATAGAACAACAGGAAAAATCTAATTTCACTTGTCTCCAATTTATGTCAAAAAGTGCCAAGGCAGCTTTGTACTCTGCTACATCATTTGTAGACAAGTGACAATATATTTTTTGTGGTGAAGTGTTACTTCCTATAGGCTAGCTTTTGGCAGCCAATACACTATAGCCTCTGGGAAGTTCTGTATGGCTGGCATGACTTGGCCACCCTTTGGATATGCTTGACCCAGCCCAAGCTGTCTAAGCTGGTGAAGATCTCTGGGCCAGCCCATGAGCAACCCAAGTGCAGTCAATTGGCACCCTTTTGTACCACTTCCAGCATAATTGCACTGCCAGCATAATTGCCTAGGTTGAGCCCATCCCAGTTAAACTAGGATGCAAACAACCAATTTAAAGTAGGTTGACCTCAACCAATGAAATATAAAACCAAGGGGGGTCCCTTGGATTTATATTTCATCAGTTGATTTCAACCAAGTTTAAATTGGTTGAGTGCATCCCAGTTTAACTGGGATGACTTCATCCTAGGCAATTATGCTGGCAGTGCCTAGGCCATTATGCTTGCAGTGTTGGCTGGATCATGGTTATCCCAGTTGAACTAGGATGTACTTGATTGATTTGAAGTGTGTTGATTTCAACTGATGGAATAGAAATCCAAGGGGGATACCAATGATTTCTATCTCATTGGCTGACTTAATTAATTGATTAATTAATTCCCGGCATAATTGACCAGACTGAAGTCATTCAAGTTAAAGTAGGATGGACTTGATCACTTTAAACTTGGCTGATCTCACTTGATAAAATAGAAACCCAAGAAAAGGGTCCCTTGGTTTTATATTAGATCAGTTGAAATCAACTTATTTAAAAATGGTTGGGTCCATCCTAGCTGCTAGTTTGACTTCAGCCTAGACAATTATGCTGGCAGTGAGCTAGCTAGTTTAAGTCAAACAAGGGTTTTTTTTCTTTTTCTTTTGTATGTACACATGTTGGAAAGTCTTCAGTTTAGGGTGAAGTCTAGTATCTTAGAAATTATTGGCCAAGTTGAAATAGTACTAATATTATATAATTTAGCTGTCAAGGAATCTCTTGATGGTAAAAATCCAACTGGAATGAACTGCATTAAGGGCGCGTACCACAGCGCATCCCAATTTTGAAAATAGTTTTTTACAGTTTTTTTTTTGCGCTTTTTTGAAAACTGATTTTGCAATCCGGAAAAACAGAAACACGTACCATAGTGATCACCTCCCAGGCCCATCATCCCTTCCCAGCACGCCGCATTCCAGTCAACTCCACCTCATTCTCCTGCACTTCCCCAAGATGAACTCAAACATTACTTTCCTCATTTCGGTTGCAGCAGGTGTAGCAGGACTAATCCTAGTGGACTACTGTCATCACGATGGGGAACCATACTTTGGCGATGGCGGGAAATCGAAGTACATTCGTTTTGTGTTGGAAAATTCACGACCAGATCTCTTTCGGGAAATCACTGGCCTACAGCGAACTACGTTTGACCGCCTAGTCAAGGAATTCCGCGACGATGGGCTCCTCAAAGACGGCAGATCAGTAACAGTAGAAGAGCAGGTGTTGATGTTCCTTGACATCATTCGTTACAACAACTCCATGCGACAAACGGCCGTCAAATTTCGTCGAGGTCTCTATACTGCTAATCGGTAAGTCTTTAATGGCTTGGCTCTATTTTTATTTATTTCAAACCAAATGGTGATATAGAATTTCTTCCTCATCTACAGATACTTTGGAAACGTACTCGAAGCCCTTTTCCAGCTTTACCCTCGTTATGTCAAGTATAACCCGGCTACCACGACGCTCCCTGACCACATTCGAAACAATGCAAAATACAAGCCATTCAAGAACTGCCTTGGAGCTCTTGATGGTGTCCTTGTATCAGCACATGTACCAACCCACTTGCAATCTTGTTGGCAATCACGAAAGGGGTTAATCTCGCAAAACATCTTAGCGGCAGCAAATTTCAACTTCGAATTCATTTACATTCTAGCAGGGTGGGAGGGTAGTGCACATGACACCCGAGTCTTCAATGATGCCACCTCAAAAGGATTCAAAATCCCCGACAAAAAATTCTTTCTAGCCGATGCTGGGTATGGTTTGCAACCAGGCTTGATGACCCCTTACCGAGCGGTCCGTTATCACCTCAAAGAGCAAGCAAGCGCAGGTTTACGTCCCTCAAATTATAAAGAGCTCTACAACTTACGGCATGCCTCCCTCAGAAACGTCATCAAACGTTTATTTGGATGTGTCAAAAAGAAATTTGCAATTCTCAAGTCGGCTCCGGAATTCGAATTACAAAAGCAAGTACAGCTCATTTATGCTGTTTGCTGTTTATGGAACTTCATCCGAAAAAACGAATCACTCGATTCACTCTTGGAAGAAAGCGAAGGCCCTGAGAGCTTCCCAAGTATGGCTCAGTCGGAAAACATCTCGACAACTACAGATGATGACAATTTCATGAAGATACACCGAGACCGACTAGCTCATCAGTTATGGAAGCAATACATTTCTCACACTGGCTAATAGAAATACTTGTATCTTCCCTTTACCGTTGTCATTGATTTTTTACCCATTTCATTACGCGATGGAATTGTATTCAGGGTCATTGTTGATTGAAAAATTAGCACCAGTCATATACAGTTTTTTGAATATATTAGAAATTGCGGAGCAAATAAGCAGGTCTAATGATGATGATGATTGCTTTTTCACCCCCATTCGCTTCTTCCCTATCTCCAAAGCTGAACTCAGTCTGCCGGCTGTACTGAAGTGCGGGCAAACTTTTAGATGGAATCAATCCCAACTAGTCCTCAAACTATCTCCTGATACCGACAGCACCGGTGGCCATCAAGATCGAAAGGTTGAGGTTCATGATGAAGCAATGAGCTCGAATCCCAATCCTCATTCCAAATTCGTTGAATGGAGTATGGCCTGGATCAATTGTACTATAGTATTGCAACAAGATGGTAAGCTATTCTCATACCCATGGCCTAACTGAGGAGAGAGAGAGAGCAGGAATTCACGCATCTCCACGCGTTGTTCTAGATAAAGGAATCCATTATACCGCATTATATAGACCATGTCAAATCAAGGAATACGACAACGATTCCAAACTGGATACGACTTACAGTTTATTAAGGGCTTACTTCATATTGGTCAAGTGTCCTCAGGAGAATGGGACGGCTTACGCGTCGTTCGCCAAGATGCCTGGGAAACGCTGATCTCGTACGTGTCTAGCTAGAAGGTTCGGCCGATTGAAAAACTCAGGGCTGATGCCGTTTTGGTTCTTCTCTATCATACACATCAGATTCATTTGTTCAGCCAATAATAACAACCCTCGGATATCTATCCTTAATGCTCAACCGGCTCTGTGCTGCTTTCAGGAACCTCATGCCACGCCCGACAGAACGTCGAATCAAACAATCCAAGCTCACTACGATTAGAATTGCAAACAAACTGTGGTTGACCAACCATCTTCATCGCAAAAAGCCAAGACACCGCCTTCATCTAAAACCTTGGCAAAAATTAAGCCTGATCTTGCTAAACAACTCCCATCCAAACTCATTCCAATCAAGAAACCTAAATCTTTCAATCCAAGCTCCGTTCCACCACTCACCCGGCCAAACTACCTTAAAATCCAAAACTTTTTCCTCTCTACTTGGGGCCCTTGGGCTGGCTGGGCTCAACAGATCCTCTTCTTAGCCGACCTAAGTAAAGCTCCAACTTAGGAATCTCGTAACAGACTCATCTGGTATTCGCCTTCTCCTCAATTCTATTATACAAATGCACAAATACAAATGTTTCCTGTTCTTCGATATTTTATTGCTATTTTAACTCTTTGTTGTATACGCGTCTATTAATGACGCAGGTTGAAAAGAAATAATAAAAGCATACGGAATCAAATAGCCAAATAAAATGCAAGAAGTTGGATTGAAGAAAGAAGAAAAATTGAGGCACTTGTTAGGACGGTTCACGTCTGAAATCTTAACAGGTTGGGAAAGGAGATTGTCGTGTCAATCATTTGATCACTCAACTTTCCCCATGTCTCAGTCGCGCACAGTCTCATAAATTATGTGTAATTTTAATGGCACGATATTGCTTATTTGAGAAAAAATGTGAAGAAAAAAATGTGAAAAACAAGCAAAATATAATAAATAATGACTAATTCGGATGCTTTTTGAGTTCTTTTTCTAGCCAGAGTTGGCAGATCTTCTTTGACGAGGTTTCAACAAGAGATGTGAAAGTTGCTGCTTTCTTTTCATCTTCGATAATCAACACATAACATACATATTTTTTGTCTTCAACTTCATTCAAGAATAAGTCGGCCAACAATTCTAGAGCGATGGCGCAAGTGGATTCGGATGTTGATCTGGATTTGGGTTCGTGCTAATGGCTGTTGAGATTGTTAGAGCTGGACATTGCTTGACTGGCATGGTTGATGGCACCAATCAAACTATTGATTGACTTGCTTACAATCGATCCTTTAGTTTCCCGCACTCGCTTAGTAGGTGATGTTAACGATTTCGACGTGGTCTCAGACGGTTTCTCATTATCCTCCAAACTTTCGATGTCAGATGAACTGAGAAGGCTGATTTTTTTCCTTTTTTTATTTTTATCCTTTCTATTCAATCGATCATTTCCTTCAACCAAGCCCGGATCTTCGACTGGAGGCACAAGACAATTTGCAACCTCGCCGGTGGCATACGTGCCAGTGAAAACGCGATCGGCAAGCTCGTAGATGGTGAATGGTTTATCCTTCAACTTTCCAAAGTTACGCCTGGGATGGGCTTGAAGCAGTTCATCCCATGTCTTGGCATCGGCCGTGACTACGCTCTTCTCGTTGTCCCAACCAAATCCGGATTGGTCGCAGAGAAATTTGTAGTCGGCGTAGAGTGATCGGAGAGAATTTTTTTGATTCTTGATCTGGTCCCGAGTGAGATGGATGTTGAAGTGGCTGTTGAGACTGTTCATAATGTTGGTCCAACCTTCCTTCTTTAAATTTCCGTTGTCTGTAGCATGACCAGCGGACGACTGTTGTGCGATCAACTCAAGCAATTTTGCTTTCTCCCAGGTTGTCCACGTATGAGGCGATTTGAGGTCGGATTCTGTCGATTGTGTTTGTGGAACCAAGATTGGGGTGTTGGGAGTTTTTTGCCTAGTTGATGGAGGGTTTTGCATCGCTGGCTTTTGAGGGATTTGCGGGGCAGCCCTTTGACTGGATTTTAGCTTTGGCAAAGGCGGACTGATGGGGGCTGGGGGGGGAAGGAGCTCGAGTGGTGGTGGTGGATTTTCAGAATTGTCTGAACAGAAAAGGTTTGGATCCAGTATCATTATGTATATCTTGTAGAAAATAGATATGTATGTGGGGTGTGCCGAGAAAACTATTTTCACAGTTGTTGAAAACAGGGGGTAGGCTGTTTTCAAAAACGGAGTGAAAATGATGAAAATTGATTTTCAAGTTTGGGGAAAAACTGGCGTGATTGGTACGCATTTTTGGTCAAAAATGATTCTGCCCAAAAAAAATTGGAAAATCAAATTTTGTGGGCGCTGTGGTACGCGCCCTAAGTGTTTGGGGGTTTCAAGGGAAAATTCTGTACAAGAGAAACCCAGTTTTGGTACATTAATCTTATTTCTGGTGATCCCCTCAATTCAAAGTATGTAGATATCTATTATATATTTAGTTAGGGTTGCACCGGCGATCGAGCTTTGGTAGACATAAGCTGCTGTGCCGTAGTCGATAACTCTTGTGTGTGTGTGTGGAGAACCTCGGAGATGGCCATCCAGTCAACAACAACCACCACAGCCTCTGCAGCTTAATATAAAATTATCAAACTCAGGAGATTTATTATTATTACAAAAAAGAAATCGATTTCCAACCATAAAAAACTAAAAAACCCAAGTCATCAGCTATAAAAAATTACACTTCCTCAACCATGTTGGAAACAACACCAATAGCTGGACCATCGATACCCAGGTCATTACTACTCAACAACAAAGACGAATCCAACAGTCAAACCGTAAGTATTTCTTTACTCGATTGACTGCTTTCAACCCAACCAACTGACCATCATTCTGCATCTAACTCATCTCAACAGCTCATCACCAATAACCCTACACCAACAACGACGAGCACTCATTACAAAAAACTCGAACAGACCAACCACCAACTCCAATCTGACCACAACAACAAGAATAGCTCTCCGTCCATCAATCAACTCGTTCGGATTCGTCTGGCCGACCATCTACTCGCTGCACCCGGTGTCTCATTTGCTCGATCCCTCTCGGCTCACTCTTCAGCCTATCGGACCATCAGAACCTCCTCTTCGATCATTCGAAAGAACCCCAAACGATCTTCATCCTCAAACTTCAACTCACCAACCACTTCCCAACAACACTCACCACCCACCTCCTCAAACCAACAACCAACCACCGCTCACTCTCCAACTCATTCACAATCAAAATCACTCTCCAGCTCAATCGAACAGCTCAACCCCCCACCCACATCCAACCACCCACTTGAAAATCCAACTCAAATCTCAACCAACCCCTCTCCACCACCTTCTCATCAGCCTCAATCAAATCTCACTCCACCCATCACCCCAACAAAGAATTCCCCTACTTCTACTCAGATCGAACCACCACCCAATCAAACCATCCCCCCTCCTCAACCACCACAATCCAACAAACCCAAATCATGGGCCGATCTCCTACGCCGTCCCGAAAGCTCTACCAAGCCTTCAAATTCGAACAACCCCTCCTCCAACTCTCCTCGCCCCTCACCCAACTCGAAAACCACCTGTACCTCAACTGAAACCATCGAACCAGTTAACCTCAACCAACCCCTACCTCTATCCCAAAAATTGGCCCTCCTCAGAGTCACCGATCCATCGTACCATTTGATCCCCCGAGGACTGGTCAACAACGGCAATATCTGTTTTGCCAACGCCGTCAGTCATCACATCCCCTTTCCCAATTAACCTGATTTACTTTTATCCGAAAATCACCACAAGCACAACTTAACTCTATCATCTGCCCCGTTATCAACAGATCTTGCAAGTCCTTGTTCACTGTCCACCTTTCTTCAACCTTCTCAATCATATTGGACGAATAATTGTACACGACTTCAAGTCTCAAGCCCCTCTACTCGATGCGATGATCGCCTTTCTTCATGAATTTCAATCAGTCAATCCAACAGATTTGCAACCTCTACTAGACTCGACTGGCCAACTCCAAAAGTATCAGCTCCCCGCTTCTTCGGCCGCCCATCTCCGTCAAGGCGATCCGTTCATAGCTGAATCAGTCTGGATGGCCACTAAGGATAACTTTCGGTTCGATGCGATGAGAGTAAGCTCATCACCTTGAGATTGTTTTAGAGACGATTCACAGGTTCTAGATCAACTGATCCCTTCGAACCTTCTCAGCGTGGTCAACAAGAAGACGCCCAAGAGTTCTTGTGCTTCTTTCTCGATTCATTACACGAAGAACTCCTGTTCCTAACCAACAAGCATGATTCCACGATCCGGTCCAAACTACAAAAATCCAAAACACAATCCTCCAACCCATTACCTCATCTGAGTACCAATGAAGCCCTGAACTCGGGTGAGTGGCTTGAGGTTGGAGCAAAAGGTCAAGCTGCGGTAACAAGATCAGTGAGTAGCGTCTTCTTTTTTTATCGCCTCTTGCTCAATATATATTCTAACGCATGCCTTGACTTGATCTTCATGATCCTTTTTCCAGATGGACGCATGCCCCTCCCCACTTTCTGAACTATTTGACCTTAAGACTCGGTCGGTCCTTCATCGCCCCAGTCAAAAAGATTCAGTGACGTTCGAACCAACGAACATGCTTCAACTCTCGATCGAACATTCCTCGATCACCACCATCGAGCAAGCCTTGGCTCACTTCTCATCACCTGAGGTGATTTCAGATATGGTATCCAAGAACGGTCAACGGGTCTCTGCCACTAAACAAGTTTACATTGAGAGCTTTCCGCCTGTCTTGGCCTTACACCTCAAGCGATTCAAGTATAACAATCAGGATGGAACAGTCCACAAGAGTAATAAACAGATTCGCTTCGGAACGGAACTCAAAATCCCTCAACTTGTCATGCCCCCAGCTCAACGCGGCTCACTAAACAGCCCAAATGAGCAAGTCAATTTCAAACTCTTTGCAGGTAAGTTATTCCAGCCGGTGCTGAGATCGATTTCGTCTTATCATGGATGATGTTTGTTTACTTCAAGTAGCTAATTAACCATGATCGTTTACCCAAATTCCCAGTTGTCTATCATCATGGGCCACATGCTTCAGGAGGACACTACACGGTACTAATTCGCCAACCAGTAATCGATAATTGGATTTATATCGATGACACTCATATTACGTCGAATGTCAATCCCAACACCATGTTGAGCTCTACAAGCGAAAGTGGAATCGACAATCACATCCACTCTTCATCATCGCCTAACATTGGTTCTATCGATCAAACTGGTAAAGGTGCAGACGGTACCCGCTCCTTGGGTGGCAATGGATATCACAATCATATGAATGGTTATAGCAATGGCGCTGGGAACAATCAAAACATGAAAACTCCTTATCTATTATTCTACACCCGTGAATGAAATCTTGAATCACTCGCAGACTTCTTCTTTTCCTTTTTATTTGTCTTGTGAATGATTACAAACTGATTAATGATATCAAGTCGTCCTTCTAGCTGTGCTCTTTTGGCTGGCTTTTCCCCAATAGACTGCAGTTTCCTTTTCTCTCTTCTGATTATTTTGTGAAGCAAAAGATAATAGTAACATTTCCGTCCTTGTTGAAGTTAGAAGTGTTGACAGTTGCCGTTGTTTTCTTTGCAGTCACTCAACCCACTTGTTAATGCAGCTTGGGTTTTTTTCAACTATTGGAATAGTTTGCCTAGCATTATTTTTAATTTCTCCCTGTGAGACACTAGATCATCACATTAGTAATTATTATTGTATCACTTAAATAGTTACTTGCCTACAAGTGACATCAAAGAGTACACCCCTTTTTACTTTGCTAGTCACTTTTAGACAAGTGATCATTGATTTTTCCAGGTGGTCCTTGTTGAGTTTTCTCAGTCGAACATGTAAAGCCATTGAAGCATGCGCACTGGATGCACTCTAAATCAAGATCATCAACCGGTTAGGGTTTCATCTCTACCCTTATCTCGAACTTGTCTTCATTGAAAAATCCTTTCAGCTAGACCTCAATTCTCAATGTCAACGCTATTCAATCGACCTACTTGACTCGACTCAAGATCTCAAACTTCTTGACTCAAGATCTCAATCTTACTCGTCAAAACCCTTGGTATCAACTGGTAAAGTCTCCAATCCTCCAACAGCCAATCGCAACATCATCACTCATTTCTTTTTTTCCCTATCTTCTCACACTCACAAGATTGACTCGCAGGGCATCAAGATCTTATCTTGATTCTTTAGTTTAAATAAAATAACATTTCTTTATTGTTGCTGTTTGTCTTCTTCCTCTTTCTTTTTCCTTGTTCTCCTTCCATCCTCTTCCCTTCTGCTTGTTGATAAATAATCTCCTCCTCCTACAGATTCCTCCTGCCCATCTTATTCTGCTATCATCTTAAGTCCTCACCATTCAAAAAAATCTATCCATTAGCTGCGGTAAATACCTTATTTCTCTTTGTTATGTATTTCTCTATTGTTATTGATTTCTCTTTATTTTTCCAGTCTGGTTTCTGTTAGAAATTCAACCTTCAAAAATTGTTCAGTCCTACCCAAAGTTATCTTTTTTTTTAAAAATCTTTGCCTCCATATGTGAATGACATCTGGGGAGATATTAAATTTGGAAAATGTATCAATCTATTGCTGGGACTCTTGTTCCAAGGATTCTCATTTATAATTTATTGAAATTCCAAAGGTGTTCATTAGTTAAGGGTGATCTACCTTGTCATACAACAGGTATAACATGTGGATAATCTCAAAGACAACAGACCATTCAATCTGTTTTTGTAGCCTTTTCAGGTTTTCAGGTTCAAGCTCACCAACATTTCAAAGCATGACAGGACAACAGATTCAACCACCATGGGTTCAATTCCTGGACTATTGAATCCAGTGAATTGCGGGTTGCCATGACCTAGTTGTGGAAAGGGAATCAGGAATTGAGCAACCTGTAACCCTTTGAGCTTCCATCTCAAGTGTCTTGAAACTTGAGCTTCAAAGCTGCAAGTTCATCTTATTTGAACTTCAAGCCTTGAAGCATAGAAACTTCTTCCTGATGAGGTAAAGGGCTGTATTCCCCCATCAGTCACCTCTTACCTGGGGGGTACCGTCAAAAAATGGGTATTGCATGTAGATTGTCAGCTGGCTACTATGGCAGAGCCAACTTTCCAATATAATATAATAGAATAAAGAAACATTATGAATTTAGAAATAGATATATTAGCACATTGCAAATAAGAATTATTGTGCTATTAATTATAGAAAACATTGATATCAATATGTAACAATTCAGGATTTTCAAATTTCAAATGTTGTTAAAAATTCTACTTCACTGGTTTTGATGGTGGATTTGGTCATATTTCATACCCCCTAATATAGTAATTATATATCAATATAGTCATTATATATCAATCAAGTCATTATACATCAATAAAGTCATTATATATCAATATAGTCATTATATATCAATATAGTCATTATATATCCATATAGTCATTATATATAAATATAGTCATTATATAACTATATCAATATTGTCATTATATATCAATATAGTCATTAGGGGGTATCAAATCTGAAAAAATCCACCATTATCTAATCAACTGGTTTTGAAAATCCACCATTTTTACAAACCATGGATATCTATTTAAAATGGTTCAAAATTCTTAAAAGTGGAATTTTGTGGAAAAACCTAATTCACTGGTTTTAATTGTGGATTTGGTCATATTTGATACCCCCTATTATATATCAATATAGTCATCATATATCAATATAGTCATTATCTACATATGACTCAGGGAATGCCCTTTGCAAGCCAAAAAAAAACATGCACCACTTGTACTGGATCAATAAATGCAACCTAACAGGTCACCATTGGCCCATTAGGTTGCATGAAACAGATTGCGGATTGGTGTTGATCCGTGTCAGAAGTCACCCATTTACAGCTGCTCCCAGAAAAGAGCATCCCCAAAATTGGGGGCTATACACTCATACACACTAAATAACAACATTAATCATTGTAGTTGAAATATTCCTTGTTTTAAATTTGTAACACCTTTAACCACTTGGAACCATAAAAAGAAGTTGTTTTATTACAAATGAATAAATAGTACCAAAAGTCTTGAATAACTTTTGAAACTTAAGGTAAACTTAAAATATGATTCTATATTCTGAATCTACATAAAAACTTACATAGGGTAACTCACTCACAGGTACCCCTTATTTCAACTCCTTCATGCTGTAATATCACAAACAAGAAATGGCAAAGAATTTCAGATTACTCAAGTGAGCAATGCCCAGGTCTGTAATTACATGAATTTATGTATATACAAAACCCCCAGTTTTTGACTTAAAACTGGGGTGTTGTGTATAGTTTAGAAGATAGTGCAACAAGGTGTGTGGTATTTCCAAGCCTGCACACTGCATAGCAGAGCTGTGTGCCACCACTACCCACCCCTGACTAAAGATAAGCCCAAATAGGGGATCTTTAAGCCCCCGCGTGGCTGTACAGAGCTCAAGCCTGCACCTCAGCGGAGCAAGAGGACACCCAAGCCTGTGCGATATACTCCAGTAAACAAGGAAAGCCCCCCAAGTACACTTATGAGATATGTTACATATGTAATAAGAATTACTGGAGAGAATTTTGATGAATAATACAATATGGAAATAAATTAAAACCCATATTTCAATATGAACTACATGTATTAAGCCTTGATTTAATAATTGTGACTTATTCTGTGTCACTTGTCCATAGAATTAAGCCACAATTATTATCACATAAAATTTTAAACATGTAAAAAGGCTTGTGTATTGTTCAAATCAATATTTTATCATCAAATAGTGCCTCTGGTGACTGATATACATGGCTTCAGCCGCTGTAGCACGATCAGGTGGGCCAAAATAGGCCAAAAAGAACCCACAAGTTGGCCTTTGGCACCCATAGGGTCCCCAGAGGGATCCCAGGAATATTCAAAGAGCTCTGTAACCGCCCAGAGAAGGCTCCTCTTGCTTCAAAGCACCTATTAGAAACTCACCCACCATTTACATTAGATACAATCTTATAAATAGTCTGTTAAGGTCCTTAGTACTTATACTTTAGCCCTGTCTTCATTACAAAAATTTTAGTCACCACCAAGCTCCAAAACCCAAACTTCTAGGATTATTATTAGTAAGTAATACCCCTTCTTTCCCAAGAATATTCCCCATTTTCCTTTCCTGGGATTTAAACCAACCCTGTTCCAACAGGCCCCAGGTTTCCAGGTGCTTAAATACTCTGAATCACATGCAAGATATCTTAGAGGGATTAAACCACCCCTGATTTATCAGGCCCCTCTGGTTTTTATTATATTAAATTTATTTAATATAATTGTTATCATTTTCTCTTATTGTTTACGCCATAATCCCCATATTACATTGGAATTAAGCTTGCTACATATAACCCCAGATTTTTTAACTCTTTTTATCATATTTTGCACCAGATGTAGCTAGAGGGAATTATCCTTGGCATCAAATAGGCTGACATAGACAATCTCAAACATAACAGACCATTCAATCTGTTGGTGTAGCCTTTTCCGGTTCAAGCTCAGCATTGGTGGATTAACCATTTGAAGTATGACATATCTTTGGCCTAGTTCAGATTAATTTTTGACTCCTACCATAATGTAAAGGGGCACCTGAAGGTTGGACCCAGGATGTGCTAAATAACACAGCCTCCTGCAAGTGGAATCAAGTTAAAGGCATAACATTTATGTATAATTTAACCATATAAAATCAATACATACACCATGGGATCTCTCAGGAACCTTCAAGCTATCTTTTTTTGGTGCCTTGGAGGCACATTTTCCCATTCAAATGCCAGACAATGTTTTTGTTTACAAGGAAACTTGAGGGATGCCACAAACTTGAATGATACAACTGACAATGCCTTTGAAACATCCCTGAGATGAGCATTCTTCAAGGCAAAATCTGGTTTGCCCCAAAGATGACTGCAAGGCAAGTTGCATGAAAAGATTTCATGGATTAGAGCCACAAAAAAAATACAAGAAAAACAACATGTATTTATTACCTTCAACTCCATATGAGCTGGAATAGGCTCCCAATTAACTAGGGAAAACTTTGAATTTGGACCCTGGCCAAAGGAAGGCCATTATGGATAAAGTCTGGCGGACAGGCCTTTTTCTGTAGTATCAAAATTTCAAACTGCTGAAAATTCACGACAGATCTTGAGGGGTTATAGTGAAGAAAACTAGTAATGATGCATTTTGAGGATTCCCTCCTGACTACTTCTTGTGAAGAGAGGGTTAAACTAAGGAAGAGAAAGAAAAGGTTGGGGCTAATTGACTTTGACTTAGCTTGGCTAGCAATAAAAAACTTTTTCCTGATTGATTCTGCAGGAAAGCTGGAAGAGAAGGGAGAGGTGTGGGGTAAATGTAGAAGCTCTTGGAGCTCTGATAAGGTAAGTTTTCATGAGGGGACAGAAAACTGGTGTAGGTAACAGTTTGAATGATGTGTGAGTTTCTGGATATGAAATAGAGTATATATGAGGGGATAATGGCCCTGTTACTGGTAGCTTTAAAGGTGATAAGAGGTATAAAAGGTAGTAAGTGTATGGGGAGGAAAGAAAAGAACTTCTGGAGTAATCACCAAACCCCATTAAATTGTAGTAAATAATTAAAATAGCTATCTTGAGTTGATGGTCAACATGCTAACCCTGCTTGTACAAGTTCTTGTGAGAAATCACTCCCCAAGATTTAAGCAGTAATGTTGAGAAAACAGCAATTTTCTGGAATGGCCAGGCCCTTGTCCTTGCCAATTCTCCAAAACAGCTACAGGGTATCTACTGATAGCCTGGACCTTCTGATATAATATTATACAACTGTTACTCATGTAACTTTTTTCCAAAACAGGCCTAGGCTGTCTCCTAAATTCCTGGACTGCTGGTCCCATGATAAGATCACCATAACAGCGTCAGGGTTAAGATCCAGGGGAATTATTCCCTTGTTCCTCATTCCATCCTACTAAAGATGGAACCAGGGAATAAAGAATGAGGGCTCACCACAGGTTCTAACAGTGCAAGATTTTCTTGGTCACTTTGAGTTTTCTTACACTTATGCCTCACTAAGTCAAATTGTGGAACTAGTAAGAAATACTATGGAATTTAAAACATGATAGGACTAGTTAAAAGGGGAAATTGGGGTGAGAAGAGAAAAATGGGGTGAAATTTGTCTTCAGTCAAAGAAGACCAAGGGGTGGAGGGCAGTGAGGACCACTAGTGGAACTTGTGTGTGGAGAATTTTTTTGTAGAATTCAGCAGGGATTCCTACCAATTAAACTAGGAGATCAGTGAGTATAACTGCCTGTGAATCCAGAAAGGGCTGAAGATCTTTGAATTTGGAAACCACTGCAGTTGTGACATCATTGGGGATAGTGTTGTGGTAGGCCATGTTGAGATAAATGAGACTGGAAAAAACAGTGATATTTTGTTGGTTTATGTTTGGAAGTATTGGTAATTTCAGTGTTAAAAATAAAGAGAGATTTAAGAAAATAAAGAGAAAGAAAGAAAGAAACACTACAAGAAAAACTCTAGAAACTGCCCACAGCTGACATGCAGGGTACTCTACCGGTGAGATAACCCAGGTTATGTGACACGAAGATTCAGAATATGAAATAATCTCCTAAGTTTTCCTTAAGATTTAAAAATTATAGATATATTCTGAGTGACAAGTTCAATTTTAAATGTTTTGGAAATTGGTCTTTTTATTCTTTTTTGAAACAAAGAATAGAAAGTGTAAAATGTAATAACTTATATTTACTTTGCTATAGTCAGGATTTCTCTGAATTAGTAGCAGGCTGACACTTTTCACAAGATAAAAAGTGAACTTGGCACCAGGTTGAGAAAAATTGACTACACCTGCATCACTTGGGCGGTTCAAACCAGAGGATTGATGAAGTTAAAAGAAACCACTTGCATAAAATTTCCTTGTAAACTTACCTGGTGTAGTGTCAAGACATGTGAATGCAGCATTGAAGTGTTATGTCTTCTTGCTGATTATCACCAGGTCATCAACATGGGTAAAGGCAAAACTGTTTCTACTTGATGTGTACTAACCAATACTGGGAAGCACATGGGTTGGCAATGGAATCAATAACATCTATCTCCCTCAGATACTTCTTCAGCCATGTTTACCCAAAACACAGTGCTTGAGGTAGATTGAACATTTCTTTTCTGAGCTCCAGAGCACCCCCTTGTTGAAAAACACTATACCTGGTGGTGGAGGGAGGGAAAGTTTGTCTTCCAACAGGCATGTAATGTAAGAACTACATGCTTCAGACTGATGTGTGTCAAGGGTATAATTGATTAAAAATGATAAAAAAAATTTAACAAAGCAGGTCACCTGTGAGTAGCATACTTTTCCTCAAAGGTTAGCCCAAAATATTTTGGAAAAACAGAAAATAACAGGAGAAAATACAACAGGCAATAAATGCTATTTGGTCCCAAAAAAACAGATTGGCTGTAAAATGAAAGTAGATCTCAAACTACCTTTACCAACCACAGCAGTAAAATTTCTAGATTCACCAAGAGGATAATACCAAGATTTGAGCAAGGTTTGTTGTCTGGGGTACAAACCATAATGGCAGCTACTGACTTATATAAAAGAGATAAAGATAAATGTAGCAAGGCCAGAATTTGAATCTGCAACAAAAGCTAAGCAGGTTTTAACTAGAAGAGTTGAAAATTTGGATGTTTCTCAGGGAAATACCCGTCTAAATGTTCTTGCTAAACAGATGTTTCATTTTTTCTATTTTACTCTTAACTCCAAGAAGAAGATAGTTGGTCATCTGTTTCATTATCTTCCACACATGTGCTGCTTTACTTATGTAAAACAGTACAATAAATCTCTTAGGTATGATAAATCTTTCAGATTTAAATTTTTGTATCCTATAGCTAAACCACAGCCTTTGAAAAATAAATGAATCAAGGCAAAAAAATTTTCTGGCCTGATAGTCAGACATAAATCCAGAAGGGAGACAAAAATATGTTAAAAATAACTATAGCACAGCTTGGGGAGTAAGGTTTGTGTTGTATTTTTAAATGTTTTTTTCAATTGAAATTGTGGAAATTGAAATTATGAACAGTTTGAAATCTGTTTTCAGCAAATTTCTATTCTATTTAGAATTCCAGAGTGATTCATAATGTTGCTGCATCAAGCACTCCAGAATGAGGGCGTTGATAAACGCACGCCAACGGCGCACGCCAACGCCAACCCGCACGCCACTTTTTTTTTGGCGTGCGGGGCCTACACGCCAAAAAAAATTGGCGTGTAGGGTCTACACGCCAAAATAAATTGGCGTGTGAGACCCACACGCCAAAAATGGCGTGTGGTTCCCACACACCAATTTTTTTTGGCGTGTGGGCCCCGCACGCCAAGTCCTAAACTTAACTTCAAGCCAACAATCATTGCTCTAATTACTTCAAATACATTGAAGAGATACCTTAAAATATCTAATAATACTATGTAAAATATTTAATAAAAACCCATAAACCATAAATAATAAGTACATACCCTATAATAGTTGAAACCTATGTATGCACTTCAAAACAAAATTTCTCAACTTCCTGAAGTTGAAATGCAAAAGTAACAAGGAACCTTTGTACTTTTGCACTTAACCTGCAGGAAGATGTGTCACTTTTGTTTGCAGTGAAGATAATCATGTTATGCATGGAGGGATAAGGATTATCATCTGGATAAATAAATCAACCCATATATGATACTGTAACATATAATTACAGCAGTACCATTGAATTTTTTGTGTACCAAGGCATGTGGCTATTCCAGGTTAAGAATGGTATTAATCATAAGCCTCAAACAACATGCGCTTGACTAATTACAGAACACATGGTATATTGAGTAGCTACCCACTTCTAATGTCCTCTTGGTAATTCAACATGGATGTTGAGAATTAAACTTATACTTGTACAGGCAATAACAAAACCAACCAGGTATTATAAAATGAGTACTCTGAGACTAAGGCAAAAAGGGCATTCACAAGCATAAAATTACACTGAGGTTCTGGTTTTTCCCAAGATTTATAATTGATCACCAAAAATTACTTTCTTATTAATGCCTTAAATCATTATTGAAGTCACCTTTAGCAATTATTGGGGATTGTCCTGAATTATTCCTTTTGTTTCCATTTTGGTTGCTTCTACATTTTTGATCTTGAGAACTTAAGGCTTCAGGTGAGTAATTGATTTCCCTTTTGGCCTGGATAAATCTTACTTATTGTATCTTGAATTAAAGTTCTTTGATAGCTAGAAGTTTCTGTGGTTTTGAAAAGAGGATTGCATACCTGACTCTTTTCTCCAATTTTCGACTTAATACCAATATTTGAGCTCCCATCATGGGATCCTCTACTATGGAACTCTTGTGAAATTGGGGAAATCCAGATAAAAGAATTGAAAAACCATTAATTACTGGAGCTTTTAGCTCTGTGTTACTCAAACTTGATAGAGATTTTGTTTCATCATCTGGTGAATCAAGATTAATTTTATTATCTTCTAATAATCTGTTGTAATTGGCTTGATTTCAGGGACTGATGGAACTACCAAATGCACCTGATTTCAAAATATTTTCTGTTGTGAGAGTGGAAACAATTTGATTTGGAAGGTTCTGGGAAATGTCAATAATTTCTTCCATGTTGGGGCTGCTGACCATTTGTACCCTCTCCCTGAATTTGTTGCTATACCTCTGCTCCAAGGGAGAAAACCCATCTTTGTTTGTTCATATTCCTGTAAATCTTTGATCTGGGGTATGCATGATCAACTAATTTTGACCAGGTTTTTGGATTGGGTTCTTGATGGCATCCATATGGGTGAGACTGAGACAGGTGATTTTCACCCAGATTTATGGTCTGAAAAACTGGATCAAATTCAGTATGGTCATTTATAAAGGATCCCAAAGTTGATTTAGAATGATTCAGTGGGAAAATGATGCATTCCATTTCTGGTGTGGTAACCCTGTTCCCACTCACATCAATTCTTCTATACCATGTAAATTATCCATATATTCATAATTGTTATTTCAGATTCAGATTTTACACCTTCATTTGTCCCTAGTCACCCACTCAAACTACCCTTGATTTCCTGTTAGATCAGAAGTTATTAGCATTCATAGATTTCATTGGTACATTCTTTTATTTCCTTTTATTGGCCTACATCATCCAAGACAGCATTACTCTGAAAAACCAACATCTCAAATAAATTGTATCAATTGGTCATCATTACTACATACATACACTTCACTATGACAGTTGTAGTCTTTTGCTCATCACTATTACTATTGTGGCTCATCATCATATCTTTTAATAATGTGCTCATAATGTTTTACCCTCTTGAAGGGCCTTTACACATATATAATCCACTCTGATTGTTGTATACCCTCATGTAATTTCTACCCCATACAACCTGTATGACCTTTTACACCCAATATTAGATTCATTTGCTTCAAAGAAACGTTTTACCCAGACAATTTAAATATCCTTGCCATTAAATCTTTTACACAAACTATTTTTTCCCTCAAAACTCCTCCTCAAACTCCCATGCCTTAGAGATACAATTAGACAAGCTCATAGTACTAGTCAGCCTAATATTAAAGTACCTACTGCACTTTATTTTGTGGAATTATTTTGAAAGGAAGCAGTTCCATGCTCCTCATCTTTCATGAAAACACTTTACCTGAATTGTTTCATTAGGTTAGCAGAAAATGATGTTTTAAGTCCTCAACATTTTAATATTTGATAGGCCCTATTAGGGGGTGCCAAATCCACTATTAAAACCAGTGAATTAGGTGTTTCAACAAAATTTCACTTTTGAGATTTTTGAATCATTGTATATTGATATCCATTGTTTTTAAAAATGTTGGATTTATTTGATACCCCTTATTAGGGGGTATCAAATATGACCAAATCCACAATTATCTATCCACCATTTTTAAAAACCATGGATATCAATATAAAATGATTCAAAACTCTCAAAAGTGAAATTTTGTGGAAAAACCTAATTCACTGGTTTTAATTGTGGATTTGGTCATATTTGATACCCCCTATTATAATGTTTGTATTTTGGAAACTTCACCACAGTTCATGTATTTGTTGAGTTATTAACTCAGGTTCATCTTAGTTGTATGCTTTATACATCTCACTTTCATTTTATCTACATGTCACAATTTGTATGTAGTATACCTAAGCCAGAACAGGTGGAAGGACTCTCTCCTCATCCTTCCACCAACCTCAATCACTCACCTAACTTGTGCTTGCTGTTCTCAGGTATGTATATTTCTTATTTTCTTATCTTTTTTCCTTTCTCTGTCTGTTTCATCATTTCTTTTGATATGCAATAAATCTCATCCTTCCACCAACCTCAATCACTCACCTACCTTGTGCTTGCTGTTCCCAGCCCATTTTATTGCATTAGTATTATGAGAGAGAGCGTAGATAATCAAAACAAGATTCAAGACTACTTTTAATTTGAATACAGTTATAAGTTTGCAGTCAATACACAATAACACATCCACATTACAACCTTTCTCCACTTTATTTTCATGAGCTTTCATGAATTTTCATAGTTTAATTGGAATTTGATACATCAATTTGTTCAAAATTAAACCTTGTGAGAAGTAGACAATTCAAATTTCACTCAGGATACGGAATGAATAGGTTAGTGGCATGGGCATGAATTTTTTTAATTCAACTGTGATTTCATGCAGTCTGGAAACCCAAAGATTGCATTCCTTGAAAGATGTCATGCAAAACATATTGTAAAAGAATATGAACCTTGATCCCAGTAGATAAAAGCCAACTGCTCTGATAGTAAAGAGAAATTAGAACATCTTAAAACACATAACTATCTTACAAAAACTTTAAACCTTCTTCTTCTGATGAAATAGCCTTTTGAAACAGTTAAAGGAAACACACTGTTTTTACAGGCCCATATGAATGATAAAGGAAAAATGATTATTCCACTGATATCCAGCCATGGAATTCCCATTCTTTAAAAATCTTTCAATCATATAATTTCAATTTCTTAATTTGATTAATGAACATCTGATATCCATTGAATGGACCTGGAATGTTGAGCCATTGATATTTGGAGATGTTTTATTATTGAGGCTAAGTCCAAAACCTAACCAATATGGAAGATACATCTAGACAACCATCATGGCTTATACTTACTAAATGACCACCAATCCATGTCCAGATGATCTAAGGGAAGTAATATCTGTTTGATTATTTTTCAGATACTGCTGAGCTTGGATCAGCAGAGCTGAGGGGACTTTTTCAGCTAGAGGAATCTCCAACAGATTAGGGATGGATAATAGATTATTCAACAGGCTATGCCCAACTCTCAAATCAAGTTTGAGGTCTCTTAACCATAATGCTTTGCCAAGGTAACTTGAAAACTCCAAGAAAAATAGCTGTTTGATATCAGAATTTATCAATCCTGCTTCATTCTGTCTGGCTTCCTATTTTTTTGAATTCTTCCCCATGCCCAGCAGAGGGCCTATTTCATGTTTCCCATTTCATTTTCACAATTTTCCCTCAGCTGCCTAAGCTCCTCTTTAGGCACCCTTCTCCTCATTTATTTAATTTGTTCCTGCATGAAAACCAACATTATCTTAGTCCCAAGCCCATGGTAGTCAGCCCTGCTCCACTGGAGACCTCTGATATGCTGTTCTGAGCCCTGTACTATCTTGTGCTCTTCATATTCTTGGGAGGATAGCCAAGTCATACATGAATCGTACAGAACTTAGTAAATTGATCTTGAAACTTGGGAAATCCTTGGTAATTTTCTGTGGTGAATTTCCAATGCATGCTCATAATTAATGATGCTATGGGTCCTGATAATTCTTCCTCTTTCTTTTTAAACTATGTATCTGAGAAAGAATTTGCAAAAATATGACTGAAAAAACAATCTATCTGGACACTTGCTTATTTTGTTTTTTGTTTTTTTCTTTTTTTCAAAAAAATAAAATACTTTGTGTTTGTTTTTTGAAAATCCTTCCTTACCCAGAGAGAAACTTGAAACCAATCCAAGCCTCTCCTAGAGAAATTTTCCTGTGGGGATACCCCGGGGAGATATCAGGATTTGATATTAATTTGGATAAACAAAAATCAAGTGAGAAGTGAGCCTATGGAATTTCATAGTGTGAATCTAGAAATAAGTAACTCTTCTCTTCTGAAAGGCAAGATGTATTTGAGGCAGTCTATATATTGATTGATTAACTGTAATTCTTGGTTTGAGGCATCAGTTCTGTTCATAAATTGATCAAGGGGAATATTGAAATGAGAAGAATTTACTATTCTTGTAGATGGCCAATACAGCTACAGGAAAATGATATGGTTTACTACAAGAGATTTAAGAACCAAAAGAAAGGCAGTCTTCAATTAATATGGAATTTGTTACAGGTTTACCTCCAGATGGTTATATGAAAAACTACAACTCTGTATTAGTAGTATTTGATTGGTTTTTCAAAAGTGCTAAATTCCTGTCCTGCCACAAAGAAAAAAATGATTTTGACATAAATTTGTCATTTTGGCAGAAAATTATAGCAGATGTAGGCTTTCCCAGATATATTATTACATACAGAGATCCTCAATTTACATCTGAATTCTGACAGACTTTGACAAGGTTTTCCCAATTAAATTAAATTAAAGTAATTGGGATATATTTGAAGAGTTTAACTGATTAGATCATGATAAGTGAAAAGGCTAGGCCTCCTTAATTATAGAAGAAGGTGAATGCTTTAGTATCTTATAAAAAGTTATCTATTGTAATGTTAAACTGATGAGAGGTTCTGCTTCAATTTGGGGAAGAAAACCCCTCTTCAAAAATTAAATATTTTTTAACCAATCCCTCTGTCAACTTGGTTTGTCAGTGGGGTTTGGGGGAAAATTACTAGTTGAATATTATCAAGTTGTTTGTGGTGGGAGGTGGGAAAATGATGTATTATTAATTAATTTGATATCATTTCTATTTCATTTCAATTAAAATAGTATAATGGGGCTCATCAAATATGACTAGTCCACAATTATGTAATTGAAGGTGTGGAACTACTCAAGGGCAGAATAGAGCTTGGAAGGGAGATGGATGACTACACTAGTAATAATGTAAGTTATACCAAGGTTTCTGATGTAAAGCTGCCTTCCTGACTAATGATGAGGGGGAATGAGTGTAACACTAAGAATAAAATAAAGGTGTGGCTGATTTCTATCTGTTCTTAGAAGGCTAATACTAATGGGCTTGCTTACCACACAAACCAGGTGAGAGGAATGGATAAAGGGGGGTTTGTGATGTATGAAAAGTATATGTAATAATTGGGTATAAGTATTTGTGGTGTGAGGACAGGTTTTATAACTCTTGAGTCAAGATGGACCAAACAAGAGAGGGGGCTAATCTTCTTATATGTAGTTTTAGCTGAGTAACTGAGCTGTACTGGTATTTATATGTATATTTATATTCATAAGTGTAATGGTGACTCTACCATGTATTTATACTACTTTATGGGATCTGTGATGCTGGTGTATGTAGGGGGTAATTTAGTAAGTCAGGGAGTCCATGAGGGAACAAGAGGGGGAACAGGTGTCCTTATATATCTGAGACAGAAGAGGAGCCATCATGCTGGAGGAAGGGAAAACAAGGCTATGACATGTAGCTGATGGGAAAAGGAAGAACATGAAAGATGAGTAGAAGAGAAAGTGATATGAAATATTCATGAAAGTGACAGGTGAGTAGTGGGAAGGTAGAGTTTATGTACAGTAGATATGATGTAAGATGTTACTGAATAAAGCCTAGTAATGTGCAGTGTATTTTATTTAGTGTCTATGTATTTTATATAATATATTGCATTATGTATCTTGGTTGTGTAATACATCTACTTATAATATGTACTTATTGTATTCTATAACTTGCTTTACACTGTGACTTGCTGGTTTATTCTTGGTTTGCCTGTAACGCTTGAACCATGAGGAATTTGAGGGTGGTTGTAGCAAGTGACTAGGGTTAAAATGGGGTGTAAAATCTGATTATGCATTAATAATGATGAATATGTGTAAGTTTTGGGATTTATATGTGTATATGTGTAAGTATTTGCGGTTTGTGAGTGATAAGTAATCTTTAAAATTTAGTAATGGAGTGGAATGGATCACCGCAACAGGTTTTGAAAAATCCACAGTTTCAAAACCTGTGGATAACAAGTTAAAATAATTACCATATTTCACCTAGGACATGTCAATTATAAATTCAAAAAACCCCATTCACAGCCAGAATACCCCACTTACACCTCAACCTAACCCTAACCATTTTCTTTGGCATAAGAAATTTGAAAATTTTTGTTGACTGCTCCAACAAACAACCAACCATTTTCTTTAGAATTTTTCTTCAGCCCTTCAAACCATAAAACTTTCCATAGACCTTGATATTTTTAGACTCAACTGGTATTTACTCATCACCTAAGTACTCTGAATTGATAATTATTGCCTTGAATTACTTGACAAACAACCCAGAATCATGCCACCCAAGAAAAAACTCACTTGAAATCAACCGGCCACAAGAAAATCAACCCCAAAGAGGGGCACTGGGAAAAAACCAGCCGCCAAGAAGCCAATATTGTCATGCAACCAACCCAACGTACAGATGGGGATTTGGTTGATTGAAGCGCAGAAGGGACTGGGGGGTGAGTCGAAGATATTCTTTGAAGCGATTTGAGGTTATCTTCAAGTCGAAGTAATTTTGAAGATAGCTTTGAGACTATCTTCGAAGATGAGATGTGAGTAATAAGTACTGGGCTCAAATAAGACTTGGAGTAATCAGGGTGATGACTGATTAAGGAAGGTAACGTAAAAAAATATTATATTAATTAAGTGAGGAAAAAAAAAGGAATGTAGAGAAAAGTACAATTGCTTTTATAGACGAATATTGACATGATGCTTTTGTGCAAAGATGAGTAAGGAGAGTATGTACTTGCAGTTAGATTTACACGAGTGATTGAAAAAAGTCAAATGAAAGCATAACTGATAATATGACAATTGATTCAAAGATACAAACAGAGATTCCCAGGTGATATGAAGGGTAAGTGCAAGGCTTGATTGATTAGGTCAAGCGCCAAGCTTAGGGTTGAGGCATTTGAGCTAATCCAAGTCAGGGTTATTGGATAAGCGTTGAATAGCCGTTGAATCACCGGAAGGGGAAATCTTTGAGTCAGGGACCGGATCAGGTAATGAGGTTTGAATGTGCCTTTGGTTAGGTGTCACGCATTTGGTCCTTGAAAGTTCGAAACTGAGTCTTGCATTCAAAGTTCAATGCATAAGGAAATGCTGAGCCGTGTCTTGCTGAGACTGAGAGTTGCAGCGTGACAGATGCCCGGGTACAAAAGCCAAGCTCCTGCAAAGGTTGAAGGTAAAGAATTCCCACCATCTTACTTCCCCACGCTACCACTACGTTACTCAATTAAATCAAAGAAGAAGAACAGAAAAAGATACAGAAGAAACAAAAAAGACAAGAAAGACAAAAATTTCAGAAGTCAAAGTCATCGATTGAAGATGCCAAAGATGTATTTGACAGAACTTGACGTGCTCGCCAAGTACCGCGACAAGAGGGGATAGATCACAATGCGAGATGTGTCAAAGAGCTAGGGTGCCCTGTGTTTTTGAACATGGGTTTCCTTTTGGTTCAGAGGATGTGTTGCCCATTTCGGCTATAAGTAGTTGCGCCGTGTTGACCACAATTCCTCCAAGACCACCACCATCCAGATCTCCTTCCATCGTCCAAATTTGAGGTGCTCGTCCAAGAAGAGCCATCACTTGGGTAAATTATTGGATACCAAATTTACTTGGGACGCCAGAGTTGGAACAACCGGGAGATTTAAGTAAGTGACGAAAAAAGAGAGAGAAAGAAATGTAATTTTGAGATTGCTGATAATAATTAATTTTGGTTTGTTAGCGTTGTTAGGGCCATATCGAAGATACACGACCATGACACCTCCTCCACCACCGCTGTATGACGAACCGGACCCAATTGTTTTGCTTGAACAACATAACAATCCGGAGGTGACTCGAGTCATCGAAGGAGCCGTAGGAAGAGTCAAAGCTATTGTCGGAACAATCATTGAAGAAGAGAGAGAGTCGAGGGAAGAGAAGTCAAGGAGGGAAGAAGAGTGGAGGAAGAGGAGAGGAGGGAAGGGGAGAATGGAGTCAATGAGGAGAGAAGAGTGGAAGAGGAGGAGAGGGAAGTGGAAAATGAAGATAGGGAAACCGATGCTCGAGTTTTAACCAAAGGTTTCGTCGAAGGAAGTAGTTTGAGGAAGCGAATTTACGAGGAAGAGTTGGAGAGGGACGAAGGTTGGTCCTGCACAAAGTCGAGGACCGAAGAAGCGTCGAAGAAGATTAGTTTGATCTTCGATGAGCATCAGATGATTCAGGTTCAAATTGCAAAGCAAATGTCGAACTTGGTTGTAGGAAAGGATATGAGGGAGTTTATGTTATTGGTGAAGGATTTGAAGGAAAGTTGGGAAGAAGCTGAGAATAAATTGAAGGAGGAAGATGAAGAAGAATAGAGTGGTTTTTTTTTTCTTTATTATTTATTATTTATAGTTTATTATTTTATTTTATTTTATTTTATGTTTATTTTATGTTTATTTTATTTTATTTTATTAGTTTATTTTAAAATTTTGTTGAGAGATAAGACAAAACATTTGACAATTTAAGAGAGTGTTTAGAAAATTTGTGAGAGAAAGAACAAAGAGAGAAAAAAGGAAAAAAGGGGGAAAAAGTGAAATAGAATGAGATAAAGTTTTAAGAGGATTGCCGAGGTTTTCAAGGATACGTGGTATGGAAGTCTTGAACCAAGGCGGGAGAGTTTTGAAGATGCTGTGCTGGTTCCCAAGAGGTTCGATCTTTGTCGGACTGGAATCCAGTCCATTCGACAAGATATTGTAGTTTGCCTTTGCATAATCTTGAATCAAGGATACGACTTACTTCCCACTCAAGGTGATCTTGAACATTAACAGGTTCTGGAGGGGGATGAGTCTTGCCCGGGAAAAGATCCTTAGCTGGCTCTAGGAGTGATACATGAAAGACTGGTGGATAGCACTCCACTTTGAGGGAAGGGTGAGTCGGTAAGTGTTCTTTGAGATGATTGATTCGATGGTAAAAGGACCTAATTTTCGTTCGGAAAGTTTCTTGGCAGGTCGAGTTGATCAAATGTTGCTGGAGTCGAGCCATACTTTATCGCCAATGTTGTAAGCTGGGGATTCGAGTCGAAGTTTATCGGCTTGAAGCTTGTATTGTTGACTGGCTGCTTCGAGGTTGATTCAAAGTTGATCTTGAAGAAGCTTGAGGTTCAAGAGATAATCGGAGGCTGGAGTTGAAGGTGAGAGGTGAATTGAATCAAAAGTTGGATTCCGACCATAGAGTGTTTGAAAAGGTGATTGTCGAGTTGAGGAGTGAGTGGCGTTGTTGTAGGAGAATTCGGCTAAGGCGAGCCATTGGCTCCAGTTTTCCTGCTGATAACTGACGAACATTCAAAGATATTGTTTGAGAATTTGATTTACTCTCTCGGTTTGACCATCTGATTCGGGGTGATAGGCAGTTGATAAGTTGCAAGTTATTTTGAGTTGTTGACAGAGCGAAGTCCAGAAACCTGAAACAAACAATGAGCCACAATCACTGACTATATTATCCGGGAGACCATGCTTTGAGAAAACATGTTTGATGAACAAGTTTGCAAGGTCTAATGAGGTACAAGTAGTCTTAGTTCGAAGAAATAGAGACATCTTCAAAAAACGATCCACTATCACCAGGATAGCGTCATGACCATCACTAAGAGGGAGTTGAGAGATAAAGTCCATAGAGAGAGAATGCCAAGGAAATGGTGGAATTGGAAGCGGTTGAAGCAACCCATACTTCCGATGCTTCGAGGATTTGTTCCTATTGCAAGTGTGACAACGGTTTACATAATCTTTTACATCCTTGACCATTCCTGGCCAATAGAAGTCTCGAGCTATAAGTTGGTAAGTCTTATCCTGGCCGAAGTGACCAGCCAGGGGGGAATCATGTCTTGATTCGAAGATATCAAGTTTGATTTTAGGATCATTTGGAACAACGAACCTGCCCTTATAAAGGAGCACGTCATCTTTGTCGACTGTATAGTCCTTTGAGTCTTTTTCTCGAAGTTGACGACAAACAGGGTCATCCTTCTGAGTTTGAACTAACTCAAGGAATTCTTTGCTGAGTTGTCCCAAATGTATTGAGTTAAGAGATACACCAGAGGAAGAAGAAGAAAATATAGTTTGAACATTAGCAGGGTTATTATCAGCGAAGGCTCTCCCCTCCAAGGGATAAACGTTGTCTCGACGTGACAAAGCATCTGGAACTACTGCTAATTTTCCAGGTCAATAGTTTATGGTAAAATTAAACTCGGAAAGAAGTTCAGACCAACAAGCCTGCCTGCGAGTAAGAACTTTAGTGCTCGTAAAATACTTAAGAGCATTATGGTCAGTCAAAATCTCAAAAGGTTCAAGGAGGCTGAGCAAATAAGAGCGCCATTTTTTCAAGAAATGGACAATTGCAAGAAGTTCCTTATCATGAATCTCATAATTGAGTTCAGCGGATTGTAGCTTCCTTGACTCAAAAGCTACAGGGTGAATATGCTTCGAGGAAGCGGAGAATTGAGATATAACACCTGCAATGGCGTAGTCACTTGCGTCAGTTTCAACAATGGTTTTACACATCTCGCTGAAGTGAGCCAGAATTGGTGCCGTAGTAAAAGCTTTCTTGAGAGTATTAAAATCCCGTTCAGCTTCGACTGTGAAAATGAAAGGAGTATCCTTTCGAAGAAGATTAGTAAGGTTCACTATGGTTTTTGAATAATTCTTTATAAATTTGCGATAAAAATTAGCAAAACCAAGGAAACCTTGGAGTGTTTTAACACTCGAGGGCTTGGGCCAGTCAAGGACTTTTTGACATTTGTCCGAATCCATACTGATACCATCAGTAGAGATGACTACCCCAAGGAAATGAAGAGACGAGTTGTGAAATTCACATTTCGACAGTTTGGCGAAAAGGTTATTTTCTCGAAGTCTTCGAAGCACTTCTTTGATATGGGAAGTGTGTTCTTTGAGGTTCTTTGAGTAAACCAAGATATCATCAAGGTAGACTACTACGTATACTTCGACAATGTCAGCGAATATATCGTTGACAAGGTTCTGAAAAGTGGAAGGAGCATTGCAAAGCCCAAAAGGCATTACAGTATACTCATAACTACCAAACCTGGTTCTCATAGCCGTCAGCCATTCATGACCTTTGGCAATTTGAACCAAATTATAGGCACCTCGAAGATCGAACTTCGAGAAGTGAGTAGCTCCATGGAAGAGAGTAAGAAGGTGAGACATGGGGGGAACTGGATAAGCATTCTTTCGAGTGACATTATTCAGCCTCCTGTAGTCCACGCAGAGTCTGAGAGACCCATCCTTCTTAGGGACAAAAAGCACAGGGGAACCTGTATTTGACTTGCTTGGTTGAAGGAAACCTTTTCCTACATTTTCCGCAATGTAGTCTCAAAGTTCAGCAGATTCTTGCTTTGAGACAGAATAGACTGGGCCAGGCAAAGGTGCCGGACCTGTGAGTTTGATCTGGTGATCATATGGTCTTTGAGGAGGGAGTTTATCCGCTCTCGAAGGGGAAAAAACATCAGCAAATTCATGGTAGATGGGAAGAAGAGTCTTTCGGATGGTTTTGAGGTCTTCGATCTCATCATCTTCTTCGAGGCTTGATATAGTTGTCAAAGGAGGATGTGAGAGGATCAGGGAGTACAGAAAACCTTTAAATGAAGGTAATTCCTTCTCTTTGAAGAAGGAAGTGAGAGATAAGTTAGAGCAATAAGCAATTACTCCGTGATCTTTTGAAGAAATGGAAGAGGGAGAGGCAGGATATTCGAAGTCTCCTGGTGGAAAAGTGTCATCTAACTGAATGACATAGTTGGGTAAGCTGTTTAATTCTTTTTTGACTGGAAGAGAAGAGTTAGTGTCTGGAGATATTTTGGGTCAAAGGTTAATTACTCCTTCTTGCCAGTTAACATCTGGGTTCCAATGCACCAGAAATTCATGGCCAAGGATGGTATCATCCATCCCTTGGGCATCCAAGACCAAAAGATCCCATTCAAAGCTGGGGAAAGATTTGAATTGAAAGGTCCACTTTACCTTCTTTGAAACCCAGAAACTGGGCTCCTTTGAAGAACTTACCAAGAAAATCGGGAATCTTGATGTCTCAGTGAGCTGAAGGGACTGTTGATTGGCAAATGTCAAACTAATAAAAGACACATTAGCACCAGAGTCGAGGAGGACCCTGTATGGTTGATTTGAAGAATCAAATAAAATAAATCTCAAACTTGGAACACTCTCAGTGGTCTCACAAGCTCAAAGGTTGACTCACGGAAAAGTAGAAGATAAGTAGTTTTCTTTGCGAATCATAAGAGAACTACTCATTAATTTTTTGACAACTTAGCTGCCTCACGGGCTGCTCTTTTAGCACAAGCATCCAATTGATGTTTCCCACCGCAATACATACAAAGCCCCTCTTTTTCCCTTCTTGCCTTTTCATCCGCCTTGAGGGCCGCTTCGGTGTTGAGCACCTTTGAGATCTCTTGAGGAATCCTGGTTTGAGTTTGTTGGGGGGTCGAGGTCAAAGGTTTTGACGTTGTGGTGATCCATTCCACTTCATTACCATATTTTCAATAGCTAATTAATCACTTATAAATCCTAAACCATACATATATTCACTATTATTATTTCATAATCAGGTTCTACATCCCATTTTAACCCTAGTCACTCACTACAACTACCCCCAAATTCCTCATAGTTCAAGAGTTACAGGCAAACTCAGAATAATACAGCAAGTTATAGTATAAAGCAAGGTATAGAATACAATATAGTACATATTATAAGTAGATATATTTCACAACCAAGATACATAATACATATTACACATTATATACTACATAACATCTTACATCATATACATAAACTCTACTCATCTGTTACTGTCATGACCATTTCATATGTGTCACTGTCTATTCTACTTCATCTGTCATATTTTCCTTTCTCTAGCCTGATGGCTCATCTTCTCTCTCAGATATATAAGGACACCTGTTCCTCCCTCTTGTTCCCTTATGGACCCCATAGCTTACTAAATTAACCCCTACATATACCAACATTACAGATCCCATATAATTAGTATACATAACTTAGTAGAGTTACCATCACTCTTAGAAATATATAAATATAAATACCAGCTTGAACCTCAATATAAGAAGACTGTCCCCTGTCTTGCTTGACCCACTTTGACTCCAGAGTTGCCAACCCTGCCCCACATTATACTTTATACTATATACTTTCTACCACTCACACCCCTCTTCCATTCCTCCCACCTTATAAGTGTAGTAGCAAAGCTCATCAGTACTAGTCATCTAAGAATAGATAGAAATTAGCCACACCTTTATTTTTATTCTTAGTGTTACACTCATCCCCATAGCATTAGTCAGGAAGGCAGCTTTACCCCAGCACCCTTGGTATAACTTACATTAATACTAGTGTAGTCATCCATTTCCCTTCCAAGCGCTATTCTGTCCCTTGAGTAGTTCCACAACGTTGCGGGATGGATCTTCTTTGAGGTCGAATTCGAAGATTTCTTTGAGGATTGATCTTGCATCGCAGGAGTGGATTCGGTCTTCTTGGTTCGAGATCGGTCGTGATAGCAGTTGTCCAACTTGATAGTGCGATCAATGAGATGTTGGAGTGTCAAGAGTCAATGGCCACTGACCGCAAGCTGGTCGGTGATTCAAGAGGGTAGGCCTTTCCGGAAGTGAAAAAGAAGAGCCGCGTTGTTCCAGTTGATGTGAGATTGTAAGACTGGGAACTGGGCAATGTAGGTCAAGGCTTTACCGTTCTCCTTCATCGAAAGAGACTTGAGTTCGAACTTGGCATTGCGAACTTCATTAGGATCTCCGAACAATGTGAACAGCTGTTGTTCGAACTTTTCCCAGTTATTGAGGATGCAGTCCGGTTTGGTGTTGCTCAGCAGTTCGAGGTAAGGTTTGAACCATTGCGAGGCTCGGCCACTGAGATATGAAGAAGCGTAAAGTACCTTCTGACGATCGAGGGAGAAGGTTGCCGGGTCGTTAGAGAAGAGAATTTTGCAGGATTGAAGAAAACCTCTTAGTTTCGAGGATTGCTTGCCGTTGAACTTGTCGGGAGCTTTCATTCCGGGTGTCCGAAACTTGGGAGGTCCATTACGGCCTTCAGTCTTCAGGGCCTTGATAAGGGATACCAACATCTAAGTCGGTGATTCATTGGCCGCTCTTTTGGGTTCGTTGGAACCTGAAGGGTTTTGAGGTGGTGAAGGAGGTGGGTCCCGTCGCCGAGGTCGCCCTCGGTTGATCGGTTCCTGAAAAGTGAAGGAGTCCTCTGAATCAGAGAGTTGCCGAAGTGGGTCAAGAGGCGCATTCTGATTTCGAGTCGAAGGAGGAATTTGTTCAATAGAAGGTCGATTGCCGATGGGAGTTGCGGGGGCTCGGCGTCGGTCAATGTCATTGTCAGCTTGCTACTAGTTCAGAGACAACCTGACTAGAACAATAAATAAACTAATAATTAATTAATAAAAAATACATATGAAAGAGACATTATTACATAGGTAATAATACAATATAAATTGTAATAAAAATAAGAAAAAGATAACATTTTAAAATAGAAACATTATCAAGTAGTAATAATGCTAGAAACAAATATAATAAATAAATAAATAATAAAATAAATAATAACTCATTAACCTTTGAGATAAGTAAGAATATTATTTCATATTCTGAAAGAGAAAGTGAAATAACCTAGGGTACCTCAGCCAAAGTACCTTAGAAAACTTATGCTTTCTAATAATAAAATTAACTTAAAGAATACTCCTACTAAGCGCTAAAATACTTACTAGGTATAAACATATGTAATATGAGAGTATTCTAATAAGTAGAAGTCCTCAAAATACGGGATAATTACTTACATAAACTATGTAATTATCCTTTAAACACATAAATAAAATATTAAATAACATTTGACATAAATATCACGCTGTTTTAGAGTCTTTTGTATTATTAATAACTTATACAAATACATACAGTATAAGTTTAATAATATCATTACACATGAAAGACACGAAACAGGGGACAAAGAAAACATCAGAATACTTCATACAAGTCTAAAAGAACTTGTACAATTAAAATAAATGACAAGCATCTTTATATCATGGGAAAATAATAAATGATGACACTTTTCCCAGGATGTTTTGCTTGTCAAATAATTGAATAGAGAGTGGTAAAAGCGCCCACCATGCAACTATGACAACAACTCCCATGGTATAGAACTTTATATATGAAATAACCAAATTAAACAGAAATAAGATTCTGTATTATAATTTGATTATTTCTTTTTTATTCTATTAATCAAGTGATCAATACATATTGTACATCAAACTAAGAGCTCTTGAAGCGCCCTCAGATGATGTCTACAGATGACTGACAGACTGTATTAATTATTGACAGCCTGTACATGTAATAATTTGATAAATTACATCATTTATTTCTACTAAGGATAACTCCTTCCTTGTAGAGTTCCCATAGCCAAAATAACACTTGACGTTTCGCCATCAGGGATCCAGAAAGGCATTTAAGAGGTCTTTCCCCCTCTGTATTTTAATTCCCCAGCTTTATCATATTTACAACCAGCATTCCACCAGTCCAGCCTACTAGTGTCCTGCCCAGTAAATCAGTCCTCAAGACTCAAAAGCCTCTTTCTCTCAACTCCCACTCTGTCCAGCTGTCCACCACACCTTTCCAACCGCTTCAAGCTGTCCAGTTTCCCTCTGAAAAGTCCCCACTCCTCCCCTTAAGGCCTACAGTAAGTCTTGTTCCTTCAGGAGTTGTGGCCCTTTTCAGCCACTATTATCACTGGGATCTAAACCACCCCTGCTTGCAGGCCCCAGTTTATTAAGGTCTTAAATAACCTTTGGAGGGAACTAAACCACCCCTGCTTGCAGGCCCCTCCTAAAAACCTTTAATATCTTTTATATTAATAAAAAAGATATTAAAAATCACCCAAAAACCCGTATTTTATAGTGTTTTTAGCCTTGCACCTTGTGTAGCTAGAAGGATACCAGTCCTTGGCATCACAGAGCGTGACAGTCATGGTCCAGAGGGTGTTTGGCTGGACCTTGTGACCTAGTTCGAACTGGTGTACGTTGCATCACCAAAAGAGAACAACAGTCAAAGAAGTTGACTGTTGAGCAACAAGATATAATAGGGAGAGAGACCTATAAACTTGTTGTAAGAATTAATTAATATACTGTCATGTGACCAACCTAACATACAGATGGGGATTTGGTTGATTGAAGCGCAAAAGGGACTGGGGGGTGAGTCAAAGATATTCTTCAAAGCGATTCAAGGTTATCTTTGAGTCGAAGTATTTTCAAAGATAACTTTGAGACTATCTTCGAAGATGAGATGTGAGTAATAAGTACTGGGCTCAAATAAGACTCGGAGTAATCAGGGTGATGACTGATTAAGGAAGGTAACGTAAAACAATATTATATTAATTAAGTGAGGAAAAAAAAAGGAATGTAGAGAAAAGTACAATTGCTTTTATAGACAAATATTGACATGATGCTTTTGTGCAAAGATGAGTAAGGAGAGTATGTACTTGCAGTTAGATTTACACGAGTGATTGAAAAAAGTCAAATGAAAGCATAACTGATAATATGACAATTGATTCAAAGATACAAACAGAGATTCCCAGGTGATATGAAGGGTAAGTGCAAGGCTTGATTGATTAGGTTAAGCGCCAAGCTGAGGGTCAAGGCATTCGAGCTAATCCGAGTCAGGGTTATTGGATAAGCCCGAATAGCCGTCGAATCACCGGAAGGGGCAATCTTTGAGTCAGGGACCGGATCAGGTAATGAGGTTTGAATGTGCCTTTGGTTAGGTGTCACGCATTTGGTCCTTGAAAGTTCGAAACTGAGTCTTGCATTTGAAGTTCAATGCATAAGGAAATTCTGAGCCGTGTTTGGCTGAGACTGAGAGTTGCAGCGTGACAAATATCCATCAATAAGATATCAAAGAACAGAAAAGAAAATGCTTCTTCCAATGAAAATGAAGTCAAGAAAACAACCTCTCACTTAAAAAGGGACAACTATCTGATAATCATCCATTGGCTCTCAATTTAACAAAACTATAACTCCTTCTTTTGATCAGGAAAATCTCCTCCTGTTGGCCAACCTGTGAAAGGTAAAATTAATGGTTATGAGATGAGGGAAATTATTCTTTGTAATCAATCACACCACACAATAAATCTGATTTCTAGGCAAATGAAGAATTGATTGCACACCTACAAAGAAAACTGAAAGAAGGCACACACCCAATCCCTCTAAAATAGCTTTGTACTCCTCAAGATCAAAAAGCTGCTTTAACAAACATTGAGGATAAGCTTGACATCATGTGTCCCCAATACTCAGCTATGAAAAATTTGATGGGAAACTGTGCTTTTGTCAATCCATGGTATAACGCTGATGCTCAAGACAATCAAGATACCTCAGAATTGTCGGCCACTGAGATTGATGAAGAGAAAAATTCAGATTTGGAAAGCAATATCTTGGCACATTCCAGGTTTAGAATAGATGGATTGGTAGGTTTTTTCCCACTTGTAGATCATGTCAATTCAAGATAACTAACAACTTGTTTAATTTTTCTTTGTTTTGTGGTCACCTTAGCCAGATGTTGATCACCAATTGTTAGCAAGCAAACTTAGTTTAGGGTACAAGGCCAACATAAGTGATAGAGTATGTCAATCTACCTATTATATCACCAACTAATAACTGTTTCATGTTTCATGTTTTGGATCAATTGGTTTTTGAATCCTCACCAAATGAATTGAATTGTGCCCAGCCTGTGGTTGGTGAAGAAGATGAGTCTAGGGCCAAGGAAGATTTTATATTTTCCCCAAGCAAATCCAATTGACAAACAGTCTTTGAAGATCCCCAACCCTTGTTTGGTCACAACCTCAACAATTCTACCTTGGAAAGCATCCTGAAATTCCAGGATGAATTGACTACAAAGAATTAATCAAAATCAAAATAAATAACCAATCCAAATTAAGGGGTGGCCTGACTTCTGAAGAGAAAGCTTTGGACAAATGAAGTCACAATGGTGATAAAAATAGGGATACCTTCACCCAGTCAAACAAGGGGACACAGAAGGCTTCAAATGCCTATAAAATGAATACTAAGAGCCATGGGACCCCTGGACCCAACATTTCAGCTGGCAAGTAAAAAATAGTCACCCCAGACTGGCCAACATATTAGTTTACTGCACCATCTGCAATTTCCTCAAGTTTCACATTTATTTCACTCATTTCATTATTAACATAATTTAAATATGCTTGTATTCAGTCAACCTCAGCAAGCCTCATATAAAGTTGTTGTCAGAATTCTAGTATTCTGTCCTGCTCACATTCTCTTCTTCTTTCATCAATAAAACAATTCTCTCTTACAATCTCTCATCCATCACAATGTGTCATGTTTTATCATCTTATTATCCATCAACATCCTGTTGATGATCATCCATTACTATTTTTAATGTTTTATTCCATTGTTAAGGAACAATGACATCCAATTCCATTGTTGCTTTAACAATGTTCCCTCCATATGTTACTAGTTATTAGCATATGCTTGTTGTGTATTTCAGCTCAACCACATTTCAAACCCCCTGTAGTAGTCTACTTAAACTGACCAAGTGTCAGTGGTAATTCATGATCAAGTCTGAGCCCCTAAAATTCACAAATGATTTGAGCTCCTTGTTCCAATCAGTTCCCTCAAGATTGTCCCCTCTTCTCTCGGAATAACTTCTGAAGGTGAAATATTGACAGTTGTACCCTCTGAACTCTCTTGATCCCCAGACTTTCAGAAGAGAAGATAATTGCTTGAACCATTTAAATCTACATATCACTTTCTGGATTGTCAAGCCTGAACTTCTCAAATGTCACAATATGTGATTCCAAGGACTGATATTCTTCTAGCTACACAAGGTTCAAGGCAAAATATAGGATAAAATATGTATTTTTGGGGTTTTTTATCTTTTATATTAATATTAAAAGATAAATATTTTATGGAGGGGCCAGCAAGCTGGGGTAATTAGTTCCCTCCAAAGGTGCTTGCTCTAAAAGCAGGTGAACTGAAACTTTAAAGCTGGGGCCTGCAAGAAGGGGTGTTTAGTCCCAGTGGATATAGTGGCTAAGAAAGGGCCACAACTCCTAATGGAAAAAGACTTACTGTAGTATTCTTTGAGGGAAGGAGGTGGGGGAGCTTTCTTATGGTAAACTGGCACTGCCAGCATAATTGCCTAGGTTGAGTTCATCCCAGTTCAACTGGGATGCAAACAACCAATTTAAAGTAGGTTGACCTCAACCAATGAAATATAAAACCAAGGCGGGTCCCTTGGATTTATATTTCATCAGTTGATTTCAACCAAGTTTAAATTGGTTGAGTGCATCCCAGTTTAACTGGGACGACTTCATCCTAGGCAATTATGCTGGCAGTGTGGGCAGCTGGAAGCGGTTGGAAAGGTTTTCTGGAATGCTGGACAGAGTTGGAGTTGAGAGAAAGAGGCTTTAAGTCTTGAGGACTGATTTACTGGGCAGAACACTAGTATGCTGGACTGGTGGAATGCTGGTTGTAAATATGATAAAGCTGGGGAATTAAAATACAGGGGGGGAAAGACCTCTTAAATGCCTTTCTGGATCCCTGATGGCAAAACATCAAGTGTTATTTTGGCTATGGGAACACTACAAGGAAGGAGTTATCCTTAGTAGAAATAAATGGTGTAATTTACCAAATTATTACATGTACAGGCTGTCAATAAATAATACAGACTGTCAATAATCTTTAGACATCATCTGAGGGCGCTTCAAGAGCTTTTATTTTAGTGTGCAAAATGTATTGATCATTTGATCAATAAATATTTAAAGCAAATAATCAAAATATGGTACAAAAGCTTATTTCTGTTTACTTTGGTTATTTCATATATACAGTTCTGTACAATGAGAATGATTGTCATACTTGCATGATGGAAACCTTTCCGGCTCTCCATTCATTTATTTGACAAGCAAACATCCTGGGAAAAGTGTCAGCATTTGTTCTTTTCCCATGATTAAAGGAGCTTGTCGTTTATTTTAATTGTACAAGTTCCTAATAGCAGGGGGGACTGGAATGAGCCCTCATTCCTGGGACCCCCGGGACCCTTTGGAGTAGGGGGGTCCCATGGGTCCCAGGAATGAGGGTTGAGGAAGGGAAATGGTGTTTGGAAACATAGTTTCTCAATGTTTTGGGTGGCCAGTAATGTGTACTATGCAAATAAAGAAGAAAGAAGGCTATTACAACTGCAAATTATCTTCAGAGTCAGAGGAAAATATCTGATGAACCAGTTGGTCATACTCTTCCTCTCTGTGGAGGAGCTGGTCCAGTTCCCCCCTGGTATCAGCCAGGGCCCTGGAGAGCTGGGTGATGGTGGTGTGGAGCCTCTCAATGGTCCTGAAGATGGTTGCAAGGAGAACATTGTCTGGAGCAGGATGGAATGAAGCAAGGGTGAGTCAGTAAGTGTAAGATGTACCAGGTATATGAAAGAGAGAAAAAGGCTTGCCACTTGGCCATTGGCACAACATTCCATGTTGTACACAAGTCCTACAAGTCCTTGTGTTCTCCAGCACCTCACAGTTGCCAGAGTCTGCAGCGTCCCTGCAGTGGCAGCATCCCCACTGAATGAGAGGGCAAGTAATGATGAGTCAGGTTGATTCAGGGGATGTAGTGGATAAAGAGTTGATGCAACTTACACCTCTATTTCCAATCCTGTTTCTGGTTGAGGTGGTGTTGTGTTGGCCCACATGTCTTGGCATGGTGACTGGTGAGTGGAATTGAGGAGGTTGGTGTTGGTGGGTGGTGGTTGAGGTAGGTGGGTGTGTGAGGGGGGTGGTGAGTGGGCTGGTGGGGAGGTGGGTGTGGCAGAGGTTGTGGATGGGAGGTGGGTGATGTGGGTGGATGGGGGTGCTGATGAGCAGATGGAGGAGTGATGAGAGGAAAGGAGGAAAAAGGGAGAGGGGGGATGTCCTTTTATAATAACATCCCCCCTACTGTGTAGTTCCTCTCAGGAGTTCCTGAGAGGAAGACTCCTCAGGCCAGCCTTCAGGCTGGCCTGAGAAAACAAAACCTTCAGGCAGTCCCCTCATCTGCAGGGGACTGCCTGCAGATGAAGCAGATCGATCGATCAATCGATCGATCGATCTGCAGGCTCTTCAGTCCAGCCTTCAGGCTGGACTGAAGAGCAGCAGTCTTCAGGCAGTCCCCTGGCCTACAGGGGACTGCCTGTGGTGTAAGCAGGCCGATCGATTGATCGATTGATCGGTCTGCATGTCAGAGTGCCCCTGTGCAGCCCTGAGGCTGCACAGGGAGGAAGGACGGCTGAGCCCCCCAGGTTGCGCGCGCAACCTGGGGGGGTGGGAGTACTCAAGTCCCCTGCTCAGCAGGGGACTTGAGAACGATCCCTGTAGATCGTTCTCAGGAACGATCTACAGGGAGCAGTCCCTGTGCAGCCCTGAGGCTGCACAGGGACTTCAGGTGGCCGAGCCCCCCAGGTTGCGCGCGCAACCTGGGGGGTGGGAGTACTCAAGTCCCCTGCTCAGCAGGGGACTTGAGAATGATCCCTGTAGATCGCTCTCAGGAACGATCTACAGGGATCGGTCCCTGTGCCGCCTGAGGGCTGCACAGGGACATGAGCGGCCCGAGCCCCCCAGGTTGCGCGCGCAACCTGGGGGGGTGGGAGTCCTCAAGTCCCCTGCTCAGCAGGGGACTTGAGAACGATCCACTGTGATCAGCACCTGTGCAGCCCGCGGGCTGCACAGGGACTTCGGTGGGCCGAGCCCCCCAGGTTGCGCGCGCAACCTGGGGGGGTGGGAGCCGCCAAGTCCCCTGACCGATCAGGGGACTTGGCGGCCTGGGAACGATCCCAGTGGATCGTTCCGCAGAACGATCCACTGGGAGAAGTCCCTGTGCGGGGCTGAGCCCGCACAGGGACTTCGGCAGGCCGAGCCCCCCAGGTTGCGCGCGCAACCTGGGGGGGTGGGAGCCGCCAAGTCCCCTGACCGAGCAGGGGACTTGGAGGCCTGGGAGTGATCCCAGTGGATCGTTCACCGTAACGATCCACTGGGGATCGTCCCTGTGCACCCCTGTGGCTGCACAGGGACGAACGGCAGCCGAGCCCCCCAGGTTGCGCGCGCAACCTGGGGGGGTGGGAGCCGCCAAGTCCCCTGACCGATCAGGGGACTTGGCGGCCTGGGAACGATCCCAGTGGATCGTTCCATAGAACGATCCACTGGGAGAAGTCCCTGTGCGGGGCTGAGCCCGCACAGGGACTTCAGCGGGCCGAGCCCCCCAGGTTGCGCGCGCAACCTGGGGGGGTGGGAGCCACCAAGTCCCCTGAATGATTCAGGGGGCTTGGTGGATGAACAATACACCTGTAGATTGGCACTGAGAGCAATCTACAGGGTGTGTATCTCATGCAGCCTGCAGCCCTGAGGCTGCATGAGTACTTCATCAGACTGAGGTGTCAGCTGACAGCCCCCTGCATGAAATGTGTACAGGGGGCCTGGGAATCCAGAGACAGCATATGTCAGCTGGTTTCCCCTGATTTTTTTGGGGGACCTCAGGTGGTGACTTCCCACTCCCCAGACCCCCCCTCTTGCCTATAAAAAGAGGCCCTCCTGGGGTCTTTTGGGCAACAATAATCCCCATTCCCTCATACATAGCCACTATCCATCTACATACCACCAACTACTTACAACATATCACAACAAATTACACCACTTACTTACCCTCCACATTACACATACACAGCATAACATTACTATGTCTTCTGAACTAGTTGCTTACTCAGGAGATGACTCCTTCAGCTCTGAAGAACATGCTGCTCCAACATCTGCCCAGCAACCTCCCCCCTCCACCATGCCCAGCCAACCATCTCCTCCTCAGACTCCAGCTCCAGCACCTGCCACAAAGAAGATGAGGGCTTCTGTACCAGAGGGGCAGCTTGTGTCCAAGAAGGGGCCAATCCCAACTGGCAGAGTCTCTTTGCCAAACTTGCACAGAACCAATTCTGGCAAGGAAATCAAGCTTGTCGCACTCAAGGCTCTACAAGAAAAATGTATGTATCCCCCTCTCTGTCCCCCCACACTTGCACACCTGACTGACCTGCTTTCCACCCCTGTATCATTCAGATAAACTGTTCAAAGCCTCCCTCAGCTCACTCATGGAGGAAGTCACCTCTACCCTGGGAGATGCTCCTGCTTCTGTGGGAGGGGATCTCTTCTCCAGAGTGGGTGAAGTCTGTGACAAGACCGTGGAGGACTGGGAATTGAAGATCCAAGAAGGAGTGACATCTAACTCTGATGTAGTCATCCTGGACTCTGAGGTGGAAGTCCTCTCTGCTGGTCCATCAAGAAAGAGACCTGCCAAGGACGCCCCCGCCTCAACTCCAGCTTCCAAATCCAAAAAAGCCAACACCCAGCAAACCCCTCTGGGTATCCCATCATCAACTCTCTCCACCCTCAGCTTCAAGAAGAACCCCCCCACTCCCAGATCTGAGGATATGTTTGGAAGTGACAAGGCATTTGACAATGAACTAGCAGCTGCTGCTGAAGAACTGGAGATCTCAATGCAGCAAGATGGAACATCGGCGAACAGGTTGGACAAGGGGAAGGGAAAGGAAGGGGATGATGCAAGGAATGGGAGTGGAGGCTCCCAACCTGCAGGGTTGATCAAGGCTGCTGTTTCTGCCATAGGTATGTCCACTCTTTCATCTGGCTCATCATCATTGATTAATGCTGACACATTTGTATTCCCCCCCACAGACATTTGCTTGAAGCTGGGAGCCAGTGATAAGTTCATCTACGGTCAACAGCTGGCTGTCTGTGAGGGAAAGAATGGAGCAAGGGTTGGTGTGGAATTCCCGGCACTCTCCTGTGCCATGATCCATAGGTTCTTGGATTGGATTGGGGCTACCATGGAGAATGTCCAGTCTCCCCCCCTGAACATGGCCCAGAGGCTGGACCACAAGCTGATGAGAGCTCCCTCTCACAAGGGATTCTTTGATCTGCTCAAGACTGGTGAGCTTTCATCCTTACTTCACATGTCCCTCAGACTCACACTAACATCACTTGCATTTCCATCCTGAAGCTCCTGCCCTTTTCCAAGTATCCTTTCCAGACCCTTTCTGGAATAAGGAAATGGTGGACTTTGACAAGATCGTGGCGGCAGCAAAAGAAGATCCCGATACTCCTGTAGGCAGCTGGACTGCTCTCTTGGTCATGTTTGCCAGGGCTCCTGGTGACACCACCCCTCACTACACCTCTCATGTCGCCAGGAGAAAGCATGTCCATGCTGCCTTTGAAAGGGTCTGCCAGGTCGCCAAGGATTCTGTGGCTGCAGTCTCCCTCTCCATGACTCCAGCCACCAAATCTCCAACTGCACCACGCAAAACTGACCTGGACGGCGTGAGGGATGCTGGGGCTTTTTGGTATACAAAGGTCCAGGGAATGGGTGGAACTCCAGGTGGAAAGGCTTCCACCAAGGACACTCATGAAGGAATGGCATTCTTCCTCAGAAGAATTTTCGAAATGATCTTGGGCTTGGCGTTGGCGGCTGAATCGGCTGGAGTGGCGGCTAAACTCAAGGAGTATGAGACTGCTGGTGGATTCAGCGCAAAGGAGCTCAAATCCCACAAATCAGAACTTCAAGCTGTCTCCATCTTTCGTTGCGGTCCCCCTGGAGTCTCCACCAAGCAATGGGCTCTGTCCCGAAAGGAGGCTTATGCTTCCCTCTCCATATTCATCACCTTTGGAGCTGTTGGTTGGTTTGTGTGCTTTGCCAACTACAGAAAGTACAACCTTGCCGACTGCTATGGCATCCTCACCCTCGGCGATCAACGCATAAAGGCCCTCATGGAGCTCCCCCATGAGGGAATCGACTCTACTCATCCTCTGGTCTCTGGCGGCTGGAAATTTGTCAACGGTTACCTTCTCTCCCTCCTCAACAAATTCAAGATCAAAACCGCCAACACTGATGAATGGGACAGAGCAACAGCCTTCTGGGCTGAAAAGATCACCCCTGCAATCATTGGGGACTTGATCTTGGCAGACATCATGTCTGAAATAGCTGCTCCAATGCTCTCAATTTCCACTGCCGGTACTCCCTCTCCCCACCCTGTCCTGGACGCCAACACTCAAGGAAACAGAGACATGGTCATGAAGCTCCTCAAGTCTTCAGTCCCAGAAATGGTCAAGAATGGCCCCCCCTTGGACAACCCTGAAGATCAACACCAAAAAGGGAATGAAGATGAAGAAACTGAAGAGGAAGAGGATGAAGATGATGAGGAGGAGGATAAGGATGAGGAGGAGGATGAGGAGGAGGAACATCCTCCAGATAAAAGCAAGAGGTGGGCCGAGGCAAGGAAAAAAAAGGTTACTGACCAATACTTGGATCTAATGGCAGATGAGTATAATGAATGATCTGCTGGTTTTTTATTCTTTCTACCCACTGTTTCCCCTTGTTGTTCTCATGTCTTTTTGTTTTTTGTTGGCTCAGCCTATTTGTCTTGTGTCCTTGTTGAGATCGTTGTGGGAGCTTGCACATTTAATACACACTTCATTGCCTATGATTTGCATCAGTTTGCATCCAGGGGTGCCTGGGCTCCCCATGGGGGCTCACTTGTCTATAAATAGAGGGCCTTTTTTCACCAAAGAGGCTGCTTCAGAGCTTTTCATCCCTTGGCCATTTATTTCACTCCATCACACTCAATCACAATGTCAACTTTTGAATGCTCTCAGTGTGAACTGTCCTTTGACACCTTTTCTGCTCGCAAAAGACATGTCAGAGATGTTCATCAAACTGTCATCCATACTAAAGATGCACTACACAACACAATCACCATCCCCAGATCAGCCAACAACCTCTTCTACTGTCCATCCACAGCTTGCTCTTACACTGCCACCAAGGCTACCTTGATGCAGTCTCACTATGCCCACTGCCGTCACAAGATCAGACAGCCTCCACCACCCCGCACAACATTCACTGTCCAGTGTAGAATATCCCCACCAGGTGATAGTGCACAAGGTCAGTCTTCTCCTTACCAATGTCATCCCTCACACACTAATCCCTTTTGCCCTTGACAGTCTTGGATGACCTAGAGGACTATGGTGTATACTACCACAGAGAGGCAAGATTGCTGCTTTGCATCAACAATACCTGCCACACCTGCGTCAGGGTTGAGGAGCTGGCTGCTCACTTGCAGGCTCAGCATCACATCAAGCTCCCTCGCCATACACAGATCAATATTATCCAAGATCCTCCTCAAGATATCTACAGCCTGCCTGATGCCCTCCCCCCATTTCGCGGAATCAGACAGTTCATGGGAATGGTCTGTAAAGTGTGCTTTTACGCATGCCTCAAGCTGGAAACCATGCGCAAGCACTTTGTGGAAAACCACTGGGGGCCAGGTGAGTTATCTGTTAGTTGCTCATGGTCCATAGTCAAATACTCACACATCTATACCAGACCTCCACAATGGCGCTTGGAAACATAGCACTCTGCAAGCCTGGGTGCAGACTCTGCTCAATCACAAACACAGGCGCTTCTTCCACGTCATGCCTGTTCACCCAGACGATCTCAACCCTCCTCCACCACCCGACCCAGAACCTCTTCTCACCACCAACCAGGCCAATCGGCTCCTTGCTCAGATTCCACCACCCATCACCTTACAGTCCTTAATCTCCCATGATACCACTATGGCCACTCGCAACAGCCCCGCTTGGTTGATACAAACTGGAATCCTTACTTTTGTCCAAGAGGCTGCTGCTGCTGGCATCACCCATCCTCAGCTGGCCCATCTCCTCTATGATTCCTACCCTCATGTTGGCATTCTCCAGGAATGTGTTGAAGCTTGGTTAACAAATGGTTCCAAGAGGCTACTCAAGATGTCCACCCATGTAAGACAAAGAGTCCTCTCCACTAAGATGTACGTCTGTTCTCTCTCTAGTTTGTCCACCCTGGTATCCTCAGCTGATGGGTACTCCCTTTCAAGTGATGAACTCGGTAACAAACCTATGGGTCCTTTAGCATCACAAGCAACAGTCAGCAAATATGCCACATTGTGTTGCATGTTGATTGTCTTCTGCCTTCTGGTCTCTCAACACACTCACCCAGGACTCCCAGAGTGCATCATCAACCCTGTTGCTTTGGAAATCTTGGCCCAGATCCACTCCTTGCTTGAGGCGGATGAACAAGTCCCTGGCCAGTTAATCACTCAACTCTTTGTTGCTCTCTTGTGTCAGACCAACCCCTGTGGCCGCCCAGATACTTCTTGCCATATTCTTCAGTTTGTTGCCATCACCATGGTCAAAGCAGATGGCTCTTTCCACAGCCACAGTCTAGTCACCAGGCTCCTCTCTCCTATCCAGTATTGTCTCCGGCTGGCTCTTGTATATTTCTATCAGCAAATCTCAGAACTCAACGGATCCCCTCCACCAACAGACACCTACCTGCCCTTGATTCTCAACTCCTGCCTGGACGGAAGTCTCAACAATATATGGAAATATATCACCGAACGCCCAGATATGATCACCCCATTCTCCGCCCTCCGATCCTGGATGCACCTCATGACCACTGTGACTCTCACTGAAGGCCTTCCTGAAACCACCCATTGGGTTGATTCAGCCTGCACCAAACTCAATGTTCAAAACCTAACTGTTTCCATCCACGACATCAAGATAACAATCCAGAAGACTTTTCGAGAGGTCGGGGAACTGCTTGCTGTGCTCACTCAGGGGGCTCACCTGCCTGCATTTGATCGGGTGGCTTATCGCGATGTACCATACGTAACTGATGTGGGATTCAACTACTTGGTGGCTTCTGACCTTTATCACAAGCGGTACTCTTCAAGGCATCTGCTCGAGTCGTGGCTGGAGAACGGTGACGCTTGGGGCTTCTCCAATCACGGGCAGGGCTGGAGCCATTCAACCATCCAAAAATGGCTTGACATCTCCAATGAGCTCACCAAGGCTTTGTATTTCTGTGTTCATTGCGGCTGCGGCCAGCCTGCAAGAGGAACTGAAGAAATGTCCATCAAGATTGTCAATACTCCAGAAGGTGTTCGGAATATCTTTTGGCGGACTGGGGTATTTATGATTCAGACCACTTATCACAAGGGCCAATCAATGACAGAACGGGGAAAGAACAGAGTGGTGTTTCTCCCTGGATTGCTTTCTCAGCACTTGCATCACTACTTGGCTTTCATCCGCCCAACCCAAATGTAAGCTTGATCAGGATTATATAATACACAAACCATTTGACTGATATGTTTGTTTTTCAGAACCCTGTTACAGCTCTTGGGTCAGGAGGAGCACTTTGAGACCTTGCTCACTCATCTCTGGGTTGATACCACCACTGGCTTAATGACCACTCCTCGATTGACCTCTGTGCTCCACCAAATCTTCCTCAAGAACAAGGTTGCTCCACTGGGAATAGCCACTTGGAGACATGTCTGTGTGGCCATTTGTGATCAGTGGCTCAAAGAACATCCTAGAATAGACCTGGGGGAAGATGAGGAGGATGATGAAACCCCAAATCATGTGCTGGATATTCAACGCAATCATTCCAGCCAAACTGCCAATCACATCTACGCAGGCACCACTGGACACAGTATGGATCGACAGGCCGAAGGACGATTTGGAGAAGCTTCAAACTTGTGGCAAGATTTCTGGGAGGTAAGCATAATCTGCAGTTAGACTTATTGTGTTATAAATGTTGAAATTTGACTTATAGATACACTGGGATTATAGTCACACATCACTTGAACATCCCATGGATCCAATGGTCAATCTCTCTCCTGATCAAGTGGCCATGCAAGCTCTACAAACATTTACCCGCAACCCCTCACCATCTTGGAAATCTCCCTTTCAACAAAGCTGGGTCTCTGCAGTCTTGGAAGGCAAAGAGGATCTTCTTGTAGTGGCCAAAACTGGAGGAGGGAAATCCTTTGCTTACTTACTACCGCCCTTGGTTGAACCTATTAGCGGGAGGAGTGGGAGTATGCCCTCATTCCTTGTCCCTCTGGTGCCTTTTTTAGTAGGGGGGCACCAGAGGCACATGGAATGAGCAAAGGGGAGCTCAAGTGAGGTTACAAAGGAGACTTTTCCTCATGTATTGGGCAGCACATATTGATAAGTAGCAAAAAAAGGGGAAATACAACACAGGAAACTACCATTCATCTGAGGAAGGAGAAAACAATGGGGATCTTGTGTCTAATGAATCCTCTTCTAGTTGTATATAGTGATTTAATTCCTGTCTGGTGTCACTGAGGGTTCTTGAGAGCTGCCGCACAGTGATGAGGAGCCTGCTTATGGTCCTGAAAATGGTGGCCAGGAGTATGTTATCTGGCAGAGGATAAGAGTCAGTAACTATGAATGCAAGTTGTACAAGTGGGCAATGTGCTTACCATTTGGCCATGTGCACAGCATCCCATGTCTCACACAGTGTCTGCAAGTCCTTGTGTTCTCTATGACTTCACACCTGTCAGAGTTGGCACAGTCTCTGCATTGGGTGCAGCCCCACTGTATGGGAAGGAAGGCAAGAGGGTGGTCAGCTGCATGATGGAGGGGACAGGAGGTGGGCAATGCATGTAACTCACTCCTTGTGTCCCAATCCTGTGTCTGGTGGAGTTTGTAGTGTTCTGTCCAACATGTCTTGGCATGGCTGATTGTAAGGGAAAGGGGTTAAGAGGGGTGATGGGTGATTGGGGTGGTTAAGGGTGGAATGGTGGTGTGTTGAGAGGTTGTAATTGGAGGGGGGGGTAGTATGTGTGTAAGGTGTGTTGATGTAGCTGGATGATGGAGAGGGGGAAAGTGAGAGGGGGGGTGCTTTTATAATAAATTCCCCCTCTCCTGATTATGTGTATTCTCTCAGGTAATCCTGAGAGAAGGTGTCTTCAGTCCAGCCTGAAGGCAGGACTGAAGAAAGATGTACCAGGTTTCAGGCAGCCCCCTGACTCCCAGCAGGGTGCTGCCTGAATTGTGTCAGATCGATCGATCGACCGATCGATCGCTCTGACACACAGGATGTAGATCGTTCTCCTGAATGATCGTTCAGGAGAGCGATCTACACAGTCCGTCCTCAGCCCGCGGGCTGAGGACGGACGAAACCTATCCCACCCCCCCAGGTTGCGCGCGCAACCTGGGGGGGTGAGTACTGCTTCGTCCTCTGCAGCAGCCGGGGACATTACAGCTGGGTAGATCGTTCTCAGGATGAGAACGATCTGCCCAGTTCAGGTAGATCGGTCTCATGCTGAGACCGATCTACACAGTCCGTCCTCAGCCCGCGGGCTGAGGACGGACGAAACCTATCCCACCCCCCCAGGTTGCGCGCGCAACCTGGGGGGGTGAGTACTGCTTCGTCCCCTGCAGCAGCAGGGGACATTACAGCTGGGTAGATCGTTCTCAGGATGAGAACGATCTGCCCAGTTCAGGTAGATCGGTCTCATGCTGAGACCGATCTACCTGAAAGACAGCCCGGTGGCCGACCAAGGCGAAACAGCTCCCACCCCCCCAGGTTGCGCGCGCAACCTGGGGGGGTGAGCATCACTTCGTCCCCTGCAGCAGCAGGGGGGGTCAGAGGGATCTGCTGACCAACTGCTGGGCAGATCAATCTACATAATCCCTCCTGAGCCTCATGGGGGACTAGTGACATTATGTCAGCCCTGTATTGAGGTGGATCATGTGTGGGGATCCTGAGGATTCTCAAGGGGTGCCCTGGCACTCCCCATCCCCCCCTCATGACTATAAAAGGAGGGCTTTTTTGGCCCATCCTGGAAACAATAATTCAAATTCCCCACTCAACATCAGCTGACCTCCCACCAAGTACTAATATTACCTGAGACATCCCTCACTTGTCTGTCATTTGGGATTAATACTACATAAACATACTATTATACTATTATTAACTTACAAGCACTAGTCATACTTTCAATCATGTCATCTGAAAGAGTGGATTACTATGGAGATGATTCATTCAACTCTGAAGGCCTGGGAGTTCCAACATCTGCTCAAAAACCCCCCTCCCCTTCAACTGATACTCATCTTCCCCCACAGCACAGCCCAGCTTCAACCCCTGCGACCAAAAAGAAGAGAGCTTCTGTGCCAGAGGGCCAACCAGTCACCTCTAAAGGGCCAATTTCAACTGGAAGAGTATCTTTGCCCAACTTGCCCAGAACCAGCTCTGGCAGGGAAATCAAACTGGTGGCACTCAAGGCTTTACAAGAGAGATGTAAGCTCATTGTCTCTGTCATGTCATCCATCCACTAATACTAACTGACCTTTTTCCAACTCTCTGCCATCCAGATAAGGAGTTCAAAGCCTCCCTCAGCTCACTCATGGAGGAAGTCACCTCCACCCTATCAGCAGGGGGGACTGGAATGAGCCCTCATTCCTGGGACCCCCGGGACCCTTTGGAGTAGGGGGGTCCCATGGGTCCCAGGAATGAGGGTCAGGGGGGAAAGGAGGTGTTATAATGTAGCACTTTCAGGAATTTATGGCTATGTATTCTGGGCTAGTTGATAAGATGAAGAAAGATAGAGATACAAGGTGATATAACTACTCAGAATCAGAAGGAAATATTTGTGAGGTTGTGTCACTGTTTACAAAGTCTTCCTCTAGGTGTATGTAATGGTTGAGCTCTTGTCTGGTGGTGGTGAGGTTTCTGGCTAGGTGGTTGATTGTTATAGTGAGCCTGGCTATGGTTTGAAACATAGTGGCCAGGAGAGCATTATCTGAGTGAGGAAGAGAGACAATTAATCAGTGAATGTACTAACATTGATAAGCAGAAAAAAGGGGGAGAGCTCACCATTAGGCCATTGGCAAAGCATGCCATGTCTTACACAGGTTTTACAAGTCCTTGTGTTTTCAATGACCTCACAACGGTGAGTGTCACAAGCATCTCTGCACTGCCTGCATCCTGGCTAGATATGAGATGGGGGGGAGGGTGGCAGAATGAGTGTGGGGTTGAGGCAGGGTGGTAAGGGGGAGGGAAACTTACACCAGAGTTCCCAACTCTGTTTCTAGTTGAGTAGGTGTTCATGTTGCCAATGTGTCTGGGCATGTTGTTCACAGGTAAATGAGGTTGGGGTGTGATGGTGAGTCTGATGAGAGGAAAGGGGGTTTTTTTTTGGGGGGGGTGGGCAGAGAGGGGGCAGTGGTGGTGGGTCAGGAGAAGTGGATTGGATGAGGGGGTGTGCTAGCTGCAAAGGGGGAAGTGGGGGAGGTGATGTGGGATGGGGAAAGAGAAAGAGGAAAAAGGGAGAGGGGGGATGTTCTTTTATAATAACATCCCCCCTCCTGTGTAGTTCCTCTCAGGAGTTCCTGAGAGGAAGACTCCTCAGGCCAGCCTTCAGGCTGGCCTGAGAAAACAAACCCTTCAGGCAGTCCCCTCATCTGCAGGGAACTGCCTGCAGATGAAGCAGATCGATCGATCAATCGATCGATCGATCTGCAGGCTCTTTGGTCCAGCCTTCAGGCTGGACTGAAGAGCAGCAGTCTTCAGGCAGTCCCCTGAGCTACAGGGGACTGCCTGTGGTGTAAGCAGGCCGATCGATTGATCGATCGATCGGTCTGCATGTCAGAGTGCCCCTGTGCAGCCCTGAGGCTGCACAGGGAGGAAGGACGGCTGAGCCCCCCAGGTTGCGCGCGCAACCTGGGGGGGTGGGAGTACTCAAGTCCCCTGCTCAGCAGGGGACTTGAGAGTGCTCCCTGTAGATCGTTCTCGGGAACGATCTACAGGGAACGGTCCCTGTGCAGCCCTGAGGCTGCACAGGGACTTCAGCCCACCGAGCCCCCCAGGTTGCGCGCGCAACCTGGGGGGCTGGGAGTACTCAAGTCCCCTGCTCAGCAGGGGACTTGAGATCACACCCTGTAGATCGTTCTCAGGAACGATCTACAGGGAGCGGTCCCTGTGCAGCCCTGAGGCTGCATGCACAGGGACTTCAGGGTGCCGAGCCCCCCAGGTTGCGCGCGCAACCTGGGGGGCTCGGTGGGCTGAAGTCCCTGTGCAGCCTCAGGGCTGCACAGGGACCGTTCCCTGTAGATCGTTCCCGAGAACGATCTACAGGGAGCACTCTCAAGTCCCCTGCTGAGCAGGGGACTTGAGTACTCCCACCCCCCCAGGTTGCGCGCGCAACCTGGGGGGCTCGGCCACCTGAAGTCCCTGTGCAGCCTCAGGGCTGCACAGGGACTGCTCCCTGTAGATCGTTCCTGAGAACGATCTACAGGGATCGTTCTCAAGTCCCCTGCTGAGCAGGGGACTTGAGTACTCCCACCCCCCCAGGTTGCGCGCGCAACCTGGGGGGCTCGGTGGGCTGAAGTCCTCTACAGGGAACTGTCCCTGTGCAGCACTGAGGCTGCACAGGGACGAACGAGGGCTGAGCCCCCCAGGTTGCGCGCGCAACCTGGGGGGGTGGGAGTACTCAAGTGCCCTGCTCAGCAGGGGACTTGAGATCGCCCCTTGTAGATCGTTCTCAGGAGCGATCTACAGGAAGCTGTCCCTGTGCAGCCCTGAGGCTGCACAGGGACGACCGGCAGCCGAGCCCCCCAGGTTGCGCGCGCAACCTGGGGGGGTGGGAGCCGCCAAGTCCCCTGACCGAGCAGGGGACTTGGAGGCCTGGGAACGATCCCAGTGGATCGTTCACCGGAACGATCCACTGGGGATCGTCCCTGTGCACCCCCGTGGCTGCACAGGGACGAACGGCAGCCGAGCCCCCCAGGTTGCGCGCGCAACCTGGGGGGGTGGGAGCCGCCAAGTCCCCTGACCGATCAGGGGACTTGGCGGCCTGGGAACGATCCCAGTGGATCGTTCCACGGAACGATCCACTGGGAGAAGTCCCTGTGCGGGGCTGAGCCCGCACAGGGACTTCAGCGGGCCGAGCCCCCCAGGTTGCGCGCGCAACCTGGGGGGGCGGGAGCCACCAAGTCCCCTGCTGGGCAGGGGACTTGGAAACGATCCCAGTGGATCGTTCTCATGAACGATCCACTGGGAGAAGTCCCTGTGCGGGGCTGAGCCCGCACAGGGACTTCAGCCGGCCGAGCCCCCCAGGTTGCGCGCGCAACCTGGGGGGGTGGGAGCCGCCAAGTCCCCTGACCGATCAGGGGACTTGGCGGCCTGGGAGCGATCCCAGTGGATCGTTCCGCAGAACGATCCACTGGGAGAAGTCCCTGTGCGGGCTCAGCCCCGCACAGGGACTTCAGCAGGCCGAGCCCCCCAGGTTGCGCGCGCAACCTGGGGGGGTGGGAGCCACCAAGTCCCCTGAATGATTCAGGGGGCTTGGTGGATGAACAATACACCTGTAGATTGGCACTGAGAGCAATCTACAGGGTGTGTATCTCATGCAGCCTGCAGCCCTGAGGCTGCATGAGTACTTCATCAGACTGAGGTGTCAGCTGACAGCCCCCTGCATGAAATGTGTACAGGGGGCCTGGGAATCCAGAGACAGCATATGTCAGCTGGTTTCCCCTGAGTTTTTTGGGGGACCTCAGGTGGTGACTTCCCCCTCCCCAGACCCCCCCTCTTGCCTATAAAAGGAGGCCCTCCTGGGGTCTTTTGGGCAACAATAATCCCCATTCCCTCATACATAGCCACTATCCATCTACATACCACCAACTACTTACAACATATCACAACAAATTACACCACTTACCTACCCTCTACATTACACATACACAACATATCATTACTATGTCTTCTGAACTAGTTGCTTACTCAGGAGATGACTCCTTCAGCTCTGAAGACCATGCTGCTCCAACATCTGCCCAGCAACCTCCCCCCTCCACCATGACCAGCCAACCATCTCCTCCTCAGACTCCAGCTCCAGCACCTGCCACAAAGAGGATGAGGGCTTCTGTACCAGAGGGGCAGCTTGTGTCCAAGAAGGGGCCAATCCCAACTGGCAGAGTCTCTTTGCCAAACTTGCACAGAACCAATTCTGGCAAGGAAATCAAGCTTGTAGCACTCAAGGCTTTACAAGAAAAATGTGTGTATCCCCCTCTCTGTCCCCCCACACTTGCACACCTGACTGACCTGCTTTCCACCCCTGTATCATTCAGATAAACTGTTCAAAGCCTCCCTCAGCTCACTCATGGAGGAAGTCACCTCTACCCTGGGAGATGCTCCTGCTTCTGTGGGAGGGGATCTCTTCTCCAGAGTAGGTGAAGTCTGTGACAAGACCGTGGAGGACTGGGAATTGAAGATCCAAGAGGGAGTGACATCTAACTCTGATGTAGTCATCCTGGACTCTGAGGTGGAAGTCCTCTCTGCTGGTCCATCAAGAAAGAGACCTGCCAAGGACGCCCCCGCCTCAACTCCAGCTTCCAAATCCAAAAAAGCCAACACCCAGCAAACCCCTCTGGGTATCCCATCATCAACTCTCTCCACCCTCAGCTTCAAGAAGAACCCCCCCGCTCCCAGATCTGAGGATATGTTTGGAAGTGACAAGGCATCTGACAATGAACTAGCAGCTGCTGCTGAAGAACTGGAGATCTCAATGCATCCAGATGGAACATCGGCGAACAGGTTGGACAAGGGGAAGGGAAAGGAAAGGGATGATGCAAGGAATGGGAGTGGAGGCTCCCAACCTGCAGGGTTGATCAAGGCTGCTGTTTCTGCCATAGGTATGTCCACTCTTTCATCTGGCTCATCATCATTGATCAATGCTGACACATTTGTATTCCCCCCCACAGACATTTGCTTGAAGCTGGGAGCCAGTGATAAGTTCCTCTACGGTCAACAGCTGGCTGTCTGTGAGGGAAAGAATGGAGCAAGGGTTGGTGTGGAATTCCCCGCACTCTCCTGTGCCATGATCCATAGGTTCTTGGATTGGATTGGGGCTACCATGGAGAATGTCCAGTCTCCCCCCCTGAACATGGCCCAGAGGCTGGACCACAAGCTGATGAGAGCTCCCTCTCACAAGGGATTCTTTGATCTGCTCAAGACTGGTGAGCTTTCATCCTTACTTCACATGTCCCTCAGACTCACACTAACATCACTTGCATTTCCATCCTGCAGCTCCTGCCCTTTTCCAAGTATCCTTTCCAGACCCTTTCTGGAATAAGGAAATGGTTGACTTTGAGAAGATCGTGGCGGCAGCAAAAGAAGATCCCGATACTCCTGTAGGCAGCTGGACTGCTCTCTTGGTCATGTTTGCCAGAGCTCCTGGTGACACCACCCCTCACTACACCCCTCATGTTGCCAGGAGAAAGCATGTCCACGCTGCCTTTGAAAGGGTCTGCCAGGTGGCCAAGGATTCTGTGGCTGCAGTCTCCCTCTCCATGACTCCAGCCACCAAATCTCCAACTGCACCACGCAGAACTGATCTGGACGGCGTGAGGGATGCTGGGGCTTTTTGGTATACAAAGGTCCAGGGAATGGGGGGAACTCCTGGTGGAAAGGCTGCCACCAAGGACACTCATGAAGGAATGGCGTTCTTCCTCAGAAGGATCTTTGAGATGATCTTGGGCTTGGCGTTGGCGGCTGAATCGGCTGGAGTGGCAGCCAAAGTCAAGGAGTATGAGACTGCTGGTGGATTCAGCGCAAAGGAGCTCAAATCCCACAAATCAGAACTTCAAGCTGTCTCCATCTTTCGTTGCGGTCCCCCTGGAGTCTCCACCAAGCAATGGGCTCTGTCCAGAAAGGAGGCTTATGCTTCCCTCTCCATATTCATCACCTTTGGAGCTGTTGGTTGGTTTGTGTGCTTTGCCAACTACAGAAAGTACAACCTTGCTGACTGCTATGGCATCCTCACCCTCGGCGATCAACGCATAAAGGCCCTCATGGAGCTCCCCCATGAGGGAATCGACTCTACTCATCCTCTGGTCTCTGGCGGCTGGAAATTTGTCAACGGTTACCTTCTCTCCCTCCTCAGTAAATTCAAGATCAAAACCGCCAACACTGATGAATGGGACAAAGCAACAGCCTTCTGGGCTGAAAAGATCACCCCTGCAATCATTGGGGACTTGATCTTGGCAGACATCATGTCTGAAATAGCTGCTCCAATGCTCTCAATTTCCACTGCCGGCACTCCCTCTCCCCACCCCGTCCTGGACGCCAACACTCAAGGAAACAGAGACATGGTCATGAAGCTGCTCAAGTCTTCAGTCCCAGAAATGGTCAAGAATGGCCCCCCCTTGGACAACCCTGAAGATCAACACCAAAAAGGGAATGAAGATGAAGAAACTGAAGAGGAAGAGGATGAAGATGATGAGGAGGAGGATAAGGATGAGGAGGAGGATGAGGAGGAGGAACATCCTCCACATAAAAGCAAGAGGTGGGCCGAGGCAAGGAAAAAAAAGGTTACTGACCAATACTTGGATCTAATGGCAGATGAGTATAATGAATGATCTGCTGCTTTTTTATTCTTTCTACCCACTGTTTCCCCTTGTTGTTCTCATGTCTTGTTGTTTTTTGTTGGCTCAGCCTATTTGTCTTGTGTCCTTGTTGAGATTGTTGTGGGAGCTTGCACATTTAATACACACTTCATTGCCTATGATTTGCATCAGTTTGCATCCAGGGGTGCCTGGGCTCCCCATGGGGGCTCACTTGTCTATAAATAGAGGGCCTTTTTTCACCAAAGAGACTGCTTCACAGCTTTTCATCCCTTGGCCATTTATTTCACTCCATCACACTCAACCACAATGTCAACTTTTGAATGCTCTCAGTGTGAACTGTCCTTTGACACCTTCTCTGCTCGCAAAAGACATGTCAGAGATGTTCATCAAACTGTCATCCATACTAAAGATGCACTACACAACACAATCACCATCCCCAGATCAGCCAACAACCTCTTCTACTGTCCATCCACAGCTTGCTCTTACACTGCCACCAAGGCTACCTTGATGCAGTCTCACTATGCCCACTGCCGTCACAAGATCAGACAGCCTCCACCACCCCGCACAACATTCACTGTCCAGTGTAGAATATCCCCACCAGGTGATAGTGCACAAGGTCAGTCTTCTCCTTACCAATGTCATCCCTCACACACTAATCCCTTTTGCCCTTGACAGTCTTGGATGACCTAGAGGACTATGGTGTATACTACCACAGAGAGGCAAGATTGCTGCTTTGCATCAACAATACCTGCCACACCTGTGTCAGGGCCGAGGAGCTGGCTGCTCACTTGCAGGCTCAGCATCACATCAAGCTCCCTCCCCATACACAGATCAATATTATCCAAGATCCTCCTCAAGATATCTACAGCCTGCCTCATCCCCTCCCCCCATTTCGCGGAATCAGACAGTTCATGGGAATGGTCTGTAAAGTGTGCTTTTACGCATGCCTCAAGCTGGAAACCATGCGCAAGCACTTTGTGGAAAACCACTGGGGGCCAGGTGAGTTATCTGTCAGTTGCTCATGGTCCATAGTCAAATACTCACACATCTAAACCAGACCTCCACAATGGCGCTTGGAAACATAGCACTCTGCAAGCCTGGGTGCAGACTCTGCTCAATCACAAACACAGGCGCTTCTTCCACGTCATGCCTGTTCACCCAGACAATCTCAACCCTCCTCCACCACCCGACCCAGAACCTCTTCTCACCACCAACCAGGCCAATCGGCTCCTTGCTCAGATTCCACCACCCATCACCTTACAGTCCTTAATCTCCCATTATCCCACTATGGCCACTCGCAACAGCCCCGCTTGGTTGATACAAACTGGAATCCTCACTTTTGTCCAAGAGGCTGCTGCTGCTGGCATCACCCATCCTCAGCTGGCCCATCTCCTCTATGATTCCTACCCTCATGTTGGCATTCTCCAGGAATGTGTTGAAGCTTGGTTAACAAATGGTTCCAAGAGGCTACTCAAGATGTCCACCCATGTAAGACGAAGAGTCCTCTCCACTAAGATGTACGTCTGTTCTCTCTCTTGCTTGTTCACCCTGGTATCCTCAGCTGATGGCTACTCCCTTTCAAGTGATGAACTTGGTAACAAACCTATGGGTCCTTTAGCATCACAAGCAACAGTCAGCAAATATGCCACATTGTGTTGCATGTTGATTGTCTTCTGCCTTCTGGTCTCTCAAAACACTCACCCAGGACTCCCAGAGTGCATCATCAACCCTGTTGCTTTGGAAATCTTGGCCCAGATCCACTCCTTGCTTGAGGTGGATGAACAAGTCCCTGGCCAGTTAATCACTCAACTCTTTGTTGCTCTCTTGTGTCAGACCAACCCCTATTAGCGGGAGGAGTGGGAGTATGCCCTCATTCCTTGTCCCTCTGGTGCCTTTTTTAGTAGGGGGGCACCAGAGGCACATGGAATGAGCAAGGGGGAGCTCAAGTGAGGTTACAAAAGAGACTTTTCCTCATGTATTGGGCAGCACATATTGATAAGGAGCAAAGAGAGAGGAAATACAACACAGGAAACTACTATTCATCTGAGGATGGAGAAAACAATGGGGATCTTGTGTCTAATGAATCCTCTTCTAGTTGTATATAGTGATTTAATTCCTGTCTGGTGTCACTGAGGGTTCTTGAGAGCTGCCGCACAGTGATGAGGAGCCTGCTTATGGTCCTGAAAATGGTGGCCAGGAGTATGTTATCTGGCAGAGGATAAGAGTCAGTAACTATGAATGCAAGTTGTACAAGTGAGCAATGTGCTTACCATTTGGCCATGTGCACAGCATCCCATGTCTCACACAGTGTCTGCAAGTCCTTGTGTTCTCTATGACTTCACACCTGTCAGAGTTGGCACAGTCTCTGCATTGGGTGCAGCCCCACTGTATGGGAAGGAAGGCAAGAGTGTGGTCAGCTGAATGATGGAGGGGACAGGAGGTGGGCAATGTATGTAACTCACTCCTTGTGTCCCAATCCTGTGTCTGGTGGAGTTTGTGGTGTTCTGTCCAACATGTCTTGGCATGGCTGATTGTAAGGGGAAGGGGTTAAGAGGGGTGATGGGTGATTGGGGTGGTTAAGGGTGGAATGGTGGTGTGTTGAGAGTTTGTAATTGGAAGGGGGGGGGGTAGTATGTGTGTAAGGTGTGATGATGTAGCTGGATGATGGAGAGGGGGAAAGTGAGAGGGGGGGTGCTTTTATAATAAATTCCCCTCTCCTGATTATGTGTATTCTCTCAGGTAATCCTGAGAGAAGGTGTCTTCAGTCCAGCCTGAAGGCAGGACTGAAGAAAGATGTACCAGGTTTCAGGCAGCCCCCTGACTCCCAGCAGGGTTAGGGTTAGGGTTAGGGTTAGGGTTAGGGTTAGGGTTAGGGTTAGGGTTAGGGTTAGGGTTAGGGTTAGGGTTAGGGTTAGGGTTAGGGTTAGGGTTAGGGTTAGGGTTAGGGTTAGGGTTAGGGTTAGGGTTAGGGTTAGGGTTAGGGTTAGGGTTAGGGTTAGGGTGTAGGGTTAGGGTTAGGGTTAGGGTTAGGGTTAGGGTTAGGGTTAGGGTTAGGGTTCGGGTTTAGGGTTAGGGTTAGGGTTAGGGGTTC